>OY728148.1:303628678-304228678 GCA_963277665.1 Viscum album | reverse complement strand
GACTCAGAAGAAAAACAATTTTCCACAGAAGGGACAAATAAAATAAGCTTTAATTTAAAACATTTTATCAATATTTTTTATTACTAAAGTGATGTAAATGGTACTAATACTTTAAAATATATTTAATTAATATGGTATAAGTATATATATTTCATTTATAAACAAAGTATAAATCAATTATTCCTTGGGAGGATTAAACCATATCAATCTCGAATATTGATGATTTTGTGAAATAAACCCCTACAACTTTGGTAAATTTTCAATTATAAAACTTAAGAAATATATAACATAAAATGAAAAATTAGAGACCAAAAATATTAATTTATTCATGAGATAAAATATCAAAGTTGAAGTATATACACTATACTAAATAAATAAGTGGTAAATAATGCATATTTCTTGAGAAGGTATAAGTTACTCGACAAATACCTTACAATAAACATACCATTGAAGATAGAATTAATGTATTAAGTAATTATATGTGTTAAATATAATTACATAAAAAACAAGTGAAAAAATATTATATAATCAATGGTCATTATAGTCATAATATTATTACATAAAATACAATAATGAAGTAATGTTACCCCCATGACAGGTATTGAGTAATAAAATCCCTTGCCTCATGATTCATTCAATAGATGTGATCTCGATATTCATTAATAATAAATTCAAGTTACTTATATTATTTAATTATGATTTTTTCATGTTTTATATTACTTTTATTTTATTTTTTATAATTTTATATTCAATTACATATTCCATAAGGTTCAAGTTTGGAGTTTTCGTAGTGTTTGGCTCATATTTCCAATGTAACTATAACAGGTTGACAATGGTTTGAGTGACTATTAATTAATCATCTGAAGAATAAAAATAGTATTGACATTATTGTATTTTTTATAAATAAATTATTAATTTAAAACCAATCATTAATGATGGTTAAGATAGATACACTACGCTACTATATTGGAGATGGTAAGCCCTACTTACACATGAGTATCATTTCCATTTTTAATGATCAATATGGAAAGTGGAAAGTGTTAATTTATATTTCCATAATAATCATTCTATAATTTATTTAATATTATTTCTTTTAATATACTTACAATTTTAATCCATGGGGGATGGAAATAAAAAATGAAAGTCATCGCATCGTAAGGAGACAGTATGGCATACACATAAACAATGTCATTATTATCTATTGAATAGAAAGGTGGAATGGTTTTGGATATATTAATAATATTGAATTATTAATATTTCATTGATAACTTACATAAAAATTAAATATGTATTCATAAAAATCTATGCTTGTAGATGTTGGAAAAATAATCAAGTCCTTCCACGATGAGATTGTCCTCCATACCCATGAATGATGGTTTCATTTCCCATTTGATCAATGTGGATATTAATTTATGTTATACCATTAATATAAAAACATCTTATTATATTTTATATTTTTATTTTATTATTTAAATAATAATGAGAATGATTTTATGGTGGTGGTAGAGGAAATAAAGTAATGGTACTCGGTTAATAAAGATACCTCTTCTTCAGACGACCTCTTTAAGATTATACCAAAAAACATCCTAGATAGGTTTTTTATTAAAAATGGGAATGTAGTGTGTGTTTATAGAATTGAAGAATGTGTTTGGGTATTTTGGGAAAAATAATGGGTTTTGGTCATGTTCAAATGAGAGGAGACTGGGTTCCCTTTTAAAAGAGATGAGGAGTGACATTCTTGTAAATACAAAAAACTATTCCAAAATAAAATATCACACTCACAGAAACTGCATACCATGTTTATGAATAGATAAGGGTAAAAAATAATAATTCAAAACACTATTAGTTAGTGGTAACATTTTAAAAACATGTTATTTATTTTACCTCCTTTGTTTAACTCCTCCGGTAAACCGGTTTAAACAATAGTCGTGGTAACTGCTTATATTGTTTTTAATATTCATTATGACCAAAACTTTATTCTATATTATTATTTAATATTTATTTTTATGATTCAAAATTTGGAATTTTGTTTTGTAAAATTAAATTAATATAATTGGATGAATTTAATTTTAAATTAAACTCACAGATGCATTGAAAAAAATGCTTTTTCATGAAATGCTTGATTCAAGCATAATGTGATCTTATAATAAATATATAACATTTCATAATAATTAAAATAATTACAAATAATAACTATAGATAAATAGCCTA
Organism: Viscum album; assembly: GCA_963277665.1. NCBI lineage: Eukaryota > Viridiplantae > Streptophyta > Magnoliopsida > Santalales > Viscaceae > Viscum > Viscum album. The sequence goes on along the minus strand of OY728148.1, from coordinate 304,226,467 downwards.
TAAAAATAATTTATATAATTTGTCATTTGGGTTTATTTTAATTAGTTTAGAAGGATAAACATTATGAAATTTGAAATAGTATTCAGAAAAATGTGTTTGAAATCCTAAAAATAAAAATAAAATAAAATCATGTATAAAGATTATTAAAATGTAATAAATTTGATGAAATATAACTAAGTAATAATTATTTTACATTTAAATAATATTCAGTTAATTTGGGTACTTTTATGTTACATAATTTATTAAAAATAAATTACGAATCTACAAAAATAATCAATATTTTTCACTAACAACATAATTAAAAATATTTTCATAAAAATAAGAAAACATAAATTTTTTTAATATTTATATTATGATTTAAAAAATTATATTTATTTTATAAAATAATTCTTCTAATATTAAAAAAATACAATAATTTCTGACCAAGAGAAATAATAATCATTTTTGAAAGAAAAATATTTCTTGTTGAATAAAATATCTATATTAATGTTGAGTTTTTATTTTTTAAGTATTTTTAAATAAATATATATTAATAATCAAGTTTATATATATTTCATAAAATTATAATATTATTAATATATATAAATTAAATAGCTAGGTTATATCATTCATGTTTAAATTATAATATTTTAAGATTATATCACGATTCATTTAAACTCATTATTGTGTGTTGAAGCTACAATTTAAAATTTCGTTATTTTAAAGTCTCAAGGTGTTACATTGTAAACCACTTATATAAATTTTTTCCTAATAATTTTATCCTATGATAATAATTCAAAGGGTTAACATTCAAAATTTTCTTAATTGAGACCCGATATAGTGAAGAGGATTAATAAAACATCCTCTTTCATGGAAGGAAAGGTAAAAATATAGGTAATCACATTACTAGAAGTCCATATAGGAGAACATTGATCATTATTGTAAATATTAACATGGATGAAAAACATAATATTTATGGAGGGTGATAGAGATCGTTTATCACAATAAATTGAATGATAAATGGAATGTTAACAAACACAAACCCATTAATCTATAATGAATCAATATGCCACTGATACACAAGATATGATGAAAATGGGATTTCATTTTTGTTTTATGATCATTTTCATAGTATTAAGGGATTATTTTCCTCTCAATATATATAACACTAGAAAATATAATTACTTGATATCTTTTCATATCATGAACACAATTACATCCATTTTTTGTGCATTAATCTATTTTCACATCACCTCATGCTCAAAGGAATGAATATATAATATGAATTTTTTATTATAGAGGAACTAAAATTAACATTAAATGGATCATAAGATCCATATATGTGTAACATGATATTCCTTCTATCATTATTAACACAAAAATAGTTATCACAAATTATGATATTACCCAAAATGATTACGAATATATTAATCTCCACAATTCAACTATAAAACCAAAGTTTTAAGATAGATACTTCCTTAAATAAATAACCCTATCTCTAAAATAACTTCAATAACCTGAACATGAAATAAGTTTTTAACATCAAATTCTATATTATACACTTCAACATACTACTCCAAAAAAATAATATCATTTATTCCAAATGATCATTTATCTCAGACATAAAGGTTATATATATATATATATCTAAACTTAATATAAAATTTACCAAAATAACATTATTCACCAAAAAATCCTAAAAATTAAAAAAATACTATATTCTTTTTCTCAAATTAAATATAATATTTATTCCCAAAACAATTTAAATAAAAATATTTTCATACTAACCAATTCATTACATTGGCCAGTGTTCAATGTTGCATTCTTTCCGCCATTTAGTTTTGTGTTCAAGACATACATCCTTGTCGGATATGGTAAATTTTCAACTGTGTTGTCATTTTTATATAAAAATATAATATTATAATTACAATAATATTCCAAAAATATAATGACATCCCCAATATAATTTTAATCATTAAATCATTTTGTAACCACCATGGTTTCCTATATTACTTATTTTACCTAGAAAATAAAATAATCATATTTTAATATTGTAACATTAATGTAAAATATAGGATAAAGCCTAATGGTTATAAATAAAAATAAAATATATTTCATATAAAATATATATTCATTCTTTCCCAAGTAAAATTTTCATCTGAAAACCTATACTAGACCCAAGGGTTATATTAACATAATTGTCTCCCAAATTATCTGAACCATCTTGTACATACATAACATAAAAACAAAAAAGGGGTATTTAGGCCTTTAATATTAAAATTATCCTTATTAACATAAAACCAATACACTTTAGGTTTAACTTAGTACATCCATTACTATCATCTATTCAATTCTTTAGGTATGGTTTGTAAAGACTCTATGAATTTACAAAATATATCCCATATGAGTAACAAACATACTGTGAATAAACTCCCATCATCATGCACCATGTGTGATTGATTCAAATATAAGTGCACCTTTTCAGAGTTATTACCTAATGGTACAACACTTCCAAAGACACATCCACTTTTATTATCTTGACATAGAATTAATTTTGTGGAAATAACATACTCTATCTTACAACAATATTCCAGGATATTTTCCAATATATTGAATTATCATTATATATATCCCTAGAGTTATTACTACTATTTCTCATCCTTTTTTCAAATGTTTCAATATAATTTTTCTATGATACCATCAATAGTGACCCAATCCTTTTACTTATATTATTATATGAGTATAAATATAAACATATAATAATTACCATCCAAGGATCATGAGGCCCAGTGTCTTGGGAATAATATGTTCATGATACATCAAATAGATGCTTGAATAATGCTTCTTTATTTTTTCCTCCATAATGAGCTCCTCAATCCTTTCGACGTTCTAAAATTTCATGAAAAAACTTGGGACGTATATTGACAAAATAAGAAATCTAAAAATCTTTGTAAGTGAATAAAATGACAAAGAATCACAACCCTTGTGGAAAAGGTAAAACATGATATCATAAAATAAAAGATAATGAGTAAACACAAGTTTGAAAAAAATAAATATCACAGTATCATAATAAAATGTTAATATAATAATTGTAGAAGAAACATATATCATGACAAAAACATGAATAAAGGATAAATACATATATAATATGACATGTTGGAAAAATAACCATTATGAATTTGGTTTACTATCTATTCCCATGAATGATGTCTCATGATATTAAAAACATTAACTAATGTATTAGGGTACTATCATGGTTCACCCATCATAACAACATCATGATTATGTATTCCACAAATGTAATCCAATCATATGTCATAAACAAAAGTATTACACAAGGAAAGAAAATATGTTTCTTATTATTGTCTCATATCATTGTTGAAGGAAATTTCATAATGAAGGCATTTGATAAAAGTAAAAAAGTTATGTATTACCTTTTCATTGTATAGTATAATAATAAATTTATATACATTACAGAAATATATACATAATTTAGAATAAATCCATAATGTCAAAGTCTGCCATCATTGATGAAAATTTATTTAGATTTTTAAATTAAATATTTTTTGAGAAAAATTCTCATTTTCAATTTGAAATTGCATCTTTATAAATGTAAAAAATTTCAAAAAACTATAAAAAGTATTCTCATTAAAAGAATCATAGATTATTTTAATGGATTCTTCAAATAGTTGTGTGGGAATGATGGTCATCCATTTTATACTTGTCTTATTAGTTGGATAAAACATTCATTTCATGCTATAGTAAAATGGCTAAAATGATCCTCATTTAGAAAATTAAAGTAAGATTCACTTAAAACCATTTTGTAAAATGAAAAACATGGGTAAAAATGAATTTAATAAATATTTTAGGGTATGTTAAAAACAATATTGGAAATATTTCTAGAAACATGTATATGAATGGAAAATTATTAGACATAATCAATCTCGAATAATGATGAGATTACAAATTAAACCCTTACTACTTTAGTTACATTGGAATCATAATCCACCAAGAGGAAGTAACATTGATTGAATCTTTGAATATCTTAAAAATAATAATATTTATGATATCACAAATCAATGGGTTATTATATACACCATATAAATAATTAAGTGGTGAATAATAAATATGTCTCATCGAGTTAAAAGAGAGATTAGAAATCTCTTATAAAGATTGTGTCATTAAAATGGTAATTAATCATTGAAATTATTATATGTTTCAAATTCATGTGCACATAAAAAAATTTAAAATACATAATAAAATGATCAATGGTCATTTCAGACAAAATCATATCATATTGAAGACAATGAAAAAATCTATTATACCTAATGAGAGAATGGGTTGTAAGATCCCTTACCTCAAGCCCAATTTGACATGTGTGTCAATAATATTCCTGAATACTAAATTTATGTTAATTATATAAAATATTAAAAGATTTTTTTCATGTTTATTTCTACTTATATTTTATATTCAAACATGTTATATTTAATTACATATTAATTTAGGTTAAAGTCAAATTCTTTGAAGTTTTTCTGAACATATGTCCCAAGTAACTTTAGAAGGTTGACTATGATAAAATTGATTGTTATTTAATCAACTTAATAATAATAATGATAAATTAATTATCATTTTTATAATTTAATTAATATTTTAAACTGAAAACAATGGTTGAATATTAAAAAATTACTATATTATTATCATTTATTTTTAATGTCATATGTATGAATTTCTAATAACCTTGATTTACCCAGGACATTCCTTTCTAAAAATACAATGCTTGCAGTGTTCTTCGGGTTCAAAATGGTTTGTTTAAAGAGTTCGCCAAAAATCTAGTTTCACCAAAATGGTGGCACCATGAAGGTGGAACACTGATATAGTGAAACAATAATGGTGGAACCATAATGGTGGAATGGTAATGGAATGACACCAAAACAATGTCTCTCCCTTTTATAAATTTCTTATTATCCCAGTTTTTTTAGAGTTTTTTTCAATTTCCCCCCCTTACATTTTATTTAACGTAAACCAACATTAAATACTTGTTTTTAGTATTTTTAATGGAATTTCAAGGGATATTATGTATATCCACAATAACCTAATTCTCTCAAGACATTGTGATATTCGAACTTCATGATCTTGACCATGATCCCACGACAATGGCCTTTGGAACCATTTCCTTCTATTGATACAGAATCTGTATTTTTATAAAACCCAAGGCCCTCTCTTCTCTTTTATATTGGTGCAGCTAGATCGTTCCTCTCTATATGAGTCATAGTACTACTCCAGATCCATTTCCTTCTCAATTTTCATGTATTTTTCTGCGGCTCATGTGATCCCTTGTTCATGAAATATGGAGGAGTTTTGGTTGCCTGTTGATTTAATTAGATATTATTATGCCTCTATTTATTTGTGTATCATGTAGGATGGGTGTAGTAATGTTTCCTTGTAAATAACAGATGAATCATTTTTCCTTAACATGTAATAAATGAGGTAAAGTGAATATAATCATTAAAATATATCAGGGGTAAATGAAATAATGACATGGAAGTGATGATGTTATATATGTTATTTTAAATGTTATCCATGAACCTTGTTTTGAATTGTATGGGTTATAAGGCCTTTAGAAAATCATGGTCATTGGTGGTCTTTTCTTGTGCCCTATTGATGTTTCCTTTTGTTATGATGCTTTAATAAATTTTTGTGACATGAAATTTTCATAATCATGTATATTTTATTAAATAAATGGATGTCCCATTATCAAACATTTTGTTTGATCACCCCTATTTAGAAAAGTGGAATTAAAGAGAAATAGTTGGAAAAATATGAATATCCTTTTCTAGATGGTGTGGTTATGTGTTCTATTCTGTTGGGTTCGAGCCTTGTGTGGTTTATGTGGTGCAAGTGTGGGAGGCACAATTATGGGTACTAGGGGTGGATATAGGGGTTTGTCCTGTGAATGTGGAAGGGTATGTTTGCGCAACAGGGCTACTTTTTGGTGTCTTTTTATTGTAATATTTGGGTATGGGGTAGAAAAAGAGGTGTGACAAAATATCAAGTTGGGGGATTGATTGATTTTTAGATGGATAAACATGTATGAAATGGGCAAAAATTTAGTTTATTGTGTGTCCATAAAACTTTTTGGGAATTGGTATTTCTTCTAGGTAGTGGTTGGGCAGTGGGGCTACAGGACCAGGTTGTGTTATAACTTCATGTTTATAGGTGTTATAGGTGTGGAGTTGCTATATAGTGGGGCTTCTGGGTTTGGTGTTTAGGGTATTATTGAGCGTGGTAATATTGAATAGCGAAAGATGGCAGTTGTTGAATTGGTTTCTTTGAAAAAGGGGGTGTGTAGTGGGGATTTAGGTTGGATGTTATATATTATTATTTTTGAATGGGTGTTAAAATGGATTTCTGTAGCTTGCTCCCTCCAACCTTTTTTTCCTTGGTAGTGTTTAGTGGTTTTTAGCCTTTGGAAAATATTTCCAGATTTTGTACTCGGTAGTATCTTAGGGAAATGATTGAATAAATAAATGTGAACCTCTTATTTAATGATTGTAATGTAATTAAAAGAAAAATGGGTTGGGATTATTCTCTGGTTGTGGTTGTTTGTGTGTTTAAGAATATAGGTGTAGCAGCAAATGGGGTTCTATGTGAGCTGGTTGATTTTCTGAAACTCATTTGTTGGATACATGTTTGCTTACCCATATGAATAAATTTTATTTCCTTTTTATTTTTATATGTAACCCAAAATTTTTGAGCACCATGTGATGAACACCCCTATTTCACGTGGGAAGGTGTTTTTCCCAAAACCATAGTGGGAGGATGGTTGTCTTGTTAATAACCATCATCTTCGCACCCACATTCGATTCCTTACCACTCGAGCATATCTAGGATGGTTATAATGGATTGAGGTTTATCATATTAAAATAACCTTTAGCTCTGTTTTGTTGTGTATGTGGGAACCATGTGTTTGCGGACCATGTTTTTTTCACGTTTCTTTGGGATGAGACCCAAGTGTCTTTAAGTAAGAGGTGTGGTTGTTGTGGACATGGTGCCTGTGGGCGGGATGCGGGGGGTGGTTGTGTCCCAGGTGTGTGTGGGTAGATCTTTTGGGATTTTTGAGTCCAAGGTGTCTATGGGAAGGTTTTTTCAATTAGATTGCATGTTGGAAGATCAGTATCATCAATACATTATCAATTAAGAATGTGCAGTTAACTAGTGGGAAATTCATTCGGGGTACCCAAATGTTGATGTTCTTATACTACTACTTCACATGACTTGTGTTATTTTGTGAGTGTGCCTCAGTTAGGATGGGATAGTTAGTACTCCTTGGTAGGATTTGTGAGGTTCTACTATTCTCTCACCATGGAATTAGTATGTTTTCCCACTTGTGCATGGGTTTCTCTAGCTTTCCTACGTGGTATACTTGTATACTCACCCTGAATTTGTAATACTATTTTCATGTTTCTAGTAGTACTTTGAGGAATGTTCTTGGCTTTACTACATCGGGCTTTGGGATAGTTGTTGGAATATTTCGTAGTCTCTCTCTTTTGGTACATTATTTTGTGCTTGGGATTTAATTTTGTCTCTGTTTATATTTAAATCCTGCATGGGTAGGGTTTTGGTTTCCATTATATAAATATTTGGTGTTTTCTGGGATTTTACCATTTAATATCTTGATCTTTTTCCATTAAAAAGGTAAATGCATACCATTTTGTGTGAGTTTCTCAACCCTTTGTTCTAGTCTCCACTCAAATACCTATTGAAGGTAGGAATCATGGGTTATAATCTCTCCATCAACTTGAATAAGGAAGGGTTTGGAACCGTGGTAACCCCTCCCTTATCTTGAAGAAGGATGGTCATGACAGAATTGTATCCCAAGTGATTGTTGAGTTATACGATAATGTTTGGAGTCCAGAATAGTGATAATTACATGGGATGATAGGGAAAAAGTGTCAGGAAATCTGGGTCTGTAAAATATTATAGGGAATAACATTTAGAAAAAGGTATTTTGGGGAACCCGGTGATCCGAAGAAAGGATACAAAACCCACCAAATGACCAAGTGAGGAAACAATGATTGTAGGGTAGAGACCTTAGAAAAGGTACATGCATCATAATGGCTTGTGTTATTCATTGTCTTAGGCACATGGTAATTTAATTTAAATAAAGAGTTAAAAAAATTTAAAAGAATATTTCCATACTACCTGAGCATAATAATTCTTTATTTACCTTAATAGTTATGGAACTCAGACATCACCCACATGTGGTATGAGAAGCTGAGGCCCAGCAAGATGACCTGGTTGATCAGCAGAGGGTTGATCATGTTTTGGAAGATGACTTTTGGAAGAAGACCCTTTGTGCTTTACAACTGTAGTCCCTATAGAAGTATGAAGGAATCATTTTAGACTTAAATTAGGAAGGATTTATTAAGGAGAAGACATTCACCTTTATATTGATCTATTCTCTAAATGAGTACTGGTTTCCTATGGCAGTGAGCTCGATGCATGGAGCGTCACGTCAGTGTTGGACACTTTACCTGAGGGAGAGGATGGAGACCAATGTCTAATGGGAAAAAATTAAGAAGGAGTTTTGGTAAGAGTTTCTTTCCTCGACGATGAAGTCCAATAGGAGGCAGTTGATGATATCACTCTAGTATGGAGGTATGTCAGTGATGGAACTGGGGTTCATGTTCCATGATCTCCCACGATTTTCTCGAGACCACTTTTTGGATGATTATTTTTCCCCAAGATGATAATAAGAGGAACTCTGACCTTCTCTTCAGTATTTCGTCACTCCCTTTACCCTACTGACATACATAGAAGTTTAGAAGAAGGTAGAAGTAGTGGTTAGGAAGTAATCCAAGAGAGGTGTACCATGACAGGGGATCCAACTAGGTTTATCAAAGGGGATGGATGTCAACACCAGGTCTCTGGCGTCAAGGCCTTCTAGGTTTCGGACAATGGGATGTATACATAATAATTTCCAGTTATGATCACTTGAGCCTAACCCTTTAACCATGGGCCCGATACTGAGGTGTTCTATGTGTGGAGGCCATGGAAATATTCATTTTCAGTTCCCAGTTCGACCTCAGTATGGTGGGAGTGGGCAGGTTCAGCACCCACCTTAGCAGTAGCTATTTCCGGTCTGACCATTCCAGTAGTAGGGGTATCGAGCTACTTCTCCCTAGAGTGTAGATAGTGTTAGAGGTGGTTGCCCTCAAGGTGCTCCTCACGGACCTCCACCAGTTCATTGTTGTGGAGGTGTTCAATATAATATAGGTAGAGGATTTGGGAATAGGATGTTTCACGTCGCCAAGGAATTAGTTATAGTAGGGTAAGAGGTTGTTCGAGATATGATCAGTCTATTGAGTAATCTTGTGTGTTCTTTGTTTGATTAAGGAGATTCAAATTCAATTGTTTCACCTGTTCTAGCCAATTACTTGGGATAAGATATAGAGAGACTTTATGTTCCCTTAATTTTTAGCACACCAGTTAGAATTTAGATATTTTTTGGTGTTTTTTGGTGATATTGATAGGTGTTGGAGCCACATCAGTCCAGTGGGGTTCTTATTCTACTATAGATGTATCCATGTGATGTCATACATGGCACAAATTGGTTGTTCTTTATACATTCTATTGTTGACTAATTCTGGAGGAGGGTTTTGTTTTCAGATATGTATGGATAGATTGTAGTTTTTATTGGTGAGCAGAGCTATTAGGTGGGAAGCCAGTGTGTGGAGCCTCTTCTCACCTTATTGATCAAGCTATTGGTGGGATTAGAAGATACAAAGATGGTGGCGGTTCTCGAAGTTTTTAGGGATTCCCATGATTTTTCCATAAATAGGTTCTTACTTTACCCCCTAGACATGATGTTGAGATTGGAATAGACATGAAACCTGGTGACCATCTGATTTCAATGGATCCCTATCGGATGTTACCTTCTAAGTTGTGGGAGTAGTGGATTAAAGTTGATGACCAGATGAAAAAGGTTTTATCCATCCAAGTGTGTCATCATGGGGTTCTCGAGTATTGTTTGCGATGATTTCATATGGTAGTCTAAGGCTATGCATATACTACCATAGAACAAATTTGGTAACGGTCCAGAATGGTTACCCCCTTCTGAGGATAGGTGATCTTTTCAACCAATTAAGGGGAATTGGTTGGTTCTCTAAGATCGATCTATGGTCTAGATTTCACCATTTGAGGGTGAAATAGGTGACATCTTAAAGACTAATTTCAGGAGAAGGTATGGGAATTTTGAGTTCATGGTAATTCCATTCAGTGTTATGAAGGATTCATCCATTTTAATGTGGCTCATGAACACTATATTACACAAGTTCCTTGACCGGTTCATCGTCACATTCATCGACAATATTCTGATTTACTCAAAGTTAATGAAGGATCACACTGAGCATCCTAGGACATCCTTGGAGGTCCTCCATCACAACCATCTCTATGGAATGTTGTACAAGTTCTTGTTTGGGATGCGAGAGGTTCACTTCATTGAAAATGCAGTGTCTCATAAAGGGATATTAGTCGACCCATCAAAGGTCAAGTTAGTTCTTTCTTAGGCATCACCCAAGAATGTGGTAGAGTTTTGAAGCATCCAAGGTCTAGCGAGATATTACCGGAGGTTCGTACCCAACTTCTCTCTATTTTTTTCTCCATTGATAGATTTTAACAAAAAATAACAAGCCTTTTTGTGTACTGAGAATTGTCTGAAATCTTTCAGCTACCTAATGGGGAAGCTGGTCAGTGCTCTAATTCTAGGGTTTTCAAAGGGAGGGGTGACGTTTAAAGTGATCTATGATGCTTCAAATCTTGGCTTGGGATGTGTACTGATTTAGCAGCATATAGTGATATCTTATGGGTTTAGGCAGTTTCATCCACATTAACATAACTATGCCACCCAAGTTATGGAGCATGAAGTTGTCATGTTTCCACTGAATTTTTGGCGACATAACATCATTGGGGAGTGCTTTTTAGTCTTTACAGATATGAAGATATTGAGGTATATCTTCTCCCAGTGAGACATAAACTTTTGGTAGCGATGTTGGATGCATTTTCTCTAAGAATACAACTTCCCCATATATTACAACTTTTGAAAGGAGAATGTGGTTGTCTGTTCCTTAAGTATGAAGTCACAAAAGGAGGTAGATTGGGAATCTATTATTTATTGGAAGGAAATAGAGGAGTTGGTCACTTTGAATATGGATACGAGAGTGGATGGTTGTAGAGGATGTCTATTTGAGTTGGAAGTATATTTTTCCTTAATGTGGGATGTAGAGGAGTTTCAGTGGGGAGACTTAGCTATTGAAGTGATGCGTGATTGCGCTGTCTAGGGTTATGCTTTGGATGGATGGTTGTAGGATATTTAGAATCAGATTTTGTTCCATGGTAAGTTGTTTGTCCCATTGGAAATGAGTGAGGGGGTTCTCTGTGAGTACCATACCTCACCCCTGGGGGGTATCCATGAGTTTCTAAAATGTACCATGGAATTAGAGAACTGTTTTGGTGGCCCATAGTGAAGCGGGAAGTGGAGGAGATTATGGAAATATTCATAGTGTGTCAGTAGGTGAAGGTTATCCACCGTGTTCCTGGTAGTCTATTGCAGCCCTTAGATGTTCCCGATTGGAAGTGAGAGGAAATATTGATGGATTGATTCACAGGAATACCCAGAAATTAGGGAGGATGTGATGATTTTTGCCTAGTATTGGATTAATTGTTGAAATTTGACCACTTCTTAGTGATCAAGGAGTCGAGCGCAGTGGATGCCTTCACACAGAGGTCTATGGATGATGTGGTGCAGCTGCATGGAGTTCTAGGATCCATTTTATTGGATCAAGATACAAATTTTAAATCATGAGTCTAGAGTGGATTACAGCATTCCATGTAGATACCCAAATATTGACGTACATACACATTACAATACTTTTGCAGAATATCTAATACATAACAAAAACAAACACCAAAGGTCTGTAATAGTTTATTGTCTTTGGAAACTCATAATATAATCTTCTAATCATGGTGAAAGATCTTAAACATCTCCCATAAAGATCTTCCCCTATTTTTTCTTACCTAAAACCTTTCTTTATATCCTGGGGAAAAGAAAACTTATAAAGGGTGATCTGAAATGCTCAGTAAGGGTAAGCATGGAGAAAATAAAACAAACCATATACATTTGAACTTCAAAACATGAACATAAAGTTTAAACATCAAAAACATGAGTTGTGAAATAAATTTTGGCTGTACGTAACGCATAGATCATAATGGAACATCAATCGTGATAAAATAGCATGGGAATAAAACATTTAACTGTGGAAAACCATTAATAAATTGATATGATTTTCATAGTATCCAAGGCACTGCTGACAAGACCATCTTAGTGGACAAAGTCCATTACTAAATCGAGTTCACTCCTCGTTCCAGTCCTATATCATAGAAAAGATTAACTTGTCATTCCAGCCATGTCTATCTCATGATATATAAAAATTTACCTTATTTATTGGAGTGAAATATAGGTCCCACCCGTCTCATAATGAAATAATTCTTACTTTTTCCACAACATAAACATAAATCATCATCCTAACCCAAATAATAAAAATGGGTTTCATAAACATCATCCCATCATAACATAATCCATATAATAAAAATGGATATCATTTCATCAGAAGAAAATTTAAACCATGTAAATCATAGAGATTTTATACTTGAAACATACTCATATGAAATAATTTCATCTTAGATGGAAAATGGTTTTGATAAAACACTTGAAAAGAATTCTTGTAGAAAATACCATTTCTTCATAAAAAACATTTTCTTTTCACAAAATGACACGAAATTTTAAAAGAAAATGATTTTATTGAAAATAGTCATGAATTATTTTAGATTAAGCTTCCTAAAAATAAGGCGTTATAAAATCATAAAAATCCTTTCTTCCCATATAAGTTAATAAAACATTCTTCTCGTACATTTGCGGGAAAAGTCTAGAAGAACCTCGTATGGTAAAAAAAGAAAGATTCCTTACATACCGTGTAGTGAAGTAAAAAATGGGAAAAAGGACATTAAACATACATGAAACCATTTTTAGAGAACAGGTACATGGATGATAAATATAACCTCTGTAAATACTTACGAATAAACAATCCTGGATAAAAACGAGATTGGAAGAGATATCCCTTACCTTTGGTCTGATATGATTCATACGTATCCGAACCACCTGTATAATGATTTAAATAATGTCATTTACTTATTACAGAATCATATTCATTGTTATGATATCATATATGATTCACTTATGACTTTATATTACCCGTTTTTTTTGTAAATTCCATGATAAAGTAGTGTTTTGGGTAAAATCGTTTATTTATTGTACGTTTTTTGGACATGTCGTACTTGATATTATTATTACTTATATCATGATTTAATTACTTCCATAATTTATATCATTATTTATGTATCATATATCTTCAGTATATATATATATAATAGAAGAATGAAATCAAATACAGCATTCATGGAGATGGTAGGCCATACGTACGCATGAATGATACTTTCCTTTCCTTATTGACTTGAATGGAAGTAAGTAGATGACATATATATATATACATAAATAAAGTTGCTTAATTATATCATATATTTCATTATTATTTATTATATATACTTTATAATCATTCTTGAATGGTTAAAATGGATAATGAATCTCATCGCCTTGTAGAGACGGTAATCCGTACGTACGCACGAGCGATGATATCATTCCCATAATTATTGAATGGAATTGGAGTGGATGATATAATATGTCAGAATCAGTATGATGTTATAATAACCATATATATTTATTCTTTACACCATTATACCCATCCATTTAAGGTGGTGGTGGAAAAATAGATTACACCACGGCGTGGAGACGGTATTTCGTACGTACGCACGGGAGTGATTTCATTTTCCGTAGGATGGATAGAAGGTCAAATGGGGTTGTTTAATATTTATAATAACATATTATTATATTATTGATACTGATGTTATTACTTTATAAGGAAACAACTAAATTAGAAGAAGTTTAAGAAGAAAGAAAACTTGAAAGAATCGGTAGAAGAGATTACCTCTTCTTCGACACACCTCTTTTAAGCTTCCTCTTCATGCACTAGAGTTGGTCTTTTGAGAAGACAAGAACCTCTTAAATGTTTCTAGGGAAGTTGAGAAGTGAAATAGTCAGGGGTTTCCCAAGCTTGAATGCTCAAAATTCTGTAAATAGAATAGGTAGGAGGTGCCCTTTTATAAGGTGGGAGAGGGGCACCTTAGGAAAAAACATAAAATATTATTTTATAATAAAGTCATATTCGGTTTATAATAGCTCCAAATTGATTTATTTTGACGCTAAAGTGGGTATGCGTTGAAATCTTCTCAGCCAATTGGTTTTATACATGTTTAGGTTACTATTTTAACCTTATCATTAAGATTTAACACTATGTTAAATAATTTAACTTTTACTGTGTCTTCTTGTGTTTTTATACTATATGGTTAAAAAACATACTATAACAAGCCAAAAAACCCCAAGTGGTTATTTATTAATATATATGACTTTATCTAGGCTATTTTATCGAACCATATATTTTTAGAAATATAATAACAATTAATAATATAATATTTGTTTTAAAAACTATTTTATGTCAATTTTGACACTATTTGGTAATTGATTTTTGTGAAAATTATAACAGAATGATTAGTTATAATAAATATAAATAAATCAATACTAACATGTCATAGTATCCTGAAAAATTCGTTTAATTCATAAAGTGTTTAAAATTTCATTTATTTTGGAATTTATAACATCAATTATGTTAATATTTCATTAATAAGGTAATTACTGCATCATCATTGTGACATAAATAAAATAAATTATATAATGTGTAAAAATTGAAAATAAAATACTATTATGTCGGAAATATTTTTAAATTTCTAATAAATATTTATAGTCGAATTTATCTTATGTATAACACCATATTAAAAATGATTTAGTTATTAAACATCGATATTAACTCCTTTAACTCTTCTTTAAATAAAATAATAATAAGTGTCCTAATCTAATCCAAGAGGACCTAAAGGGTAATATTTTAAGCCTAAGGTTGTTTTTGGTCGAATTACACTTATCCAATAGAATTATGACATGTTTTATGGTAATAATAATATCATTATTACCCATAAATACAATATTTACTTTTAACCGTGGTAAATAAAAGTAAGAAGTTACTATTCACCAAAAATTATTTTTATCTTATTAAACGACATTTTACTCCATGATATTAACCGTGTCTCTCATATTCTAGAAATTAAACTCACAGAAGCGTTAAAATTAAGTTTTATGTTAAATTTAAAATGCTACTTGGAGGTGGGTGAAAGACGGTAAAAAGTTCAATAAAATTTTTATGTATCTATATTGTTATAAAATTACTCCAATGGATTACATTGAACTTATATAGGTATTATGTATCTATTTTGACTAAAAATAAATTTAAATAAAAAAATGATTATTTAAATAAAAAGTTGGTTTTTAAATAGTAACCTAGTGTTTTCACTATTCATCAAAAATTGTAATTTTTCAGAAAAATACCAAAAATTCCCCCTAGGCTAATTTCGATATTCCGAATCCAAAAATGAAGTCCATTTTGAATGATAAAATTTATAAAATTTAAAAAAGTGGGTATTACTATTCATAATGGCTAGTTTATATAATATCTTAATAACATATCATTTTTTAGTGGAACTCAGTATTGTGAACAACACACACTATCATGGAAGGTTGCGATTGTATGTAAAGAAAGACAAGTCAGGGTTGCATATAGTACAAGATTCATTTTTTGTTGTGTATAATATAATCCAACCATATTTAATTTATACATTGAATATATATATATATATATGAAATCAATGTTTCATAGAATAACTTCTATCAAACGAACTTGAAATTTTGTGTAACACGATCCATGAATAGTGTTGTGTATACTGCAAGCTAATATGGTGTTTCGTATAGAACAAGATAATATTGGTGTAGCATACAACACAATAAATCAAATAAATTAACAAGAATACTTCTCATAAAATCTCAGGGTGTTACATTCTACCCCCCTTAAAATGAATTTGTCCCTCGAAATTCATCGAAGTTATAAATGGTTTACTATTTGAATGTTTATTTCATAGAAACTCACATCGTAAAAAGGAATTCTAAAACTTAATTTTAAAAAGGGATGTTAGAATCATAATATTCACCCAAAGTAACTTAGTACTGGGTTTCCACATAGGACAAAATATGTGAAAATATGGATATGGAAGAGAAATATAACCATCAAGTTCTGATGGGGAGTTGTAGAGTAAATGGCTATGAAAAATCCAACAATCACAAATCCATATATTTTTGATTATCTAAGGTACCATCTGATTCATCGGATATGAATACAATAGGATAACATTTTTGGTTTTCATGATCATTTCCCTAAAGTTGAGGAATTTGAATTAGAATAAGTACTTTATTTTGGTAAAATCTCATCGTTGTTCGTGCCATGAACAATTTCAACGTCATATCTTAAAGATATAAAGTTGAATTTATCATTCTTGAAGTGTTAGTAGATCATGTGATAGAATGATGAGTCATTCCATCTATCTCAAATAATATGTTAGAAAAAGTTTTCAAATATGCATAATTCCATCTATGGTGAGGTTAATAGTATATGATTCCAAAAATAGACTTATGCTTCATCTATCATACCACTTAATAAAATAAAACTAGTTTCCACTAACCAGGGTCTTTCTGTAGGCTAGTGGTAGGTGATAAAGGCCTGTCGCACTTTGTTTGTGGGTTCGATTCCCGCATCCTTGTCCAACGTGAAGGGTTGTCGCCCGTCTGGAAGGTTGTCCCTTTTTCTAAAACTACATTATAATAACATTCCTGTTATAATATCAAAAAAATTTCTAACCATAAATAATACTATCTTTTCTCTAACTTAATTTATTCCAATCTTTAGACTTATTCAAAATACTTATGTCTAAGATCATAGTATAAATAAAACAATTACTAGAAATGTCATCTACCGAGAATGTGAATACCATCATTTATCCCCCATATATCATATGATATATCTTGTTTGTCACATTCCAAACATTTAAATAACATAATCATTTATTCTCTTGAACCATAGTGAAAACATGAATGTTGTCACACGGTAACTCTTTCCATATACCAAAATCCCAAAAATTCTATATACTCAAACCATGATATCACTTTTTCCTTATATTAGTCATGAGCTCATTAATACTATCTAACATTTAATTATCTCCTTATCCCTTATTTATGCGCATATTAGATTATTTCCAAAAATATCTGAATAACCTTTCATGGTTACAGGTACCATTTCACATATACTTTCAAAAACATAAATAAAAACAGTAGTGTAACAATCCTTATATGTCACTTTCTTCCGTAGTAACATGATATTACTTATTCAACTTTACTCTTGATAAACATGTAATCATTCCACTACCTTCTTAAACCATGAACGATCTTGAACAATTATTTCATATCACATATCATTTGTAGTCTCTTCATCATCATCAAGATAAATACTTCCCATATGACTATGCTTATTCTCTTCATGAGACTTTCCCTTAGGGCATTGGTTTGCATAATGCGCGTACATTCCAAATTTAAAGAATTTAACTATTGCTTATGTCTTAGAAATACCATTATCCTTGTCCATGATGTTAATTTAACCTATTCCTTTACAATTACTGGATTTTTTCCTTCTTTTCCACACCCAAATCATTTTCCAGTTCCTCTGAAACATTCTCCCTAATGTCTCTTCCCACATGATTTATATGAGGGAAATTGAACTTTCGTTCCTCTTTGATCATTATGAAACTCCATCTTTCTCTTGTTAGCTGAGTCAGGAAACATACCAAAGTTGAGATTATTGATCATATTATGAGATTGATGATTAGGCATAATAATGATATGTGGACCTCTAGATCCAATTCCATTTGGTTTCTCATGATGAATATCATTCCATTGTCCATCATATCCACCATTATCGCGAATCTTTCTGTTTCCTGCCATTTTCTAAAACTAAAAAAAATAGTGTGAGTGGAAAAAATCATAATAAAAGGGGAGTATCTTCAAAATATAACATATTATGTTTAATTATAATATCGTTATGGTAATTCTAGGACTATAACCTATACGTATAATTAACTATTCATACATCCCTAGAAATACCTTAGAAATATATCTAGGTATTTCACTAAATTTTTCGCATCCTAGTTTCCAAAGGTTGACTAAACATTTACTCTAATACCTACTATAGAGATCCAAAGCATTGTGTACATATAAATTACATTACTTTTGTGGAATATCGAATACATAACAAAAAAAGACACCAAAGGACCGTAAGAGTTTAGTGTCTTTGGAAACACGGAATATAATCTTCTAATCCTGGTGAAAGATCTTCAACATCTCCCATAATGATCTTCCCATTTTTTTCATGCCTAAAACCTTTCTTTATATCCTGGGAAAAATAAAACATATAAAGGGTGAGATAAAATTATCATTAAGGGTAATAATGGAGAAAATAAAACAAACCATATACATTTGAACTTCAAAACATGAACATAAAGATGAAACATCAAAATTGTGAGTTGTGGAATAAATCTTGGCAGTACGTAAGACATAGATCATAATGGGACATCAATCATGATAAAATAGCATGAGAATAAAATATTTGATTGATTAAAACCATTAATCACTTTATATGATTTCCATAGTATCTAAGGCATTACATCCAAGACTATCATAGTGGACAAAGTCCCTTACTGAATCGAGTTCACTCCTCATTCCAGTCCGGTATCACTGAACTGGATTAACTTTCCGTTCCAGCAATGACTATCTCATGAGATATAAATGCTTAACCAATTAATTGGAGGGAGATATAGGTCCCACCCATATCATAATGAAATCATTCTTACTTTTTCCCCAACATAAACATAAATCATTCATCATAACCCAATGTATAAAAATGGGTTTCATAAACATCATCCCATCATAACATAATCCAAATAAAAAATGGAATTATTTCATCATAAGAAATGTTAAAACATGTGAATCATATATATATTATACTTGAAACATACACATATTAAATAATGTCATCTTAGATGCAAAATGGTTTTGATAAAACACTTGAAATTTTTTTTTGAGGAAAATATCCTTTCTTCTTAAAAATAATTTTATTTTCACAAAATTCCACACAATTTTAAAATAAAGAATTTTTTTTGAAATATTCATGAACTATTGTAGTGTAATATTCATAAAAATAAGGTGTTAAAAACCGTAAAAATCTGTTCATGCCGTATACTTTAAAAAAAACCTTATTCTCATACTTTTGCAAGAAAAGTCAAAAAGTACCTCGTATGGTAAACAAAAGAAAGATTCCTTACATACCATGTACTAAAATAAAAAAATGGGTAGAAAGGACTTTAAAAATAAATTAATCAATTTTTATAAAACAGGGACATGGTTGATAAATATAACCCCGGTAAATACTTACGAATAAACAATCTCAGATAAAAATGAGACTGGAAGAGTTATCCCTTACTTTAGATTCAATATGCTTCGTACGTATCCGAACATCCTGTATAATGATTTAAATAATGTCATTACCTTATTATAGAATCATATTCATTGTTATAATATCATATATAATTCACTTATGACTTTATATTACCCGTTCTATTGTAAATTCAATGTTAAAGCAGCGATTTGGGTAAAATTGTTTTATTTATCGTACGTGTTTGGGCTTGTTGGTCGTTATATTATTATTAATTATATCATGATTTAATTACTTATATAATTTAAATCATGATTTATATATCATCTATATTCATTATATATATATATAATAGATAGATGAATGAAATGAAATACAACGTTTATGGAGACGGTAGGCCGTACGTATGCATGAATGTTGTTTTCCTTTCCTTATTGACCTGAATGAAAGTAAGTAGATGAAATATATATATATATATATATATATATATATATATATATATATAAGTCCAGTATCTTCATTATGTCATATATTTCATTAATATTCATTAAATATACTTTATAATCATTCTTGAATGGTTAACATGGAGAATGAATCTCATCGCGTCCTGGAGACGGTAATCCGTACGTACGCACGAGCGATGTTATCATTCCCATAATTATTGAATGGAATTGGAGTGGATGATATAATATCTCATAATCAGTATGATGTTATAATAACCATATATAGTTATTCTTTACACCATTATACCCATCCAAGTAAGGTGGTGGTGGAAAAACATATTACACCACGGCATGGAGACAGTATTCCGTACGTACGCACGCACGACGATTTCGTTTTCTGTAGGATGCATAGAAGGTGAAATGGGGTAGTTTATTATTTATAATAACATATCCATATATTAGTGATACTGATTTTATTACTTTATAATGAAACAATTAATGAAGAATATGTTGAAGAAGAAAGAAAACATGAATGAATAGGTAGAAGAGATTACGTCTTTTTCGACGCACCTCTTTTAAGATTCCTCTTAATGCACTAGAGTTGGTCTCTTGAGGAGACCATAACCACTATAATGTTTCTAGGTAAGTTTAGAAGGTAAATGGACAGGGTTTTACTGAGCTTGAAAGCTCAAAACTGTGTAAAGAGAAGAGGGAGGAGGTGCCCTTTTATAAGGGAGGAGAGGGGCACCTTAGAAAAAACATAAAATATTATTTTATAATAATGTCACATTAGGTATATAATAGCTAAAAATTGATTTATTTAGAATATAAAGTTGGTATGAGTTGAAATAATCTCAACCAATTGGTTTTAGACAAGTTTATGTTACTATTTTAACCTTATCATTTAAATTTAACTCTATGTTAAATAATTTTACTTTTACCGTATCTTCTTGTTGTTTTACAGTATATGGTTAATAAACATACTATAACAAGCCAACAAACCCCAAGTGGTTCATTATTAATATATTTAACCTTATATCAGTAATTTGTACTAACATTATATTTTTATGAATAGAATAAAAATGAATAATATAATATTTGTTTTAAAAACTATTTTATTTCAATTTTGACACTATTCGGTAATTGATTTCTGTGAAAATCATAACAGCATGATTAGTTCAAAGAAAATTACTTAAATAAATACTAAAATGTCATATTAATATATAAAATTATTTTAATTCATAAAAAGTCTCAAATTACATTTATTTGGGTATTTATAACATCAATAATGTTAATATTTCATTAATTAGGTAATTACTGCATCATTATTGTGACATAAATAAATTAAATTATTTAATCTCTAAAAATTATAAATAAAATAAAATTATGTATGAATTCGTTTTATATTTCTAATGAATATTTATAGTTGAATTTATCTTTTGTATAACCCTATATAAAAATGTTTTAGTTATTAAACTTTGATTTTAACTCTTTTAACTCTTCTTTAAATAAAATAATAATAAGTGTCCTAATCTAATCCATGTGTACCAAATGTGTAATATTTTTTTCCTAAGGTTGTTTTTGGTCTAATTACACTTATCCAATAGAATTAGGACATGTGTTAGGGTAATGATAATATCATTTTTACCCTTAATTACCCTATTTACTTTTAACCGTGGTAAATAAAAGTAAAATTTTACTATTCACCAAAAAATATTTTTATCTTATTGAACCACATTTTACTCTTTTATATTAACCATGTCTCTAGGATTTTCGAAATTCAACTCACAGAAGGGGTAAAATTAAGTTTTATGTACAATTGAAAGTGCTCCTAGGAGGTGGGTAAAAGAAGGTAAAAAGTTTAATTAAATATTTATGTATCTATATGGTTATAAAATTACTCCAATGGATTAAATTGAACTTATATAGGTATTATTTATCTATTTTGAACTAAAATAAATTTAAATAAAAAAATGATTATTTAAATAAAAAGTCAGTTTTTAAATAGTAACCTAGTGTTTTCAGTATTCATCAAAAATTGAAAGTTTTCATAAAAATATGACAAATTCCCCTAGGCTAATTTCTATATTCCGAATCCAAAAATGAAGTCCATTTTAAAATATAAAATTTATAAAATTTCAAAAAGTGTGTATTACTATACATAATGGCTAGTTTATATAATATTTTAATAACATATTATTGTTCAAAGAAACTCGGTATTGCGTACAACACACGCTATCATGAAAGTACGTGATTTCATATAAAGCAAGCCAAGTTAGGGTTGCGTGTAGTGCAAGATTATTTTGTTGTTTTGTATAATATAATCCAACCATATTTCATTTATACATTGAATATATATATATATATACTCATTGTTGCATTGAATAACTTCCATCAAACGAACTTGAAATTTTTTGTAACACAATCGAAGAATAGTGTTGCGTATACTGCAAGCTAATACGGTGTTGCGTATAGCACAAGATAATCTTGGTGTATCATACAACGCAAGACATCAAATAAATTAAAAATAATATTTCTCATAAAATCTCAAGGTGTTACATTATATTGGACTTAGATATGTCTCAGCACTACGATCCACCGTTAGACAGATGGAAAGATAGTAAGGACCATATAGATGTTGGAGGACATGTTAGAGGCAAGTGTTATTTGCTTTAGTGGGTCTTGAGTGTGACGGTTTTTTACAAGTAGAGTTTGATTACATTAATATCTATCACTATTCCATCGGTATCGCTCAGTTCAAAGCTCTATATGGAAGTCTGTGTCATTCACCATTGTGCTGGATGAATGTTGGGGAGGTAGCTATCCTTGGTATGGACATGGTGAAAAGTACGACAGAGAAGGTGCATCTTCTCTATGAGAGGTTGAAGGTATCATAGGACCGAAAAAAGTTGTATGTCAATCATAGGAGGAGGACTTTCGAGTTCGAGGTTGGGAACCATATATTCTTAATGGCTTCCCCTAAAAGTGGTTAGTGGAGGTTTGGAAGAAGAAGAAGTATTTCTCCCAGGTTAATTGGAACTTTTAATGTGTTAGGGTGAGTTGGCAGGGTGGAATATTAGCAGGCATTTCCAACACAGTTGGAGAGGATCCATGATGTCTTCGATGTCTCATAGCTCCTTCGGTATCTACATGATGACTCACACATCATTGACTAGGGATAGTTAGATATAAAGGATGACACGATGTTCATGGAGCGGCCAGAAATAATCAATTATAGTGAGGAGAAGTTGTTTCATCGATGGACCATTCCATTGGTTCATGTGTTATGGAGGCATGGTGGCCTCAAGGAGAGAACATGGGAGAGGGAGTCGGAGATGCATGCCCAGTACCCAAAGTTGTCCTTTGTTTTGTTTCTATGTTTTACTTTTGTTCTTAGTTTTATGATATAATTATTGACCATTTTTGTTATCCTATGTATGGTTCCCTTGTACCCAGTTTTTTGTGGAATGTACTGGTATGTGTAGAGGGGAAGACCTAATACCTAATCGAGATGTATTAATTTTTATGAGATTAAAACCATGTGGGTGAGTTGGTGCCACCCATATCAGATAGTATCTTTACATGGAGGAAGTTATTTTCTAATCCATATGTCCAGAAAATGGAGCTTTAGTTTTTTTATAATTATTCATGAGATAGATATCAATGATGTTTTCTTTGTTGTTCGGTTTTTCACTCTAATTTTTGAACAACATAGGGTGGTATGTACCTGAGTGGTATCTTACAAGGTGGTTTTTAGACCCATATTTGTTTGAGTTTGATTTTAAATTCTTAGGGATGAGAATAGTTTGGGAGGAATCGAAAGTAATGACCCATATTCCCCTTGGATATTCCATGGTAAAAATCTAGTTCTTGTGGTGTTCCAGGGGGTTGTAGTGATTTGTTTTGGTAGTTTTCAAAATACAAGGTTTCACCAAAATAGTGGAACTGTGATGGTGTCACACTAAGATAGTGCCACTATAAAAGTGGCACACCCATATGGTGTCACCTTGATTGTGGTATAATAAAACGGTGGCACACCGAAATGGTGGCTTTGTGACAGTGGAACAATGAAATAGTGGCACTATAACAGCAGAACTATTATTATGAAAACGTGATGGTGGAACAACATAATGTTGTTTCAACCATTTCCAATTTTCATGTATTCCCATTTTCTCTCTTGTTTTTCCTGTTTCTCCCCTATTATGCTTTATTTGACAAAAAATGATTTTAAAGCCTTTTTTGGTCATTTTAGTGGCGTTTCAAAAGATATTATGTATATATTTAATATCATAACACTCTCGGGGCTTTGATAAATTCAAACTGTGTGATCTGGACCATGATACTATGGTAATGTCCTTTTAAACTATTTCCTTCCATTGAAATAGGATTTGAATTTTTTGAAAATTTGAAGTCATATCTTCTCTTTTAACATGGTGTGCCTAAGTTCTTCCTCTATGAATGTTTCATGAACCTATGCTAGATCTCTTTCCTAGTGATTTTTCATAGATTTTACTACTACTCACGTGATCCCCTATTCTTAGCACAAGGAATATTCCTGGTTAACAATTTTTTGAGGTAAGGATTCTTCTACCTCTCTTATTTATGTATCATACGGTATGGGTTTAGTAATGTTTCTACGTGATGAATGACTAAATCCTTTTTCTTTATCCTGTAATAAATGTGGAGAACAAAATACGATGATTAAATGATAATAGGGGTAAATGAATTAATTGTAGGGAAGCGATCATGTAATGAATGCTATTTTAATTTTTATCCATGAACATTATTTTGAATTGTATGGGCTGTAAGGCCTTCTAAAAATCATGGTCGTTTTTGTTTTTTCATGCACACTAGTGCTGTTATTTTTTGTTGTGATGCTATAATAAATGTATATGACATGAAATCTACATAATCATGTTTTATTGGTTAAATAAATGTATTCCTCGGGATCCAACCTTTTATATGATCACCCCTTTTTAACTAATTGGAATTAAAGAACCCCAGATTGATAAATATGAATATCTATGGCTTGATGGTGTGGTTGTGTATTGTGTTCTGTTGTTTATGATCCTCTTATGGGTTGCATGGTGATATTGTGGGAGGAACTGTTGTGGGTACCAACCCTATAAAATGGGTTTGTCCTTTGAATGGTAAGGGTATGCTTGTGATGTGGGGATGTTTTTTAGTGGTGTTTGGCTATGGGATTTTTGTATGGGGTGGTACAGGAGGTGTAATGAAATCTCATTTTGAGAGATTGATTTATTGTGGAATGGATAATCTTATAGGAAGTGGGACTACCATTTTTGTATATTGTGGCTATATAACATGTTGGGCAGTGGTACTGCTTCTGGGTAGTGGTTAGGTAGCATGGATATAGGACTTGGTTGTGTCATGACTACATGTTTGTAGGTGTGTCATTTGTGGCGTTTTTGTGCAGTGGGGATACTGGGTTTGGTTTTGAGGGTATTATTAATGGGAATAACATTTAAGAATGACAGTTGGTAGTGTTTGAATGAATGTCTATGAAAAATGGGGTGTGT
The DNA here is from genome assembly GCA_963277665.1 of Viscum album. Lineage (NCBI taxonomy): Eukaryota > Viridiplantae > Streptophyta > Magnoliopsida > Santalales > Viscaceae > Viscum > Viscum album. Next base: position 304,200,916 of record OY728148.1, on the reverse strand, counting down.
AGTGAGAATACATGTTGGTTTATCTAAAGTTTTTATGAATGGGTGTTCAAATGGACATCCTTACCTTCGTCCCTATTCCTTATCTCCCGTGGAGTGTTTAGTGTCCTTTAGCCTTCTAAAAATTATTGCAGATGTTGTTCCTGGTAGTTTCCCTAGGTACTACTAGAAGAAAATAAATTGAACCCCTTAAATAATGAATGGAAAGTGGTTAAATGAAAAAGGAGTTAGGTTTATGCTTGGGTTTTGGGTGTTGGTATGGTTGAGCATATAGGGGTAGTTCCATTGTGGTTTTTTGTTGGATGTATTTTTTGAAACCCATAGGATGGTATGAGATTTGAAATTCAAATTTATATAAACTTTAGTTCCTTGTGATTTCAATACCCACCCCACCCTTGTTGAGAACCATGTACCGAACACCCCAATTTCATGGGGGTGGGTGTCTTTCCCATCATCCTGGTGGGAGGATAGATCGCGGGTTACTGTCTTTCTTCCTCACACCCTCATTCAGTTTCTTACCACTCGAGCGTATCTAGGCAGTCTGTAATAGATTGAGGTTTACCATAGTCCAATATCCTTCAGCCTGATTGTGTTGCGGACAAGGGTCCTCGGTGTTTTTAGGCCATTTATGTGTTCCCATGTGTCTTCAGGATAAGGCACAGGTGCCTATGGGTGAGAGTTACAGTTATTGGGTATTAATAGTCTACATGTGGGATGTGTGGTGTGGTTGTAGAAAAAGATTCTACATCTAGACTTTGTTTGAGGTTTGGGACCCAATTGTGTGTGGGTAGGTTGTGGTAGTGGAACTGCATTTTGTAAGAGTGGTTGAATGAAGAGATTAGCCATTATGAATGACTAGTTAACTAGTGTGAAAGTGGGGTAGGGTTCCCAAATGTCGATGTGATTATAATACTACATTACTAGACTTTCCTTATTTGGTGAGTGTGGCTTTGTGAGGTTGGGACTGTTAGTAATCCTTGGTAGGTGATTTGAGGTTATATTGTTCTCTCACTGGGGCATTATTATGGTCCCCCACTAGTGCACGAGTGACATTATTTTTCTGACATGGTATACTTGTATACTAATCCAATGTTTGTAAAACTATTTTCATGTTTCTAGGAGGAAATTATGGACTGTGCTGGACTTTTATTAGCTTGGGATTGGGATAGTTGCTGTGTTACTTCTTAGTCTCTTTCTTTTGGTACATTCTTTGGTGATTGGGTTTTACTTTTTCACATTTTATGCTTCAATAATGTATGGGATGGATTATTGTTTCCATTATATAAATGATTGGTGTTTTTTATAATTTTACCATCTTATCCACTGATCATGTTTTCATTAAAACGGTAATCCCTTCCATTTTGTGTGAGACTCTATACCCATTGTACTAGTCACCACTTTGGGTAATGTGGAAGGAGGGACTCATGAGTCATTATCTCTCCTTAGTCTTGAGGAAAGAAGGGCGTGTCACCTTTATGTCCCTTACCTCATCTTAAAGAAGATGGTTCATGACAACAAGAGTAACATTTCCATTTTTACTTATCAATATAGAAAGAATTTAAGTGTTATATTATCATTAAAAATGATAAATATATCACAAAAAAATATTTTTTTCTTCAAATACACATACATATACAATCTATGAGATGTGGTATTAAAAAAATAATCATGTTGCTTCATAAGGTTGTTGTTCACCACACAAAAAAACATCTTCATCATTTTTCAATGGATTGTAAGGTAAGAAGGTGTCTGAAATATTAAATTAATATAGATACATATTAGTATGTGTTATATACTGATTTTATTAATTCATCAGTATTGGGTAATATTTGTATGGGGAGTAAGAATAGATAAAAAATGATTATCAGATAAGAACGGTGATTTTTTTTTTCAGATCGCCTCTTTTGGATTATTTCAAAAGCCTCCACAGATTGGATATCCGAACAAAAAAATGCATATAAGATGTTTTAAAGAAGTTAATAAGGTATATGGTAAGATATTGGATGAAAAAATAGGTTGTATAAGTGTAAAATGAAGTGGATATGGGGTCTCCTTTTATAATGGAGGAGGAGTGGAATTCTAGTAAATACCCAAAACTATTCAATAATGGGATGTCACCCTCAATCCAAGTGCTTCCAAAATTTAAAAAATGCATTAGAGATGAGAAAATTCCAATATAAACCATTAAAATTTAAAAAAAATATATTTCAAACATATTAACTCATTTATCTCTTTAGTTTAACCTCCCTGTAAATATTTTTATCAATAACTATTGTAAAATATTTTTACACTATTTAATATTCATTATGAAAATAACTATGTTTTTTTATTAAATATAATTAATTATTACTATTAATTATTAATAAAATTATTTAAGGAATTTAATCAAATTCAATTCACATATGTGGGAGAATTAATTTTAAAATTAAAACCACAGCCCTGTCAAAGAAATGACTTTTCATGAAATTCATTTTTTAATAAGGAGATGGTAATACAATAACTATATGAAAATTAATTATAAAAATTATAATTTAAATTAATATTAATTTAAATATAGTCTATAAATTTTAATTTAAATATGTACCCAAAACGGTTTATTTTAATTAGTTAAAAAAGAGAAACATTATGCACATTAAAAAAACTTCAAAAAAAATCCCTTTTAAGGAATAAAAAAACTTTTTTATTAATCCTATATAATTAAGTTATAATTCTCATTAATTAAATAAAATATAACTAAATAATACATATTTTACATTTAAATAATATTAAGATATAAATGGGTCTTTTAAATTACTTAATTTATTAAAAATAACAATAGTTTTACAAAAAAATGGTATTTTTCACTAGTCACTGAAAAATTAACATTTTCCAAAAAATACCAATGTTTCACCAAAAATTAATAAAAATATTCTTATTTGAAAATTTATTTTCATTTTATAATATAATATTCAAAAGTTTAAAAAAAATTATAAAATTTTCTCACATAAAATATAAATTAATTTTGAATGAAATGTATTTTTTTGTAGAATAAAATATAATTATTAAAATTCAGTAATTATTTATTTTTAAATTTTAAATAAATTTATATTTTCAGTACCATTAAATATATTTAAATGAATTTTTTTATTCATACCTACCAATTTAATGACTAAGTTATATCGCTCACATTTAAATTATAATATTTTAATATTATATAACGATTCATTTACACCCAGTATTACATAATGAATACAGTATCAGAAATATTTATCTAATAAAATATAATGGTTCAAAAAATATATATGAAGTTTATAAAATGATTAAAATTCTGTAAATTTATGGATCAATAATCACATTATAAGGACCATGACTTCAGAACTGAAACATTCTTAGAAAACAATGTAGTTATCAATAAGACCAGTGATTTTAATAAAACATTTTTAATTAAAGATAGATATGATGACATAAATAAATCATAAATTGCAATATATAAATTAATATAGTTTTTAACACATGTAAAAAAATTCTATATTTATTATATAGGTGTTTTGAATGAGAAAAATGAATGACAAGACTTGAGGTAGTAGATTTTTGTTTCAATCCCATTATAATCGAGATTGTTTATACATGATTTTTTTTGGATACTATGTGATCATTATATTATGATTCAATTGAATTTTATTTTAATATGGTTATTTCTTGAGAATATACATTTTACATTAATTTTACTCACTCTAGTAATTTAATATATAAAAAAGTTTTTTAAGGATAATAAAATTTATTTCTTTCTATAATATAAATTACTTATTATTCCGTATACATATTTTATAAAATAATTTTCAAGAATGATTTAAATATTATCCAATTATTTTTTATGAATTTTTTCCCGTGTTTTTTTATAAAAAAATTACGATAAATATTCTTCTTATTTTACAAAAAAGAATCTCTTTAAAAAAATATAAAAGGAATTTTTTCTATTAACTTGAACGACATGAAAAAAATTTACCTCAGTTATGATATCTTTATACATAGACGAATCGTTTTAAGGTATCCATAGTTTTTTACATATTTATTCTTTTCTATTTTACATTTTAAAATTTTATATTTTGATAAATTGATTTCAAAATGGGAATTTTATTTTCCACTGGAATGATTTAGTGAACTTTTAATGCAATATTTATTCATCAAATCCAACTACCCATTATTTTTTTTTATGATTACTGTGAATATAATCCAATGATACCATCCATATAATTTACATGGATGGTATATGTTTATAATGATATGATTTATATGAAACATGTTCCTTTTCTATGGTTTGTACTATGATGAAATGATTAAATATATATGAAACTTGTTTATTTTACATGGTTTATACTATGATTAAATGTTTAAAAAACCTATTCATTTCATGGGTTTTTATATACTGAATGTTTTATGATCTTTTGAAACACATAGGAGTTATTTTCATTATGTGATGTGCGAGACTTATATTTCCCCAATTGCAATGGGTAATATATTATATCTCATGAGATAGTTATGGGAAAAAAATTCAATGTAATTGATCTGTTATGGGAAAAAAGTTTATGTGTTTGATTTTTTATGTGAAAATGTTTATATGCTTGATCAATTTTGGGAAATAAGTATTAATCCTGAATTTTATAGTCATGGTAGTTAACCTTTACAGATTAAATGGTTTCTATAATTATGATGTTGATATATAATTTTATTACACGAACATATGGTTCATGATTTAGATATGATGATTTATCATTCATATAATTTATTTATTTTGATAAGATAATGTTTTATTCAATAACTCATGTTTATGATCATTTTAAAATTGGGTATGTAATTTTTAAGTTATGGTAATAATACTATGCCCTTATTATTATCATAGGATTTTATGTGATCATTGATTTACATCTACAATGATTACCCTTACTAAGAATTTAGGCTCAAAATTTTACAAGTTTACTCTCCCTAAGTTATAATGAAAGATTTATGTTGGGTATTCTTATGAAGAGTAATATTTGGGAAGATATTTATGGGAGATGTTGGAAATATTTCAAAAAATAAGAATATTATATATCAAATATCCAGAGATGATAAACCTTTACGGTTTTGGTGTGGATCAAAATTTTATTATTTTAATATTCATCTAAAATATGTATTATTTATGTAGGAAAATCATTGTACACTATAAGATATATCATTTTTCATAATAAAGAATACGTGTCACCCCATGGTGAAGTAAATTTGAATAGAGAATCATTGTAAAAATTCTATAGTAATTGATTCATTATTTATTCTCTCTATTATGGGGTATTTTTTAGGTCTCCTGCTTATAGTTATAAAAATGGGTATTATTTTAATTAAAAATAATACCTCATGGATTTGGGGGAGGCCACGAAACACTTTTGAAGATACAAAATGTTATTCCTGTATAAGTGCTATATCACTATTTTTCATTTCCTCCCCAACCATTTTTTTCAATGCATCCCTTATGATTGGTAATTATAACCCATATAAAAGAGTAGTTTTCATAGGGATTTTACAATATCCATTTCACCAATATAAGAATATATAATGAATTCATATGTGATATTTTATTTCCCCACCAAAAACATATATATGGGTTCTATATAGATTGATCCAATCCATACCTAATACAACATAAAATTCCAATAAAGATATAATAACTGGATTTTCGTGATATATATTCCCAAAAATAATATTAAAAAATGTTTGTATGATCATGATTTAATCATCAAACCACTAGGTATTGTGATAGATTATTCAATATCAAATCATTTAGATTGACATTTAATTATTTTTAAAACAGTTATATGGTATGAATGAGTGTGTAGTGCAATTATCAAATAATACATTCATTACCCATGATTCTATGATAAGGCCACCTTCCACCACATCATTTTCATGAACCACTTTTATAAATGTTATAAAAAATAAATACTTTTCTCCCTTGGGATCGATATTTTTTATGTCAATAATCCTCATTAACCCTTAGACTAGTTTATTAGATTTTATAATTCTCAAATGTATCATAAATAAAACATTGAGTTGTTAGTGATGTACACTATTAAACATTATTTGTATTAATTGTATTGATTAGCTTATTAATTTTTCATTCTAATTCATTCTCATAATGGAATCCATTTAAATAATTTATTTATTTTCAATTTCCTTAGATAAATTTACCATATAATTTCATTCATGATTCTTTTTATGTTGGAGAAATTTTCTATCCTTGATGATATTTATAATTTGATTTCCGAAAAATACATCAGCATACCATGGGAATCCAATTTTTTATTTTTCTTTATGAGCACATGAAATAACAGATTTGTATCTACTGTAATCCCATAAAACTAATTCCTTGATGTGACTTGGTTTTACACCACTAAATAATCAATATATTAATATTTATGGTTCATGGATATATCTAGATTTGTACCTTCACATTCTAATTAATTTCATTTCATAGGAACCAATGGATTCATTCACCCATTTTTTTTAAACCTCTCTTCATTTTCTTAAGTGTTTATGAAATATAATTATTGAAAATTATTTCCTTGAACTCCACTTAATCCATAATATTCATTTTATCATTTTATATAATGTTTTTTATGACATTATACTTTTGATCAACTTCCCCTCGAATAAAAATGTTAAAAATCACTTTTAGGTTCTATGAACATTCCAGAATATAATGTTTTTCTATTATATAGATCAATTTATCAGAAATTAAAATATCAAAAGGCCCAATTAACATGAATGATTATTATTACATAAAATACTTAATAGTTAATTGATTCTAATTTTCTAATACGGGTTTTCAAATTTTTTCAAGATAGTTTTTATATCACGAGATTATTTCATAAGAATAAACATGAGATTTTATACATCAACACCCATCCTAATTGGAAATTTTTTAGGTCAATCATTACAATACAATAATATTTATTTCTCACGTGGTTCTTCCTAGTTATACCATTTAAAAAAACAAAATTAGTGTTTGCATTAAGTAATAATATCTATATTAATTAATCATATGATAGTGGAAGTAATTCATAATATGTCATAACCTTGGAAACCTTATTTTTACAGATAAAACATTTTCTTCAACCTATACTTTGAAATGTTTTATCATAAAATTATATATATATTAATCATAAAAATTAATGAAAACACACATATATATTAAATCATTATACTTTGTGACAGATAACTACTCATAAAAAATTCAAACCAGAATAACATAAAGGATTAGTGTTCTTGGAGATTTTCGACAGAAACATATTATTTTAAATAACAATGAACATTTCTTCAACAAATTAATTACAATTGATTCCCTTATAGAGATATCATACGTATTATTCTTCATAAAAACATTTGGAATTGAAAAAAAACAAAAGGGTGATCTTATAAACATATTAATTAGAAAGAAAAAATAGATTTCAATAAGATCATAAAGAATAATATAAATGATTAAGAATAAAACAGACATATAGTAATGAAAAAAATAATCCTATAATCATATTTAAAGGAATTAGAACCATAGAGAAGGACTTGAATCATAAAAAAGTCTCTGAGATAACCCAATAATTTTGAATGTATATAAATATAGAAAATAATAATATAGATTAAGTCTATTTTCTAATACCATTACAATATTATGGATTATCATGTCCCATAACATAGTGGACTATGATAACTATCCATATCCTATGTCATATCATCATACGAGTTATGTTATTTACTCAATTAATTCAATGGATATATAATTACAGGGAAATCCATAAGATAATAGTATAATCATTCATGTATATACCACATGAATATAAAAAAAAATGTAAGACTATCGTGTCATTTTAAACCACAATAACAAAATGTGCGTTATAATAATTAGAACACGTCATAATGATACATCACCTAGAGGATAAAGGTGGATGATTCCATTAAAACATCTCTCAGATGATACTTGATAAATATTAAAGTATTAAAATGTAAACAGTTATTAAAATAGATAGATAACCCTTAGAAGGGTAATAAGAAGTTGTTTAATAATCAAAATTAAATATCCATTATATTTTAAAAAAATTAACATAAAAATACAGGTATTAAGGTGAATTGTTTTTAAAAGATATTCATACTTATGATAGATTTATATTGATAGATCATTGTATAAGATCGCATTTGATGAAATATTTTTATAGAATATAAAATAATGTTTTGGGATAAAGTGACCAAGTTGAAAACATAAATAAGAGATATAAAATATTAACTTAACATAATTATAAGTCAATGAAAAAGAAAATTAAACCTTATAAATCATATATTATTATATAATAATTTATTATTTCTGTATATTAACATATAAAGAATATGAACTTGGAATAAAAAGTTTTTATTGAAAAATATATTTAATGATATTTCTCATTACAAACATCCTAGTATGTAAACAATAAATCAAATAAATTATAAATGGTTAAATGGAATGGAAAAAAATAAAAATTTGAGTTAAAAAAGAATATTTTAATGGAATGTAACATAAAATTACCCAAAGGAAATTTACTTGAAAATAATCTTTATTAATAAGATATATTATTAGGTAATCCCCTAACCATTTCTTTTAACTTATTTAAATGATATGACACTCATTTTAAAATTAACATAGACTTTGTAATAACCTAATTTAGTTCACTATTTATATTTATTTCTATTTATAATAAATAATTTTATCTATTTATTCCATATATAATTTTAACCTAGAGTATATTCCCATTATCAGATGTTAGTAGTTTTGATTATTTAACAATTATTTTTTCAAAACGATTTCAACAATATTTCAATAGTAATAAAAACATAATATCTAGATTATTAATTTTACTAGAAACATAGTGTTCTAATGATTTTTAAAACCCAATTTTTATTTCATGGATTTTATGGTTATGATTCATACATATGAAATTAATAACATTATCAATTTGGGCCACTTTTCTATTAATAATGTGTAACATTATTGTGATAATCCATTTGAATGTCATAATTTTAGAATCATAAATATAACAAAAATTTATCATTTATATCATATATTAATTATATTAATTTTTGGATACCCATCCCTGTATAAAATGATGTAGAAGGTATAACATGGTTTGTGAAGGTGGTTTAACAAAACATAAAAACATGCCAAAACAAATGAATGAGTAAAAATATAAAATTATGTGATTATAATTAGTTTATATAGAAACATAATAATGAAAATAATCTATCATTAATGTGTCCTTTATGATTTTATAAGTGTGAATATGAGAAGTAAAATGGCATATATATATAGAAATACTCATTACATACATTGATGGAATCACTCTTTCTCTGAATGAATTTCCTCCCAACAAAATAATTAATACTCTTTATCGTGATAAAAAGAACTAAAATGTGATATAAGAATTTATTGTGCTGATTTTAGGTAAGAATTCATGAGAAAAAAGAACTATATTTTCTATATGGAATGGTTAGTGAATAGATCCTTTGATAGATTATTTTGAGTGGTATGGTTGTATAGATGCATTCTATAATGGTTAAGCAAGGTCATTTAAACAAAAAAATGTTCTATAATAAGAAAAAAAACCTTGGTTTAAAATTACAACTAATATTAAAATATCTATATATTTCTAAAATATTATAAATAATTTTTTCCTTATATAAAATTTTATTATTTTTACAATTTAGTGAATTAATTCACTTTTCACATGAAAAACTTATTTGTTTCACTAAAAATTATATTTACACTCAAACATAATATTGATGTAATGATTACTAATTATGAAATCCATTGTTTGAACAGAAATATCTATTTTTTTTAAATAATACATTTAATTAAAAATATATAGTAATTAAAAAATATTCTTTCATGATTATAACTAAATTATTTTTTAATAAAGGATTATATTTTTATTATTATCATTCCATATCTATTTAAAATACATTAAAATTTTATTATACAAATTGAATATGTAATTTTTATTACATTATTAAATTCTATAATATGATTGTTTTTCAATTATTTTATATATCTATTATATTTATTTAATGTTAATATATCCAATTACTATATATCAAATTACCATAAAATGATCATATTACCATATTTTCATTCATATCAAAACATACATACATCTCTAAAATTAATTCATCATAATCATTCTTTTCCCCAAAATAGTAATCGTATTTCAAATGTGTCACCTCCTTTATATATTTAAAATTTGTGGTATGATCATCAGGGAAAATTGTGAGATATAAAAATAAATCCTCAAATTCTATTTTTACAAAATGTTCTACTCCAATGTTAATTTTTATAATTATGATTAAATTTTATTTATTGAAATATTAATGTTAATTTAATTTTATGTTGTAATTTTGTGCCATGAGGAAATAAATTTCTGTTTCTATTCAATTGAAATTGTGTATGAAAAAAATTAACATATTTATGGCACATTCATTAAAAAAGTGGTGTGTTATAGTTTGTTTATATTTCACCAACATTTGGTGAAATTATTCATCAATCCCCAAATATATTCCAAAAAATTGATAGATAGGTAAAAATAATAGATGGTAAAAATAGAGGAATCTTACCTTGTATCAATGATCAAAAATCATTCAGAATATATTATATCAAATGGAAATTTGGAAGATAATAAAGTGATATTGGAATAGAATCCTCCACTATATTTTCCTATTGTAATTAATGATCCTTAAGAAGGATATTAATTTTTTTAAATGAAATATATATTGTTAACACACATAAAAACCCACATAGAGACTACTATGTTTGCAATTTAAACATACAAGGAACTATAATTACACCCCAACACACCACTTATTTTGATAACCTATTCATGTTCTCTATTTATCGCCATCAGTTAACCTATTGGTTTATAAATAACTATACTACTATTAAAATTAACAATGAGTACCTATTTTACCCCTAAGTACTTGTAATTAAAGATGTTTTATGGTATAAAATTAACTTTTAATATAAATGAGATTCCTTTTTTAGAATATTTTTTCTTTATTGAATTATACCATGTGAATTGGAGTTACATGCCATTTAATTCTCATGGATGGTTTTTTAAGTGTGAAGGATATCCAATTTCATTTTTTTCAACCTAAATCCACCCTATTGTTACCTAGATCCTTCCACATGTGATTTTAGATCCTAAAAAACCATTAATTAAGGGATTGAAGTGGTTATGGTCTAATTCCATCACCTGCAGTTTAGTGGATCTCCTCCCATGAGATCTCTTCTCATATTCCTCTCTCTCCTCCTTAGAGTTTGAAAGATAATCATATATTTCATTGATCTAAACTATTTTTTGCTAAATAAAGATTATATTTTGTGTCCAAGGACCTTTCATTACATTTTTCTCCAATGAAATTATTTTTTTCTGGTTTTTTTCATTTTATTTACATGATTAAAGGTTGATGGTTTCATTTTCCATTTTACATTTAATTGAAATCATTAATTACAATATTTTTTTTGAAATATACTTTAATTGATTTATAAAACCCATGTTTGATAGGATTTGATGTTTTAATTTTAAATTGTATGGATTTTAATAAAAAAACACAAATTAAAATGGGATTATAATTTTGGTATGAAGTTAGAGAAAAGGTACAATCTATGAAATGATTTGGGATTTGTTTTGAGAAAATGTTATAAATTGCAATGATAAAAACCCAAAAAAAATGGATTGAAAAGGAATAAAATAATAAAAAATACTTTTTTTAGTTTTGAAATTTAATTGGAACATTGAGATAGAAATATTCTATTTTTTTTGAAAATGATGATTTATTTGAAATTAGATGATTTTCTACTATTTATTGATTAATTGGGAACATGAGAACCTCAGTCATTAGTTTGGTTTTTTTGAGATAAGAACACTATTATATTGACAACATAGCAATGGATTGATGATGAAACACTAAAAAAACCTTATTCATCAAGATTGTTACAAATGGTATATTGATGTGTCATGTTTGGATTGATCCTGAGGGATGTGTGTGCACATGTTTCACTACAGGAAAAAGACCATTTTCCGACAGGTTTTGATTTTTAGAAATGGCTGCAGTTTATACCACTTCCATGTAGTTCAACAGAGGTTTTTTAAAACCACTACTAAATTGTGTATCGACATATAATATGTGGTAGTTTCCTTGATTTCGTGTTGGTTTATGTTAACCATCATAGTGGCTACATTTCGTGGCAGTTTTAATGGATTTAGTGGTGGTTTCCCCCCAGTGAAATTGGTTTTTTTTGCAGTGGTTATAACTGCCACTAAAAAAATCAGTTTCGCAAGGGGAAACCGCCACTAAAACCATTAAAAATGTTGTGATATAATAATGGAATATGAAAACTATTTATAGGTGGTTAAAACTACTATTAAAAAATATCAGTTTCTGTAGGGAAAATTGCTGCTAAAACCACTAAAACTGTCAGGATATTTTAATGGAATATGAAAACTATTTAGCAGAGGTTAAAACGGTCGCTAAATTATTTTCTGTAGTGGTAGTTTTAACCACCGTAGATAAAAAATACCATAATTATACCAACGGTTAAAACTGTCACTAAATATATTATATTTATTTTTTGGTGGTTGAAACCACTGTTAAATCTTGATTTACAAAAACAAATTCAACCTACACAACAAGCCCATTACCAATGCCCTGAAAAAAAAAACCATTTCAATAGATATACCATATAACACATGATAACCACAACACATCGCAACCAACCTACATCAAAACCAACCCACATCACCAACAGCATATTTCATAACCACTACACATCACAACCACAACACATAATTTAGTTTCAATAAGGATTTTTATCATAATTAATAAATTATTATTAAGGGTATGCACACAGAAATAAAATATTTCTTGGGAAACCAATTTAATAGTTTGATATATATACAGAGTCATTATCATATATGGCGAGGTTATACAAACATACATATAAAGTTTTATAAAAACCAAAAAATCACACTATCTCAAAATAAGTAATAATTAGATAACCAAGTTAGTGTGGCCATATAAGAATAAATAACAAGAATAAGTATAAACCACCCAAATGTATATATAAATAAAGGGAGATGAATGATCCACAACCTTGACTCAATCTTCAAGGATAAATGAACAAGAACAAAGGATAAATCACTGTTGAGCTCATGTGAATCAATATTAAATCCAAAGAATAATAAGACTCCACAAAAAACCACCCAAAAAGAGAATTATTACTACCATAATCAACTATTGAATATAATATAAAGATTATAAAAGATTAATGGGGAAATATAGGGCTACCATGAATCATATAACTTCAATATAAATGATCCAATATGATCCAAGTGGTATGGAACACCATGGGAGGTGACTGGGTAATGGGAGGATGAGTTATGGTCAACCAATAATTAAGGGAATGATTAATATTCTAAACAATGAGGTAATAAAATTATTATTTAAAAGTTAATCACACTTGAATCTACAAAAACATGGTTAATATCCAAAAATCATGTGGTGGGTTTGGTAAAAGTTTTGCCTATAACCCTAATTGTTGTTTTATCTTTTTTCTAATTTTAAAATGGAATTTGGCCTCCCAAAAATCATAGATCATGGAGTTTTCTATTCCATAGTGGTTCTTCTATATTCTTCCATGTATATAATCCATGACCCAGTTCCCATTCCCCAACCATTAGAGCCTCATCATGCCCATGGTTACAATTTTGTGAGATTGGGGTTCCTATTTTCTACAGGCGGTCCTCTAATATTCCTTTCCCACCCAAGGCCATTTCAATATTCTCATAGTACATAGGAAATCGACAAGGAAAACACTCATAACACCAAGTCATACCTAATTAATGGTTATTTATATCATTTTACACATCAGCATTCCCAATATAAAACTACCTATTTCATATCCAGACAAGTAATTTCACAAGATGTAGTGGCCTTTAATATGCTAAAACCCCACATAAAACCTCAAAATCACCATAAAACTCTCCCTAAACATACCCAAGACTTGATAAAGAACATAGGGATGTTCATACTTTTCGGATGGCGCCTCACTCGCCTTGCACCCATCATCTACATTCGACCTCACCCTCTTCCTTCTTGACTCTTGATATACTGCATCACACTTTCATCTATGGTTTAGAGTTCTCTCCAGTGTCAATGGGCCTTGCTATAGGTTTTCCTCCATTCAGCGGCTTCTTCCCTTGGATTATCTCACCGCTGTTAATCGCTTCTCCTTGCTCAATGTACTTTTTTGGGTTTCAATCTCGAATTCCCCTTTAATCCTATATCTATTAGGGTTTTAGCCCCACTGTCCCTATTTTCGTTAAAGGATGTGGTTAGTTTTCTTAGGGTTTTATCCCTGATTATCTCTTTCAAACAGTGGATCTCTTAGAGTTTCATCCCCAGGTCCCCCCTTTCTTGGTCCATGGTGGTTCATGCTTCATGGATTTGTTTTGGGTTTTTCTGTCATCAGATTGTTCTATCTCCCCTCTTTGTCACTCCTCTCTACTCTAGCATTGTGGTTCTCTGATCCCTCCCAGGTCGGTTGGGTGCGAAGATTACTAATGGATGTTTTGGGATGTGTATGGGGAGAGGTATGAGGTTCTGAGTGGTGCGACCTGGGGCAGATCATTCCAGTTCTGTTGGCTCTTCTGGTTATGGTGTATACGGTGTTGGTTGGATTTGTCACCCTGGAAGACTGTATATTTTCATTCTGATGGTCTGGGTTGATGTTGTTTCACGAAGGCGATGATGGTCCATTTGTTTTTTTATTTAATTGCTTTTCTTGGATGGATTTGTTGCGGATTGTTTCTAGAATGGTTTTTATGGGCTGGTTCCTGGTTGTTCTGATGAAGACTCTCTAGATTGTGGTTCTGATGATGATGACATTGTTGATATTCATGATTGTTAATGGTGTTGTATTTTGAATACTACGATGGTGAACTCTGGTGATGGGGGTTTCAGTGGGCCTCATCGGTGTGGTGATGATAGGTAGGTGAAAGGAAATGTTTGACGAGATATGTGTGCGACTCAAGGTAGGCGCGGGGACTCGAGATTCACAGGAACTGAGATGGGTGATGATTTTTGTTGAAATTTGTAATTGGAAATTGAATTTTGTATAATCTAGAACTGTTTTTGTTTAAAATTTAATGTTTTCCTCTAATCCTAAAGAGGCTTTTTGAGAATGAAAAAAATAGATTTGGATGAAAGGGATGTTCATAAAGGGGATGTACCATTACACTCATTCTATTTATTTTGTTTTCCCCATTATTTCTCAAGTCTAAGTCTAGGTGATCATATTTTCCCCAAAATTATAAGAACTATGTGTGGATTCATTCTTATTTTCATGGGATACATAGTGATTCCTAGATCTCTTAACTCAAACGAAAAAAAAACAATATCAAATCCCCCACTTTATCTTAGTGACCGGGTTTCATCATTCAAAATGGTTATCCATCAATAGGTCCGAGATCAAGACAAGTTAATTTCATTATAACATTAGTTTAAACTACATTAAGCCTCATATAATAAGTTATTTTTTACATGATCATAAAATATAAATTATTTTATTCATTTTCATATGATGTGATACTATGTGAAGCATGGTCTATCTTGTAATACTTGAAACATCTTAGAGCATTCTACCTAGTAATACCTCTCTTCCTCTACATATTATCCAAATCTACCTTAGTATCCTTAGCATGTGGTTATTTATCCATAAACCTATGTTATAAAAAACAACTCTTACCCTAGAAAAGCGCCTAATATGCATAAAGGTATTATAAAAAAACTTTATGTGCATTGATTAATGTTGTTTCAATATACATAATGATGTTGGGATATCCTATAATAGGCCTTGGTGAAAATTATAATCACACTGGTTATACCCTAAAGGCAAGACCTTTCCTCATTCACATCAATTTGTTTATTTCTTTCTCACATAATGGTTCATATACATCTCATCCCTCTCCTCCTATGCACGAGACAAATTTTTATAGAGGACCTTTTCCATGAACTATGAATGGATTGATTCTGTTACTTTGGAATATGTTTTTGATCCTTCATCCTTGCGTAACAATCCTACTAAATTTTAGAAAAATGAATCATAAAACATTATTCATCACAAAAAACAATTGACATATAATGTGTATACCAAAATCAAGAAATCAAGACATAAAATGAAACATCATAAATCAATAAATTACATAAATGGAAACATGAGAAATCAAGAAAATGTTAGGTCATGAAAATGTTTGGTGGATACTACGTTCCACACATGATAAATATACAAACCAATTATTACCATAGTTTTCCAACATATCAACAAAACAACTAATCACGGTACGATGATGAACAAAGATTGTCACCCTCTCTACCTCCATCTCTACTTCCTACTACCACCTAAAAGAACATTATATTGATAATTAAATAATGTTTCACATTTATATTTAAACATTAAACTAATACATGTTTGGAAACTAAATGATTTGGATTTTTTATGATTTAGCTTCTCACCACCATTCGATGAAATACAAGAGGGGGTAGATCCAGTCATCTTCTAATATAAATCAATAAATGCTTTCTGCAAAGAGGATATCTGATCCCCCTAGTCGTGAACTTTGTTTCATTGGGAAACAATCACTCTCTAAGTATCTCAGGTTATAGACTGAATAAAACCAGGATTATATGTAGTTACAATCCCTGATGGCCTGCCAACGACCTCATATGGAATGAGACCCAAACCCATCCCACGTACTCTATTAGGATGCACCTTCCCAAGTACTTTAGCAACTGAGTCATTCTGGGAGACAGAGTAGGACTGCGTAGGATTGTCTTCTCAATGTTCTTTAATTTTATCTTATAAATAAAATTGTAGTCATATTATAAGCACAATATAATAATATAATAACAACTGATAATAATTTATTATAATGAAAAATGATTTCATACCCCAACTTCTTTGGCAGGCTCATTAAAAAAACTTCCATCAAATTTTTAGTGAACATTCTACCACACTTCTATTCGGGATGCTTTGTTCCCTAAACTCTATGACTGCATTAAACAAACATAAATCAGAATTATAATATATTAAAAAAATAATACTATATTGTAAATATTTAAAATAATGAAATGATTACTAAGGCATATTGGCTTCTAGAAATACTCTTTGACCCCACAGTGTGTGGGATGACCTTCTTAGCCGACTTGATGAATTATTTCTTGAATGATTGTGAAATAAATAAATTTCAATTTAATAGTAATGTATTCAATGTCATATCTTCTTCATATAAATTTATAAATGTAAAATGAGGTGATTATAGTAATATATATTTAAATACCATCTATTTCTTATCACGATTTCTGTCAAAAAAACATTCCAATACTCATTGGGTACCCCATCTAGTAGCTTATCATACATACGATGGGAGTTTAAACAAATATTTATGACATAACCCCACAATATTCATTTAAATTTGTTCAATTTTTTTTCAAGATTTTTCAATGTCCACTTTCGTGCTATCACATCAACAACCGTAAAGTGGAAAAACATATGTACCCAGAAATTCATTTGGAAGATTTTAATAACATGAAATTCAATTACACCATAATGAATTAAATTTACCTTTATTTGAGAATAAAAAACATCATTTTTCTAACATGTAGGAATATGTCTCCAATCATAATATGAAATAGAAAATGAAACAGGATTCACGACCAGTTGCCCTAATATCTGGGCAAGTAATCTTGCGGAGTCATCTATAGGGACCTCATATGAATCAAATGGTATATTTATATTCTCTCTGGTTAGAATCCATACATATGAACTTTTTATATATTTTATCACAGTTTCATTATTTCCATATTTAATGAACAAATAGTTAGTATAAAAAATATGCAATAAATTTTTTCATATTGAAATGTGTACCTTTAATTTTCTCCCTCCAATATCCCCGATAAGAACTAGAATTGGTGTGATGCCCCACCACTATTTTGGATCCTAAAGTGGGAGGAAACGACTGAGTTTCTGAACGGATACTCACAGAGGGTGTGATAGATGTTGTAGGGGGAGATGGTTTAGGGGGCAGGCTGATGGTGGCTCAGATGTTGTAGAGAGAGAGACAGATGGATCGCCATCTGTCGTATTGGTCGATGAAACAATATATCACTTCATACTTGGAATTACTATCATTTAATAAATAAAATTATTTTCAGAAAATATATTTCAAAAAAATTATGCAGATTTTTTTTTTAAAAAGTTAACATATGTACAGTAATAATAAACATAATATATATAACAATGATAGTGATGAATGAACAAATGAAATAAGTGGTTTCTAAATTAATTAATTACTATACATATATGGATCATGAAATTTTCGATCATCAACATCCACCAAAGATTGTGAATTTCACATAAGTAAATTTCTAGGAATCTCTTTTAACACATCTGATAATATTGACCCCATAGCATTTGAATAAAACAACTGAAAAATGATCGTGGATGTTTAATTCAATAATACCGGTCAGATTTCCATTGTATCCTACCTCATCAACTGTAAATATAACAATATTATATGTTTTGATACCCGATTCTCGATCGACAATGCAAAATCTAAAGCCATTCATGTTGTAAGCATCGAACTTTCTAACTTGTTTTAGAGGACCTCGAACAAGAAATATCAAATCTTCTGACAACTCTTCTTGAGTACCAGTATTTATGATCTGAAAAAAATATACCTTATTAGAATTAAAAAATATATTTTTCAACATAATATTCATATATATTTCAATATTTATGAACATACACAACTGGAAAACTATTCTACATTCTCTTTATTAACATCTTTCGTTCTATATTTCTCATTTCTTGTTCATCCTCTCATTCATCTCTTTGTTTGTATCCTCAAATCTTTAATAAATGGATCTGCAATTTCACTATTCAGTATTATATATCTATGTGCTTGTAATAATACCATTTATTTTAGTGTAACATTTGAGGTCCTCCCAACTGATCAGCCAATAGTAGGAAATATTTTTTATTTCACATGTATTTGAGATTAATTTGATGTGTCGTCAACATGTCCGGCTCGATTAAATCTTGTCTCAAAATAAACAATGTATCTATAACAAAAGGTAATACACTCTTCTTCTCGATAGCAATTAGCAAAAGAGCCATCTGGTTGAGCTTTATTTCTCACGTACGATTTCAAAGGCCCAAGATATCTGGGAAATACAAAAAACATAATTATTCATTTAATTAAGTGCCAAAAATTGTTTACTTACTAAAACACATATAAATAATGTAGCTCTCAATTGTATACATCCATCAATACTGAATGGGACCTCTTAATTTAGCTTCATCAACCAATTTCACAGTTAAATGCATCATGACAGTAAAAAACGTTGAAGGAAAGATTATCTCCATTGCACAATGTGTGAATAAAAACCTCTCCTGAAGGGTGTCAAGCTCAAATGGATATAGATATTTCTCACATAGTTTCTTGAAAATGAGCATAATTGGAGTAAAATAGCAGTAACGTTTTCATGTAATAATGTACGCAATGCCAATGGTAGTAACTACTGTAACAAAATATGTGAATTGTGACTTTTCAATCCACGTAACCTACAATTCTTTAATTCAATACACATTGAGGTGTTACTTGAAAACCGATGTGATACTTTCACATGATTCAAAATTCTAATTAATATATCTTTATCCATATTTTTCATTTCCAAATTTGTCGGAGCATACATTTCATTCTCATCTGGCCAGAGATCATATTTTATGTTCATTACAGGTAAGTCTTTCCAAGCATTGAGATGGTCCTTTGACCTTCTATGCTCATTAAGAAATGTGAAGATTAATTTTTCATAGATATTCTTCTCAATATGCATCACATCAAGATTATGCCACAACAAATTAAATTCCGAATAGTTAAGTTGGAAGAATTTTATTTTTTTATTTCATTAATGTGTTCTAATTTCAATTGATGATGAACTTCGAACATGTTTCCTGGTAACATTCAAAAGATACACCATCCCATATTTTATTTAAGTTTTTCAACATTTTTCAATATTTCAAAACCAGTTTACCACTTTGGAGATTGTTTATGATCAATGAAACAATTAAATTATTATTTTTTCATTCGAAATCTATGAGATTACTCTAGAAATCTTCGATGGCACAAGGAGAACAATTTTATACTGTGAAGTAGTCGTTTGTGCTCAAAATCAAAGTTACAAATAGAACAAGCCAAACCCATGTAAGTGTTCCATCCTAATAAATTTCCAAGCCTATGGATGTTTCTAATGGTAAAAATTAAAGTATCAGGAATTTTGAACATTGTTTTAAAATAAGTTTCAAATGTATTAACACCATTACTTCATAACTACTGTAATTATTCAATTAAAGGATATAAGTAAACAATAATATTATTTCTAGATATTTGTTTTCCAATAAGAATAATTGAAATGAAAAAATAAGCTTGTTTCATACTCATCCATAAGGGAAAATTCTAAGGGATCAAAACCACGGGACAAATGCTACTACAGGTATTCAAATGCAAAATGGGTTGAATCCATCGGCAGCCAATCCTAATCGAACATTCCTTTGATCAGTTGAAAAATCTGGATATAATTAATCAAATGTATTCCACGATTATGAATCTCATGGATGTCACATTAAACCATTATTGTTATTATCTTCAGAATGCCACTTTAGGTGTTTGCTGGTTTTCGATGATATAAATAATCTTTACTATTGAGGCTTTAAAGAAAAATAATGAAAAACCTTTGTAGGTGTGTTCCTTTTCTTCTTATTCTTGGTATTATGTAGTTTCAGACTTCAAACATCACCCATTGACTACTATCTAGACAAAGAACATTTTTTCAATCCAATCTACTTGAATCATATCACCAATAAAGCATACAAACATTGGGACACACATGTATTTTTGTATAATTCTAACCAAGGTTGTGGACAACTTTTTTATTTTTATAAAACGACTTGAGGATGTTTGCTTCTGGAAATGCATCTTGAAATAATTCCAATATCATGGTCATTTCCTTATTTGTGATTCTAAATAGACATTTGATATGGTACATATTCAGAAAAAAAAAGAATGTTTTGAATATTCCAAAGAGATACTATACAATTCTTGATTTCCATCATCAACTAAATCATGAATCATATTTTCCTCAGTTATCTTTTCTCTTAAATTAGTCTCCACATCATCAAGAATAGGATCAACTAATATGTTTGAATCTTAATATGGTTCTCCTAATGTCTCAAAAACATCACTTGACACATTACTATTTGTAGCACCCTAATCAGGTTTTTCTGATATGTTTTGATGTTGATGGCCGTGTATTTTAGTGCCAAATGCATCATTTATATGTTTTTTCATTTCATTTCACATTTTTGATGAAGTTGGGAGCACTTTCTGTAGATTGGAAACAATTATCAACCTTTCTGTATCATTTTATTCTCTGTACCAAATCCAACACAAATATTTACAAGTGAATTTCCTAAATATTATATATTCTTAAACTTCATATCTCTTCAACCATCTTCTAAATTTACAATTTGGGCGTGGACATCTTATTATCCCTTCAACGAATCGATCATAAATTTCAAAATCTAAAAACTTTTCCAAACCCTTAACATACAGAGGTGTGTTTCTTGGTAATGTGATCCAACTTTTATCCATGTATGTCTAAAGGTGCCTTCACAATATTAAAAAAATTAAAACACAGAACTATTATTAATTTGGTAAATAAATTCATATATAATAGTTGAAAATATATATAAATATGTTAAACATGTCAAAAAAGTTGAGGATTAGATAACAAATCCTAAACACTTTTCCCAATAGTCTATGGTGGTTATTAGGTATAAATATTCAGATGGACTAATAGAACATCTAATAAAATTGAAAGATCCAAACTACACATAATATAAAATAAGTGGAAAGATCTATAATCCTATCTAATAGAGGTTTGTCTGATGATTGCCTTCATATAGTCTATGTACTTGAACTATGAAGTGATATCACCAAATTACTACAAAAAACTATATTAACACACTTCACACAAAATAAAACCAAATAGAAAATAAATATTTATCTGGTTTAGATAATTCCATACATCTGTGGGGGAATAATAAAAAAATTTTCACTGTAAAAGATACATTCAAATAGAAAACACTTCACTCACATCTAATCTATTATAAAGTCACCAAAAATTAATCTAGAAACTTAAAATATTCAGCTTATTCTTACGTAAAAACTAATTTGGATGAAGCAATTTGATAAACTATTCTAGATGGGAAAATAAACACAAATAGGACTATCAATATTTCAATCCTATATATATACAATTTAAATTAATGAAACCATAATTAATTACTATGAATAGTTGATATGTAGTAAGAGTTAAAGATCTTAAACCAAGGGATATAAGAGATAAAGGTACAAGAAGAAAAAACCACCTCCATGATTAAAGATCATATGTAAGAAAAAAGGTACATGTGGTGTAGTGATGGTGACCAATATACGTAAATAGTACTGGGGTAGAGCACTATATGACCTAATTTTCACCTCATGATCACCAAAGGCTAGAGAATATCATCGGGGTTCTAAGAAGACCAGTGTGATTTGGTTTTCCCAATTTTATTAGTAAACAAACATGATATAAATAGAGTTAATTCCATATGATAAATATTTACAAATCATTTAAAGGTCAATAGTATAAAATGATCCCTGAAACCTAAGGCTAAATGAAAAAAATAAATTTCCCGTATCTATTTACAAAACTATATGGAAAGAGAGTCATACAAAAATCAATCATGCTTAGAAAAAACAATTCATCTGAACATGTAAATGTTCCTATTGGTACCTGAAAAATACGCCATTAAATTTCATGTCCCCCATAAGTGTATATGCTGGGTGCGAGCATATAGTACACAATAATAAACCACTTAGTTTCTAACTTATATAGAATATACGTACATATGTTCCTTATATCAATATAAACATTTATATATATATTTATTTAAAAATGACTTTACAAATGGTTATCAATAAAAACATGGAAGCACCAGATAATAGAATACATCATAAAATAGAATCAATTATAAACAACAAATACCTATAATCGGAGGGTCTATACCTAACATAATTTTTTTGATCCTAGACATGGATATGAGACATCATTTCAAGGAATTTGTGATGCCATTCCACTCAAACTAAGAACATATCAATACTTCTCATGGTTGAGACATGAGAAATAATTTTATTTTTTAAAGAGTAAGGTGTATACAGGAATCAAGGAACTATCATCACATTAATTTAGGGATAGGTTAAAGGGGAATAAAAAATTCAAGTCATTGTGATCCCATCCCATTCATCATTGTCTATATAATATATACCAACACCCAAGATATACAATAGAAAATTACCCCTTCGAACATAATCATTTTTTATCAAAATAATATCCATGGTCAATGTAGAATTATTATTTATAAAAATCAACATTGTTGGTATAAAAAAGTAAAAAAATATCTCAACATATAAAAATAATATTCATTGTTAAGAAATAATTTCATTATGATGAATCTAATGCTAATGAAAACAAAAGGTAAAAATTCTTGAATGTGATACATTAACTATAATATCAACAAAACATAATTCCATGTCACACATGATCACAACATAAAACATGAATAAATAATGAATATTATATTATAGACTCAAAACAGGTTTTAAAATGTCATTCCAAACATAAATTAGGTTGTAAGGATACATTCTCTTCATGCTACTCCAAATTCCAATTATACTAGTTATAAATTATTAGATGAGTAGTAATTTATGGTACACTAAAATATTTCCAAAAAAGGATCTAAATTTATCATGGTATGTAACAAGTGTTCACTAGTAATATACTAACTAATATAAGATATAGTATTTTTCATAACCAATTTGAAAAACTTCCTCGGAAAAGGGTGAGACTGTGAGGTGGCGAGGCAGTAACGGTTTCAGGGTTTGTTAGGGGGTCTCGTGGGGGTCAGGGAGAGAAGGGGTGTCATGGGGGGAGGTGGGGGTGTCAGGGATAAAAAATTATTATTGGTGGTTTATAAAAATCCACTGCTAAACCATTAATAAAAAAATTTTGTAGCAATTTAGTAAACCTCAGCTAAAAAACTGCGGCAAACAGCTATTAATGTTGTTGCGTTGATCATAATCATTGATGTGATAAGTATGATGATCCTAGATTCATTAACTAATGTATGATAGGGAATATAACCATGGTGATTGTTTTTTTTTCATTACATATTTAATTGATTATAAAATAGTTTTACTCCTTCAAATTTATTTATATAAATTCTTTTATAAAAAAATAATTTAATCCATGTTTGAAATGTTTTCCATGTATTAAAAATAAACAATGTTTTGTTTTAAATATGAAAATTATATTGTATTCCACACCCTATTTTATTTAAATTAAATCAATTATTTTTTATTTATTATTTCATCTATTATGAAACACTAGAGGAGACCATACAAGGATTTCTATCAAACGAAATTCCATTTCATTGAGGAATTTTTTACTTTTCTATTTCCAATTCTAAGAAAAGGGAAACCGATACATAGTGGTGGTGGATGTGATTGATCATTTGGACCATGGAGTGATGATGGTGACCGATGTAGCTAATGTCTACTTTTAACATAGTTCTTGAGCATTGTGATTGTTGTGAATGGATGTTTTTGGTTTATGATTCATTGGGTTGTTTAACTATCTTACGGGGTACTAATTTAACTATTTTAGGAGTGTTAATATACCTAGTTGTATATATTTTTCTTCCTCTTTTATATGGGAAAATTATTCAATAATTATTCTTGTATGATTATAGTTACTAGTATCCAATCAATGAATATCGATATTACCTTTCTTGATTTGTTAGTGTTGTCTTGGGTGTTAGGGTACCAAGTTTTTTGGGATAGTCATGAACAATTGGTTTTTGGGGTGGTTAAGAATATTTCATTGAAGTTGTTATGTTTTCTAGTTTTTCTTTGTTAAAAGGAGGTATAATATTTTAGACTTGGGAGGTAGTTATGGTAAAGTTACTAACATTATCTTTTCATGAAAATCCACTAGTCTCCATGGGTGGGGGGGAGTGTATTTGATTACTATGTTAACATTTTTCTAGTCATTTCCCTCTTTGATTAGAGTGTTATGAAAATCCTATAATTTTGACTCCCATTTGAGTTAATGAACTATGTTTCATTGTTAATGTTTTCTTGTTTAATGTTGATGGTGTGTAGCATCATTCCCGATAGAACACATTTGAACTGACCTAAGGAGGGAGATTATAATGAACTACAATAGGTGAACCCTCTATTTGACCATAATCCCAATAAGATAGTGGTGTGTGATTTCCAATATCAGGGATATGTAGTTGCACCCATTCATGTTTAGGATCTATATGTATAACCTTAATGGTTTTACTCTTGAGATCGTGGTCAAGAGTTTATTTTCTCTAAGCCAGCAACATATTAGTGCTATAATGACCCTCCCAAAGATGAGGATTGAGTAAAATGAATTAAGATTCTTTTTAAGTTCCAGGAAACACATTATACAATTAATGATAAGTATGCTAAATTCAATTTTGATGGATATTGTAGAAGGTATTTGGATTCAATGGTAATGGAGAATTATCATGTAGAAAAAAAGTTGAAAGACATCATTGTCTTTTTACCGATTATTTTTATCCAAGGTCTATGGTATTAGTGAAGTCAATAGGGGTTCTTAATCTCCAAAAAAGAGACAGAACTGTGACTGAGTATTCCAATAACTTTAGTGATATATAGTGACATTCTCTTGATATTTTCAACATTGATAAGTTATGTGACAATGATTTTATAATGTACATAGAGATGATATTTAATCCTAGGTTTTCATGCTAAATTTGATTACCTATGCTGAGGTACTAAATAGTGATTTGATGGATGAGCATTACTTGGCTGGTATTTCCAGGTTGATAGGAGTTCCTTTTCACATAGTGGAAGTTCATATAGTTCATATAACACCCCAAGATTTTATGTTATGCATATTATTCAATAATTTCAAGTTGTTCAACAGTCTCAATTTCATAATCAAACCGTGTTATATTGCTAAATAATAACATGACCATTCAAATTATAATATAGAAATAAGGAAAAGTAATCTGACAATTATAATAATAACCTCACCCATGAAAGTGTAAATAAAATTTTGGTATCTCTTAAATTAAAATGTGATATATTTGTATCAAATAGGAAGTAAAAAATTGTTCTAAAAATGATAAAAATGTTGTTGTTTTTGTGAAATATGAATGTTTATATTAAATTATATTATTAATATAATAATATAAAATAAAATTTATTTTCATAAAATAGATTAATAAATTAATATTTTGTCACATTATACTTAAAAGATATTTTTTGAGACCATAATTATTTTTTCAAAGTGTTGTAAAATTGGTTATAATATTAAAATCATTTTTATGAAAAAATACTGATTTTAATTAAAAATTAAATTTATAATTATTTACAAAATTATTTTCATAAAATGGGGACCATTTTATAACTCTACACATTGAAAATTAATTTAGGGTTAATTTTTTTTCTAAAATAGTTGAATTTTTGTGAATAGTGAAATAAGATAATTTAAAGTATTTAACATTATAAGTGAATAAATGATTTTTTAGTCACGGTTGATTCATGGATGACGTGACTAGAAATTATATCAATCTCAAATTCTATAGTTAATTTATTTATTCACAATAATAAAAATTATTGATATTCATGTGCCAAAATATTAAACTAATGAATAAAAAATCAAAAAACATCAATCTCTTCTACTATAAGTATCCCCCTTAACATCCCTTCTTTTCACACCATATAATATTTGAATATATATTATATTATTAGAAATTACTCTCCCAAATATTTTCCCCTCATTGTATTTATTGATATCTCACCAAAATACCATTTCCAAGTACCTTATAAATGTTCTCAAGGAGAAGATGCTCATGAGTTAAACCCTCTCTCTTTATCTTTTAAGTTCTTTAATTTTCTTATCTTTATATAACATCCCTAATAAAAAAATTAATGGTATGTAATGTATCACACATATAATTTAATTTTATAAGGTTAATTTAATTCCCATAATGGATACTCTTCTCTTATCCATTTATTCAAAAAATAAAAACATCACCTGTGAGGTGTCGATTCACTGCCTTCGTGGATGCTGAGTTTTAATTTATCATTACCACCTTAAATTCTAGTCATAAAAAATATTTTTATGCTCAAAATAGACTATAATACGTGAATTAATACATATTTAATGTTTTTTGTGTAGTATATAAACAAAATATTAAGTAAAATGATACTAGTTCATGTTGGACATAGAAACCACAAAAATAAACTAATTCATTTTTTCATTAACATTTTATCGAATGGTTCATCCTCACAGAGCATAAAAAATTGATATTTGAGGAATATTTAATGTTTTGGATGTATAATAACATCATTCCATTCCACTTATATTTCTTTTCTTCCATTTTACAATAACTCTCATATTTTTACTAATGGGAACCGACCATAAATCCATGAAACAATCACTCCGACAACAACAAAATTAAACATTATAACCCATATAAATGGCCATAAATGAACTTAATAACATTATAGTAAATAAAATATATATTGAATATGATCTACTTTAAGTACCTAATGAGTCTAATTTTATTATCCAAAACATTAATTGTAATTGAATAATGCTTTCGTACATTTGATAAGGGGTTTCTCATCAAGCATTAATTTCATTGAGATATTACTTATTCACCACTTATTCCTTGTGTAAAGTTTATGTATACATAACATGGATATATAATATCGTGAATCCAATTGTATTCATGGTATTCAATTTTTCATTTGATAATTATTAATTTTACTAGGTATACAATCTGACTAATTACAAAGATGAAAGTGAATTAATAACAAAATTTACAATCTTTGTGATGAACGTATACGCTAATGATTACATCATTAAATGATTATGGGTTGATATAATTTTCATTATATTACTTTTTTTTTATTATATTTTAATTCTATATACCATATTGTTATGAATAGTTTATGAACAATTTTATTGAGGATTTAATATCTTCACATCATTCTCTATATTACTCTGGATAGTTTATGATTATGTATACTGATTAGAGAAATTATTTAAATTTCATATTTTGGTTTCAAAGGATTCTATATGTTGATTATGTTTTATCCCCTTCATATTTAGAATACATCGGACTTAGAAACTATCGGGTGGGGCCCACTATAGCCCCTCGATGCATCAATAGGTCTCATGAGATAAACATGGCCTATTTTTGGTCGAGGCCTTACCCATTTATATAGACTTCTTGGATGATTCCTTGAATGTATGTTTATGATGTATGGTAATATTAATTCCCTCGTTATGAGAAAATTGATAATATATGTGATTATTATACTAGTAGAAAGTCCATTGCTAAGTGTCATTTCTATGTGATTATTTATATGGAATTATTTTATCATATTTTAATCTTATCATGTTATTCTTAATATGATGTTTTAATGGAATTCATTATTTTATTAACATTTACTTATTTTTATGACTTCTTTTGATAGATTCAGTTGTATTCTTACCCTAACAGAGCATATGATCTCCCCCCTTTCATATGTTTTATTTTTACTCTAGATTACAAGATTTATATTATGATTGACATATATGGATAATCTAGGAGAATATGGGTGTCTCAAATAGAGTAACTAAATTGTATTAAATTTCATATTTTAATGCATTTCTTATGTTTTTATCTAGTTTTACAAAGCTAATAAAATATTTAGTCCTTCAAGATATGATTTCCTTATTTATTATTCCAATATAATAATGCTAGGCAATGAATCTGGACTACTGGGGTAAGGGTCTTTATAGTTGTTATCATAGTATGTATCGTAAAAAATTTGGATGCAAGATATAGGAAAAAATAGATTCGGGATATATAAACCTATAATTGAATTTGAGTACATTCCCAAGGTAACCAATATTATTATTTTGTTAGTAGTGTTTCACTAGTTTTCCTATTTCAAAATCTAATATAGTTCATTATATTGTTTAAAAATGATTCCTAGTGGATAGAATGTAAATTTTATCTACACACATATTCCATATATAGATTTATCTATTTTTAAAGGTAGTGATGTCGGAGTTGGGGCTGCAACTGGAGATGAACAACTTATAACTATACGAGGGAAACTAACTCAAGTTATGAGAAATTTCCTTATCAGTATATAGAATCCATTTCAACAATGTTGTTTAACAATTTAAGACCACTTCAGAAGAGAAAAAACTCAATCATTCAAAGAAACTGTGAACCCATTTGTAGCTAGATAATGGATATATTCCTTAGATAATATATATCATGCTTTGGGAAGTAATAAAAGGTATAAGGTTATTTTGTATTTTTATCATTTGTTGGGAGGTAAATATCAATGGTGTTGAATAATTCAAAACAAAAAGGAGGAGGAATAAATTTAATATATAGAATGGATGGATTTTTGGGAAATTTTCATAGAAAAATATTTCCCTCACCAACAGAGAGTAGATGTGAAGAGGATATTATAAAGTTTCAGAAAGATAGTGGTTTACAAAATTTATATGTACGAAGATAGATTTAAATGGTTATAAAGAAATTTTTGGGACTAGAGACAAATTCCATTGATAAGGATTGACCATTTATTGTTTTTCATAAAGAAATTATACAGAGGGAACTACTTTTCCAAAAATTCTCATCATACGAGGATATAATATCACGTGCCATCAAGATATAGAATTAAGTTTCCAAGACATAAGGCTTATAAGGTATGAAAGATAATAAGAGTGATACAAAGTTCGTTGGAAAAGAAAATAAGGAAAAACGGATGAATAGAAGAATTTAATTTCTAACTTACTATAAAATTGGAAAGAAAAATCATGGAACATGCCTATTGAGAATGGGATATTGTTACATGTTTATAGGAAAAGTCCACCAAGCCCATGATTTCATGGGTATTAAATATTTTAGCAATGTCAAAATCTTTATCTATAAGGATATATGACATTATGTCAATGAATTTCCTATATATTAAGTGAACATTCCCCCAAAACATACAAGGGAACCAGGCTATGATGATGCAGTCACAATAGTTGAGGTTTAAGTTCTTAATCATGTGGTGTAAGGTACTTTAATTACATCCTCAAATTTAGCTAAATCTTTATTTTATTCTAGATCATTGAACTCGTTTATATCTTCTCAATTTCATATAATAATAGATATTTCCAATTCAACTTAAGATAGGATTTTCTAGTCAAAACTCCTAGTGGAATCCTTATTTCCATAAATATGTCTCAAGAAGTTCCAATTTAAAAACATAAATGTTCTATAATTTATTATTTATTTATTAAAAAAATAGTTTATTTTTATATAATCCTTGTAAAGGAGATGATTTAAAAATAAAATGAAAATCATTATTGAAAAGTAAATGATGTTATGAGCCTGGATGATGATATGGAATTTCTTATCCTAAGATATGATACTTTATTATCTGAGTCATATCTGGATCCACCTCCAGTAACTCTTCTAATTAATATTCTTTGAGAAGAATATAATGTAAAACCTAATGATGAAAATTTTGATCTTTAAATTGAGAATGAAATTATTTTACACAAAAACATTGATGTATTTATAGAGAAATTACCTAGACATCCTCAAAATGAAAAATTTTCTTTTTCTATTGATTTAATCCCTGATGTAAGACCTATATCAAATACACCCTATAGAATGGGTATGGTGGAGTTAATATAGTGAAATAAAAAACTTGAGGAATTGAGTTATTAGGGAATTATAATCCCTAGTGTTCTACCTTGGGTAGCTCCTTTTATTTTCTTTTAGAAGAAATATGGATCTATGAGGCTGTGCATTTACAATAGGTGGATCAAGGCTTTTACAGTAAAGAACAAGTATTCACAAATTCACATTTTTGATATATTTTACCAAATTTAGGGAGCTCTAGATTATTCAAATATTGATCATCATTCTGTATATCATTAATTTTGTGTGAAGAAGGTAGATATTCCAATAAAAACATTTTAAATAAGGTATAGAAGTTATGAGTTTAGAGTAATACCATTTGGTTGAACTAATTTACCCTAAATTTTTATGGATCTATGTAATGGACTATTTAGGGAATACCACTACAATTTTTTATGTTATTTATTTATGATTTCTTGGTGTACTCAAATTTCTAAGAGGGCCATAATAACCACTTTCATATTAGTTTTGGATACACCATTAAAAAAGTATTTATATGGGAGGTTTAGAAAGTGTGAATTATGGATTCAAGAAGTTTCTATTCAAAGCCATATTATCTACATGGATGCAATCTTAGTTGATCATGTAAAGACAAATAATTCCTATGAATGGACTAAACCAACAAACATAGTTAAGGTAATTAGTTGCATTAGTTTAGAAGGTTACTCTCATATTTTCGTTTAGTAATTTTTCTGATTATATAACCTGTTAATCATGTTTACTCATAAAGGATTCGTCTTAATTTAGATAATAGAATACGAAGAAATAATAAAATAATCGAGGA
The DNA here is from genome assembly GCA_963277665.1 of Viscum album. NCBI lineage: Eukaryota > Viridiplantae > Streptophyta > Magnoliopsida > Santalales > Viscaceae > Viscum > Viscum album. The sequence continues at coordinate 304,169,126 of OY728148.1, read as the reverse complement.
GGATATTAGTGAATCCTCCGATATTGAATCTACCATAAGGAAATAGTGAATTTATGATTTATGGTGATGCATAAAATAAAATAAATTATTATCTCCTTATGCATAATGATAGAGTTATTACCTTTATATAATGGTAGTTAATAACTCATGAACATAACTATCCAGCTCATCAAAATTAGTGAGAATCTATAATATTTTTTCTATAGATATGGAGACACTATCTTTATGGTGAAAGATGTGAGATATATACATATAATAAGAGTTTTAAATACATCTTATCAGATAAAAAATTCAACATGAGGACATGTGATGGTTTGAATTACACAATTATTATGATTATTCAATACACTACAATCCATGGATGGAATATAACATAGAAGATATAATGAGCATGATGGATCAGGGAGTTTTGAAATAAACTGAGGATTGACTAGGATCCTGTGTACATGGATCTAGTAAACTTGAATATGGTAATTAGCATGGAATGTGAAACATCACTACTTTTTCAAATGGATTCCAAACAGACTTTATTAAGAAGTTTATATAGTTATCAGACTAATAATGAAACATTTTAAAATAAAATTAAAGTTGTGAATGATGGGTAATTGGTAAATTTTTTATATTAAGATGGAATTTTAAAATTTGGGTAGAGTTTTGTGTTCCCTCTACACCTGAGCTAAAAAGGGGATTGTCGTATGATTCTCATAGCTATAATTTCTCTATACACCCTGGTAGCACTAAGATGTACATATATTTGAAGGAACATTTTTGTGGAATAATATAAATCATGAAGTCACTAATTATGTATCAAGATGTTTAGTTTTTCAACAGGTGAATGCTAAAAGAAAAATATCGTAGAGGATTCATAAAAACTCTACCAATTTCTATACTAAAATGGGATTACATTACTATAGATTATGTCACTAGATTACCTAATATTCTACGAAATTGAGATACAATGTGGGTAATTATAGATCGATATACCAAATATGCACATATACTAACTATATGTTATGATTTGAATATAGAACAACTTTCTTGACTCTATATTAATGAAGTTGTAATAATTCATGGTACACCTGTATCGATTGTGTCTGATCTGGATCCCCGTTTTACATCAAAATTATAGAAATGTATTCAGAATGATTTGGATACTGAGCTTCATTTGGGTACCACATAACACCCTAAAATAGATAGAATGTCTTAAAGAACAATCCATACATTATAAGACAGGTTGAGATCAATATCACTTGACATTAATGGTATTTGGGATCAATATTTACATTTGGTAGAATTTTCCAATAACAATATTTTTTATTCAAGTATTTAAAAGGAACTAGATGATCCATTATATTGCATGATATGGAATACACCAACATGTTGTGATGGAGTTTTTAACAGCATTATTATAGGCCCAAAACATATAAAACATTCAACAAAAAAGGTAAATAATATTCAGTCCCTTATTAATGTATCTCGGAGTAGGAAAAAGCAAAATACCACTAATTTGAGGAAAGATTTGTAGTTTAATGTAGAAGATCATTTCTTCATGATGGTATCTCCATGGAAGGGATATATAATATTTGGAAATAAACGGAAAATAATCCCCATATACATTGGTTCATTTTAATTTCAGAATGAATTGGAGTTTTAGATTACCGATTAGCAATGCCACCATGTCTCCCCCAAATACATGATGAATTTCACATATTTTTCTAAAGGAAGTAAATTTTAGGCCAAACAGATGTTTCCACTTTTCAAGAAATATAATTGGAATCTTAATTATCTTACTATGATGATACTATCCTTATTATGGACATTAGAGAACAGGTGTTTAGGAATCCAATGACTTGGCTGGTAAAGGTACTTTCGAAAATCATAAAATTAAAGAGGTGATGTGGGAACCATATGAAATTATGATCAAGATCTACCCAAATATATTTAAGAGGTGAAATTATTGAAGTATCTCGAATGTAATTTTTTATGGTGGGGAGAATGTAAAACCCCAGGATTTTACAGTCTATATATTTTTAAATAAATTCAATTTCATTTATAATTTTTTATGCACAAACAAACAGTGTTATAGTATTAAATTTTAACATGACTGTTAGAATGATAATGTTATAGTAAGGTATATTAATCTATCTGTTAGAATAATAACCACACATATGATAGTGTACATAATATTTAGGTATCTTATAAATGAAAACATTATATATTTATATCAAAGAATAAGTAAATAAATGTTTTAAAAATGGTAGATTAATTGTTGGTATTTTTATTAAACATGAATGATTATTTTAAATATATTAATTAATATAATAATTTAAAATAAATAATATATTAAAATAATAGATTCATAAATAAATATTATTTTTCATTATAATTGTAAAATACTATTTTGTGAACATAATTACATTTTCAAAGTGTGGAAAAATCAATTATAGTATTAAAATCGATATTTTTCAAAAATATGATGCTTTTATTTTAATTTTTTTTTTAAAATATATAAAATATTTTTTATAAAATTAAGTCCATTTTTTAAATCTATATAACAAAAATTCATTAGGATAATTTTTTTGGATTTTTCCAAAATTGTTGAATTTTTGGTGAATAGTGAAATATAGTAATTTATGTTATTTAACATTATAAGTGAATAGATGAATTTATGAGTAATTTATTATTAATCCATGATGTAAGTGTCCATTATCTATAACTCTCATTATCTAGTATGTTATTAAGTCAGAATAATTAGTTCTATTCATAGTCATGATCCCATATAATAAACTAATGAATATGATCATTAAAAAACATCCCTCCCCTCCAGTATAAATACCACCCCTAACCACCCCATCTCATAACACCTTCATATATTTGGATATAAATTTTATTTTTCCAAATTACTCTCAAAAACCTATTCCCCACATTCTGGACTTTATGTAATCAACAAAAGACCATATCTAAGTTCCTTAAGCAGGTTCTCAAAGAAATGACACTAAAGAGGTAAAACACTCCCTCTTTATCATTAAATTTATTTTCTTTTCTTATACTTCACTAAAATATCCTATAAAAATAGGTATTTAAACCCCCATTATAATAAAAGTAATATAATTTCATTATGTTAATGTAATATCCATCATCAAGTCTCTTCCCTTCCCCTGTTATTCGAAAAATTAAAACATCATCCACAAGGTGACAATTCACCGAATTTGTGGAAGATGAGTTTTAATATTTAATTACTTCCTTCAAGGATGGTAATAAAAACCTTTTATCCTTAAAATAAATTATTATATTTTTATTAAAACTTATTTAATTCTCTATAACTAGTATATAAACAAAATATTAATTTAAATGATACTAGTTCCTAATGGTCGTAAAAACACCAAAATAGACAAATATTTTTTTAATTAACATTTTATCTAATTAATCATCCTAATACCAAATAAAAAATGACCTATGGGGAGTATATAAAATCCATGAAGTATATTAATATCATTGTATTCAAATTTTGTTGTTTTTTTTCATTTGATTAGAAATCCCATATTTATACTCTAGGGAACTGACTGTAAAGCCATGGAAGGAATTCTACTGTAATAATGAAATTGATCATTACATCCCAAGAAAATTTCCATATATGAAATTAATAAAATTATAATAAATCAAATATAAGTTTAAAAGGTTATAAATTAACTAATTAATGAATATAATTTGATTATCTAGGACCTTATTTACATGTGAAAAATTCTTTCTGATATAAGTTAAGGGTTTTCTAATCCAACTTTTATTTTAATTAGATATGAATTATTCACCATGTATTACTTTTGTGTATTGTGTTTATAATTACATTTTATATATCATATCATTAATCCCTTTATATTGATGGTATTAAATATTTCATTTGATAATTATTACTTTTAGGGGGTATACAATTTCGCTAATTTCAAAGTGGTAAGGGAATTCATAACCCAATATCCATTCATTGGGTTAAAATTATATAACCATTATTATTTATTTTATTTATTATGTGTGAAAATATTTTATAATTTTTATTTCCTCTAATTTTATTTGGATTTATAAAAAATACATATGATCAATTCATTTTGTTATCACCCACACTTTTTAAGGACCCAAAATTATAACAAACATAATCATGAATTTAGTCAAGAAAACACTTCCTTTTAAATTTATGATCTTTTCATGTTTATAGCTTTAAGGAATTGGGACAGAATACATTCATAACACTACACATTGTTACAGAGTGGATACCAAAAAAACTATTTTCCATTATCTCGAAATTTAAAATATTAAAACTTAAAACACAATTCCTTGACAATTATTCAACATTTAACATGGCTTCCTTATTTTTATTACACATCCATTAATCTATCAAAATCATTTAAAACTTGGTATGAGCACAAAAACTCATTAAGGGATATAAAAAGAAGGAAAAACACATTTGTCCATTAATACTCGTAACATATGAAATCATTTTCAAAATATATACTTATCACATGTATATATATTTATTTACTTATTAAAACATGATATTTACACAATAAGTAAAAACATAATTAGAACCATAAAGTTTTATTTGGGAATTACTTACTTAATCTTGTGTCTGTCTCATCTACCTTATAATTTGTAACCCTCACAACTACCTTACTGTTTGTGTTACCATCACAGTTACACTTCAAGAAACCATACGATAGAACTCCAACATCCACATACCCAATGAATTTCGGGGAAATATAGGCCCCATTATTCATCATAAAAATTTCCGAGGATTCATAATATAATCATACAACATGAATATTAGCATAAAAACATATCTTTTGAATTTTGAAAAATAGAATTTTTAAAGAGTATTAAAATGAAATGTCCATTATAAATATCATATAATTTAAGTGAGACTTAGTATAGTGGATGTAATATGTATATACTATGTAAATATACATAATTAAACATATTATTATCAGAATTAATCACACAATCAATTTAAATACCACATAAATAATGAAAACTAAGGTTATCCCAAATGATGGAAATCAGGTTAATAATTTCATACCCTCAAGCTTGTCTTACTTCAAACTTGTCTAAACATCATGTATAAATGTTAAAATAGTGTTATTAGTATTTTAAATAAACATTTTTATGTTTATAACATCTTATAAGATCATTTAATAACCTCATTTCACGCTTTAATTGTTAGTATTTTGTTCCTTTCACTGTTTTGGGTGAGTTCCTTACATGATTTCCATGATTGGTTCATGATGGTTGTTCTTGCCGATTGGAAGTGAAACTCTAGAATTGGAATGAAAAGATATTTACATATTTCCAATACCATAATTTATACCATTTATCATTTTTTTCATTTTATATGAGGTTGATTCATAAGTTAAAACACTAATGATGTTCGTTTAGATCATTTTAGTGGTTCTTTGGTCATAACAACCTCATTTTTTATTATAAATTAAAACCATGAGTACAAAACAATTCTCCAAGAATGGATGATAAATTATACATATATTATAACCTGGTTCAACCATATAAATGGTTTCATGACCATACATGAAAGAATTAATGGAAATCTAAATCACATCGTCCACGATGTCGGTAATTCGACACACAACGTACAATGTTTTTTATACCTTGACTAAGTGGGGGAAGAGAATAATAATGATGATGAACTTTACATTAATATGAGAAAATAAAGAATATACATTATTTTTGGAGATTTCATGCCTCTTGGGTAAGAAGAGATTAAGAAATAACAATAAAATAAATGAACTCAAAATAAAAGAATAATTGATAAATCCCTTATAAAAATTCGTCATCTGAACGGCTATGTAACAAGGTTTTAGAAAATATTAAAAAGATATGGGAGAAGGTTCACCCATCCTGAAATGAATTATAATATATAATAGATCACGAATTAGAAGGAAATAATAACATGGTATAGAAACATGAATGTTATATCATATAAAAGGGAACTTGAATGGAAAAAAAGAAATTGAGAATTTTCCTACCTGGTAGAGTAACTCCTAGAATATGAAGGTTGGGACCTTGGGGGATTGAGGAAACCATTAGATGGATACCAGGGAGGTAAGGATTTCAGATCATTGTTGATTAGGAATTTGTAATAAAGTTAATTAAGGAATGTTTTGGTATTTATAGAAAAAGTGAGGGATTGTTTTTATAATTTCCAAGGGACACCTCAGTAGTGTTATTTGAAAACCATGGGCATAACCATGGTATTTTCCCATTAAATAATCCACTTGAGAAACCTCATAACTTATTGTATAGTACACATGTAGACCAGAATTATTATATCATTAATGACGTCATTAACACACCTAATCTCAAAATGGCATTTTTTACTATTCACTGATAAGTCAACAGTTTCAGAAAAATCCCCAAAATTCACCATAACCACTTATCGATGTGTAGAATTCAAAAATGAAGTCCATTTTTTAAAATTATTTTTCTAAATATTTTTAATATATTTTTAAAATAACATAAAAATTGATTCAAAAAGTAGTAATTTAAAAACGGTTACTGCTTTTATATCATATTTAAAAAATAGTCAAGATTTTATTATCTTAAAGACTTAATAAAATAAGATAATAATACAATTTACTATTTATTAGGGGCATATTACTATTCATATTACTAATTATAATAGTATGGTACTATTCACCAAAAAAATTTGGTTCCAATAGACTCTAAATAACATACTAAACACAATTGTAGATGACCATTTTTTGAAATTCAAAACCTAGAAGCAGTAAAATTATGATTAAAGGACACTTATAAATATATACATTAAACAAAATTTCAAGAATTTCAATTTATTTTTAGAAAACCTTGAGGTGTTACATGATCCACACCTTCTGGAAATTACATCCTCGCAATTTTATTTACTTATTAAATAAGTGAGGTTACCTTTCCCTCATAGCATTGTCAGACAACCATGGGGCCTCTTCAACAATGTGGTTTCTCCCAAAAAAAACCTTTAACTAGTGGATTGCCTTATTCCTCTATACCAGTTCCCTTCGATCTATAATCTGAACTAGTTTCTCTTCATATGAAAGGTTCTCCTCAAGATGAACTATTTCTTGGCTCAAAACATGAGTCGAATCTAGTGCATACTTCCTCAACATCGAAATATGAAAAACATTGTGTACCTAAGACAAACTCAGAGGAAACATTATTGGTATGAAACGAGTCCAACTTTCCCTAGGATTTCAAAAGGACTAATGAACCACAGACTTAGCTTTCCTTTCATACCAAAACACATCAAACTTGTCCAATGAATGATTTTAAAAAAACATGCTCACCTACCTAAAAAGAGAAGTATTTCCTTTTGTTATCTACATAACTTTTCTACCTACTCTAAGCTGTCCTCATGTGTCGTTGGATCATCTTCACTTTCTCAACCACTTCATCTACTACTTCTATCCCTATCAACTTTCTTTCACAGACTTCATCCCAAAACACTAGAGTATGACACCACTTTCTATACAACGCCTCAAAAGGTGCCATCTGTATACTAGAATGAAAACTATTACTATAAGAAAAATCATATAAAGAAAGATAATGATCCCAACTTCCCTGGTAGTCCATTGAACAGGCTCGATTAATATCCTCCAATGTTTGAATCATTCTTTATAACTTCCCATCTGATTGAGGATTAAAATTTGTACTAAAATTTAAATCTATTCCCAAAATATTTTAAAGTCCCTTCCAAACTTTAGAAGTGAAGCTAGGATCCTGGTCAGATACAATAGAAAGAGTAACTCCATGTAACCTGACAATCTCTTTGAGGTACAATCTAGAATGCTGATCTAAAGACATTTTATCTCAAATAAAATGAAAATGTGCAGATTTTTTCAGCTGATCCATAATAACCCAAATTTCATTTTTACCTCGAGATGTCTAAGGTAGTCTCACCAAAAATTCCATGGAGACATAATCCAACTTCCACTCTGAAATTGGAAAAGGATGAAGAATACCCTTTGGTAACTACCGTTCTTCTTTAACCTATTGACATGTCAAACATTTCATGGTAAAATCAGTAATATCCATTTTTATTCCAACCCACTAGTTATACTCCCAAAGGTCTCTATACGTCTTAGTACTGCTAGGATGAACCGAAAATGGAGAATTATGAGCTTCACAAAACAAATCATTCTTCAACTTAGATTCAAAGGGCCCACACAACCTTTTTCCTAATCTTTAAACACAATCTTTAACAAGGATAAATTCTTGAAGCTTGCCCATTTTAACCAATTAAACCTTTTCCTATCACTCACGACCTTCCTTCTATGCTCACTTAATTCTGTCTGGCAATGAATACTACACTGAAACCTGAATCAAAATAGATATATTCCCTGCAACAACAACTTCTAAGCCAAAATTCATCAAATCATTAACCAATAGATCATGTTCCAAATGTAACATGTTTAATGATGTGTGGGATGTTAATTGATCATGCAATAATAATACTTTATTAGTTTAATACATCTTCTCTACTTCATCTTTAATTCATTCTGAGTAAATATATACTTCATACATTTATGGTCAGTATATATTTTATATTTTCCTTCGTATAAATGGTGCCTCCAAATTATCTATAAAAAAACCATAGCTGTCAATTCCAAATAATGTGTGGGCTAGCTTAACTTGTGAGGTTTTAGTTTTCTTGAAGAATAAGTAATTACCTGATCATTCTGCATCAAAACACAACCAAGTCCCTTCAACGAAGCATCACTATAGATGATGAAATCACCATTTAAGGAAGGCAAGGTGAAGACTGAAGCATTTAACAATATCTTCTTCAGTTCTTGAAAACAAACATCACATTCTTTTGTCCAAAAAAATTATCCCCTTTTCTATGTTAACAAAGCTATTGGGCTAGATAACCGAGAAATGTTCTCAACAAAATGTCAGTAATAACCTGCTAATTAAAGAAAACTATGAATATCTGATACATTTGTGGGTCTTGGCCATTCATCAACCACTTTTTTTTGGTAGGATCAATTGTTATTCCATATTTATTTACAATGTTCCCAAGAAAATAAATTTTGTGCAACCAAAAATCACAATTTTCTGAATTTTCCATACAATTTATTTTATTTTAAGGTTTGTAAAACAACCCTTAAATGTTTTTATGCTCCACTTTGTTTTTAAAAGATACCAGAATGTCATTAATAAATACAACCACAAACATATCCAAGAACTTATAAAATACTATATTTATAAGATTCATGAATATAGTAGGTGCATTAGTTATCTAAAAGGTCATAAAAACAAATTCATAATGCCCATATCTAGTACTAAATCCAGTTTTTGGGATGTCATCCTCCTTCACCTTTAGCTGATGGTATCAAGATCTCAAGTCAATCTTGGAAAAGTATTGAGCTCCCTAGAGCTAGTCAAATAATTCATCAATATGTGGAAAAAGATACCAGTTTTTAATAGTGATGTTATTCAAAGCTCTATAATAAATGAAAAGTATCATGGAACCCTATTTATTTTTATCAATCAAAATTAGAGCTCCCAATTATGATGTTCTTAGATGAATAAGGCCTTTATCAAGAAAATTATGCAACTGATTTTTCAATTCATGAAGTTCTATTTGATCCAAATGATATGGGGGTTTTGAAATTGGCTTAGCATCTAGTTCTATGCCAATTTTGAATTCATCTTCCCAATTTGGTATGATTCTATTTAAATCATCAATAAAAACATCAAGGTATTCATTTACCATAGACACATCATCAATCTGAATAGTTTCCTTATTTTCAACTATATGAGCAATATATCATTCATTTCCATCTTTCAACAGTTTCTCATCTTCCAAGTATTTTTTCAATTGTATGGGTTTATTCTTGTTTACATACTGAATCTCTTTCTGAAAAACAACATTTTTAGATCTACAGTCAATCTTAGCATGATAAATAGAAATCCAATACATTCCCAGAATAACATCAAACTCAACTAAGGGTAAAACAACAAGGTTTTCTATACAGTCTTTCCAAAGACCACAATTAAAAGATTATTATAATTCCTCTTTTCTATAATATTTCCCCCTGGTGTTTTAAAAACAAGTTTAGGTCTCATTTGTGGAGGTAACATTTCCAATTCATGTGAAAATTTCGTAGTGATAAAGGAATGTATAGACCCTATATGAAACAAAAATTTAGAAAAATATGAGTGAACAAACAAAGTACCTGATACAACTTTTTTGGATGACCTGACATCTCTTGACATAGTCATAAAGGATCTCACTACACCTTTCTGCTTATAGTTTGGTTTTTTTGCAACATCTGGATCTCTCTTTGGGAATTCATTTGCATAATTACTCATCTCACCACTTTTAAAACACATTACAATTTTCTTATCAGGATTATTCTTATGATCATTTTCATTGCAATAATGGACCATATATCCGAACTTACCATATTTAAAACACTTCCCAGTTTTGATAAGACTTTATTTAGGGTGTTTCATTCCACAATTTTAACAAACTAGAAACATGGTTTTCATACCATCATATTTCATTGGTTGATTCTTACCCATATCATTCCACATATACCTCTCCTTCTCCTTGTCTCTAAAATGAATGTGATGATTAGAAAACTCCATCTCTACCCTCTCATCACATCGGACAAGTTTCTCATTACTTTTAATTTAATTATTGTCCAACACCCTTTGATACCTTCACATCAATCCTAAGTAAAAGCGGTTGATTTTTCTATCTTGATCCAGAATAAGATTTGGAGCATAGCTTTTTAGTTGGGTGAAGTTTGTTTCATACACAGCCACTAAATATTCCTCGTTTTTCTTCAATTCAAGTAATTGATTTTCTATCCTAAGTCGCACCACTTTAGGAAAATATTTTTTAATGAAAATACATTTAAATTAATCCTAGTCTAAGGAATCAAAATCCTCTTTACCCCTGATATTCCTTACCATAGACCACTAATGATCATTATCACCTTCAAAACGATAAATGGCAAGACTTACGATTGGATTTTATGAACATCCCATAACATCAAATATCTTTTCAATGACTTTGACCCATCCTTTAGCTGCTACGGGGTCAGAAAGTCCATTAAAAGTAGGAGGGTTTTGTATCATAAAATGTTCCAGTACTGTCATGTTCTTTTGTGGTACCTCTGTATGTTCTCCTGAATGGATGCCACAACCATTTATTGCCACTTTTTGCTGAACCATTTCTATTACAAACTGCTTGGTTCCAATCCCTACCATTTCAGTCTGTAGATCCAAAAGGATATCATTCTGTCGGTGCCTCTCCTCTTCAGCATCTCTATTCCTTCTAAGGACAACCATTCTAAACAAAAAAATATTTGATGAGGAAACATGTCAATCTTTGAATTCTATAATATTCCTAATTAATCATAGAGTAACATCCATTTATGGTATTCTTTTAACATCATATGAACCCCTAAAGTTATCTAAACTATCCTCTGATACCAACTATAAGAACCCAGCCTTATTGCATACTTAATCTATAATTTAGTTAAGAAAAAGTTCATTTTACATTGAGGATATTTTCATGTCTAGATTCTTAGAGAGTTGGGACATAATACAATCATAACATTTCACATTGTTACATAGGGGATACCATAAAAAAAATCCATTTTTTTTAAATTTAAAACATTAAAACATAAGACATGATTCCATAAAATTTCTTCAACATTTAACACGGATTTCTTATTTTTCATACAAATCCGTTAACCTTTGAAAATCAGTTAAAACTTGGGTGAGCTCAAAAACATAGTAAGGTGTATAAAAAGAAGGAAATATAACATTTGTCCATGAATACTTGTAGCGTATGAAATCATTTTGAAAAGACACACTTATCACCCATATATATATACATACTTTGTGAAACATGAGATTTACAGAATACCTAAAAACATAAGTAGATCCATAAAGTTATCTTGGGGCATTACTCACATAATTTTCTAACCCTATCAGCTACCTTATAATTAGTAACCCTCATAGCTACCTTACTATTTGTGTAACCATCACAATTATCCTTGGAGAAAGCATATGGAAAACCTCCAACATACACATACCCAATGCATTAGTGGGAAATATAGGAACCAAAATATATAATAAAAAATTCATAATATCTAGAACATAATACTACAACATGAATATTAACATAAAAACAATGCTTTTGAATTTTCAAAAAACTGAATTTTTAAAGAGGATTTTAAAATAAAGGTCCCTTATAAATATCATATAATTGAAGTGATACTTAATAGATTTTATGGAATATGTATACCCTTTGTAAATATAAATAATTAAACTTATTACAATCATAAGTCATCACACATACAATTTAAATACCACATAAATAATGAATAATAAGGTTAACCCAAAGGATGGATATCGGGTTAAGAATTCTCTTACCTGAGGCTTGTCTTATATAAATCTTGTTTAATAATCTTGTATAAAGGTTAAAAGAGTGCTATAAGTATTTTACCGAATCATTTCCATGTTTATAAAATCATATATTATTATTTAATAACCAAATTTCACTACTTAATTTTTAGTATTTTGTTCCGTGCACTGTTTTCGGTGAGTTCCTTACATGATTTCCATGATTGGTTCATGATGGATGTTCTTGTCGATCAATATTGAAACCCCAAAATTATAATATGAATGTATTTACATATTTAACATACCATTATTTATTCCATTTATCATTTTGATGTTTTATATGAGGATTATTCATAATCTAAAATATTATTGGTGTTCGTTTAGATCATTTTAGTGGTTCTATGATAATAACAACCGCGTTTTTTCATAGAAATTAAAACCATGAGTACAAAAGAATTACAAAACCATGGATGATAAATTATACATATATTATAACTTTTTTCAATCATATAAATTATTTCATGTCCATACTTGAGATAATTAATGGAAATCGAAATCACATCGTCCACGATGTTGGTAATTCGACACATCACGTACAATAGTTTTTATTCTTTTAGTAAGTGGGAGAGGAGAAGAATAATGATGATCAATTTTCCATTATCATGATAACAAACTAAATATAGATTATTTATGAATATTTCATGCATCTTTGGTAATAAGTCATTAATAAATAATAAGAAAACACGAAACTCCAAATAACAGAATAATTGAGAAATCCCTTATAAAAATTCGGCATCCTAACGTCAATGTAACCTGGTTTTAGAAAATATTAAAAAGTGGGAGGACAAGGGTCACCAATAAAGAAATGAATCATAATATTTAATATATCAATAATTATAAAGAGAAAAGAACATGTTATGGTAACGTGAAAGTTATACCACATAAAATAGAACTTGAATGGATAAAAGAATAGAATTGAGAATTTTCTTGCCTTGTAGAGTAACTCCTAGAACAAGATGGTTGTGACTTTGGGGGTTTTAGGAATCTATTGGAGGGATTCTAGGGAGGTTAGGAGGCCATATAATCATTGATGAGGAATTTAGAATGATGTTAATGAAGGAATGGTTAGTTATTTATAACAAAGGTGGGGGATTATATTAATAATTTCCCAAGGACACTTGCTTATAGGTATTTACAAAATCATGGGATTTATGATGGTATTTTCCCATATTTTAAGACAAATGGGACAATACATAACTTATTGTACTATACACAAGTCGACCAGATTTATTACATCATTATTACATCATTAATGATGTCATTAACACACAAAAACTCAAAACTGTATTTTTACTATTGATCAAAAAAAATCAATTGTTTCAGAAAAATATCCAAAATTCATCTGAACTATTTATAAATGTTTAGAATTCAAAAATTAATACCTTTTTTGAAAATAATTATCTATGTATTTTGAATTTAATTTTTAAATAAAATCATACTTAATTAAAAAATTAATAATTTAAAAAATAAAACTACTTTTATATCATATTTAAAAATTAATCAAGATTCCATTATCTTAAATCCTTACAAAAATAATAAAATAATAAAATTTACTATTCATTTACGCCATATTACTATTACTATTACTATTCATAAGGGTGTGTTACTATTCACCAAAAAACAAAGTTGTTTCCAATAAACTCTAAATAACATACATAACACAAGTGTAGATAATCATTTTTTGAAATTCAAAAAATAGAAGTAGTAAAATTATGTTTAAAGGATAATTATAAATGTTTATATTAAACAAAATTTCATGAATTTCATTTCATTTTTTGAAAAACAATGGGATTTACACAATTTTTTAATAAAATACACTTTTAAAGTACCATTTTTTCAATGATTAAAGGACTTTTATTAAAAACATATACTGTATGAGAGGATTTTAACATTTTCATGATGCCTTAATTTCTCGAGGAATACTTTAAAAGTTTACAATTTCATTTTCAAATAAATAATTTTAATTTATTATTTTTCAACTTTTTAAACAAATGATTTAAATTAAAATTGGCATTTCTTTTAAGAATATTTTAATGATTTTTAGAGTACTTTAATAAATATCAACACTGTTTATTGGATCTTACGATTAATTGAGGATAATATATTATGATACCATCTATCAAATTTTACTGAATGTTTTATGATCATTTTAACTAGGGATATACTATCTAGATCCCATTCTCCATATTAATCTAGATAGTTTGTGACTATGTTTACATATTAGGGAAATTAATTACTTTGATATACTAGTTTCAATATGAAGGGATATGTTGATTATGATTCACCCCTTTCATATGAGGAGTGAATTGGACTTAGTAAGTGTTATGTAGGGCCTATTATATCCCCTATATATATCGGTGGGTCTCTTGAGACAAACTAGACTAGGTTTTTTCTAAGGCCTTACACATTTATATATACTTATTGGTTGAGGAACTGGGGGTATGTTTATGATGTATGGTATTATGAATTACCTCATTATGAGATTATTAATTGATAATCCATGAGATTATTTCACAATTAGAACATATATGGGTATGTATCATTTTTATGTTATTATTTATATGGTGTTATTTGATCAGATTTAATGCTTTATATATTATGCTCAAGATTATGTTATTATGGAATGAGTGTTTAAGTATTCACCATACATTATTGTTAGTGAAAATTTGTGATGACTTCCACTGTAAGCATTCCATTACTAGGCATATAAAATCACCCCTTTCTTATGTTTTATATTTCCCAAGGATACCATGATATATATTATGATTGACATAGAGCGATAATTTAGGAGAACATGGGTTACTTCATTGGAGTAACTTTGTTTTATTTCATCTCACGTTGTAATTTAATTTTGTTTTTATCTAGTATTCCAAATCTGTTAAACTATTTTTTCCATCGAGAGTGATTTTATTTTTTATTATGCCTATGTAATAATATAAGTCACCAGCTCTGGGATATATGGAAGAGGAGTCATGATGAGTTTCATGATGGATCTTGAAATCATGGTTCTTCCTGACCTCCTACAGTGCCTAATAGAGGCCCTTTGACTTCCTTGAAGTGTGGAAAGTATTGACATTAAAAATGAAATTTCACAAAGTTAACTATGTTCTTCAGTTCATATGGATAATTATGTCACCTACATAAATTGTTTATATATGTTATACCCCATTTAGTGGTTTTCTCTCCTCAACACCAAAAATTACTTTATTGAAACTACATTATTTCGAAAAAATGGGCTTCCATCCATAAGCATAAAAAAAGTTTTTTCATGTGGTGGAATGTTCTCTAGAGTAATTTGATTTGGGTCCAGTGACAATGAGAGGTAACATCATTATAACTTCATCCTTATTAATTTATTCATTTAATGTAGGTGATTCTCTATCATTCATATCAACCCTTTTCTTTTTATTTTCTAAACCTTCTTACAGAAATTTTATTTAATATGATAGATAAAATTATTCTCCTTGGAACAAAGAGATAGTAGTGTATTTGGTTTTTTACTGGTGTTTTTTATTTATTAGAGATTTAACTTATTGATATATTTTTTCCTTGATATGAAATCTCAAGAAATAATTCTCCGGATGGATTGTATGATCACACATCAATATTGTATTGAATGTTATCTTCTGAGAGTCTCATTTACCACCCATGATGGGACGTAACATGTCTTTCAAGGAGAAAGTAAAACATGATCTCATAAAGTTGGACCATATTTTCTAGAGGTGGGAAATGTAATATTAGTGTTTTATTCTGACATGGAGAGATAATCAAGTGATGATCACCCTCAAATTTTCATTGATTTTCTGAATGTTTTTCCATCTAATTTCACTGATTTTCGACTAGTAATATATGTTGGATTTTATGTTGATTTAGTACCTGGTACTCAGCAAATATTTATTCATTCATACCATATCAAATCTGAAAAATTGAAAGTGTCAAAGTCTCAGTTGGATCACTTTCTTGAAAATGGTTTTATATGCCTGATTGTGTCATCCTTGGTGAACCTATTCTTTTTTAAAATAAAGTTAATGGTGTTCTCCGACTATATTTTGAATACCAAATGATCAAATGATTTACTTTAAAGAACAAGAATATGTTCACATAGATAGTTGATCTGTTAGACTAATTGAAAGGGGAAAACTAGTTCTTAAAGATTGGTCTTTGGTCTAGCTACCACTACTTGAGAATTAAAGAATCAAGAATAAAGAAAATGGAATTCATGGGTATGTGTGTCCAATATGATTATTTGTTAATTCTATTTGGTATAACCAATTCTATTTTAGTCATCATGTATTTTATGAATAGGATTTTCCATGATTACCTCAACATGTTCATTCTTTTCTTTGTGGATGACATTCTAGTCTACTCTAAAACTGAGAAGGATAATGTGTGTCATCTGAGGTATGTTTTAGAAATTTTTAAAAATCTCCAACATTATGAAAATATTTTGAAATATTATTTCAAGATTTTGGATGTTATTTTTTGGGACACGTGGTCATGAAACATGGTATTTCACTTGATCATTATACGGTGAAACATGTTATTACATGGGAATAGTAGAATAATTTCGTTTATATTAATAGATTCTTTGGTTTAGTAGAGTATGACCTTGTGTTGATCATGTATTACTCAAATTTGGATTCCCCAATGACCAGCCTCACTCAAAAAAAATTAAATTTCATTTGGGATGATAAATAATAGAATTAATTTGTTTAGATGAAACTTATTTTAACATCTATATCAGTGTTGAGTCTCCCGTGGGCTAATCAGTACTATGTGGTCTTTTATAATGCACTGGGTTAGGGTTTTTGGATCTATTCATATTCAAAGATATCATATGGTCTCCTATATTTGTAGATAACTTAGGCCACGTGAGAAGAATTTCACAACATGTGATCTCAAACATACCTATGTGATGAATCTACCTAATATTTCAAGGCATTACCTTTTCAAAGAAAGTTTTATCATTTATTCTTATAAAAAAATCATGACTTATATATTCTATAAAAAATATTTTAATCTCATTATGGAATTGGTTAGAGTACTTGTATTCTTTTGATATTGAAATTACCTAAAAATGGGTAAGGGTAATTTCATTCTATATACTTTGAGCATGAAACATCTAACCCCAGCCCTGAAAGAATCATAAAGAAGACTGTATTTTGATGGATCTATTTGCATAGCTACATTTTTGAGTCTACAATAATTAATCTAATTCTATTTTGATCTTTTTTTATTTTTCCTTTAGCCTTCATGATATTATTCATTGGGATCAGAAGCCTGATGATGATTTCATTGGCATTAGGAACTCTCGTTTTGGTGGGGAGACCATTGGTGTGTGGTTGTTCTCCACCAAGGGTATTATCTATTTATTTAATTGGAAAATCAATCCTTTGTCAATGAGAAAGGTTATAATGAGGGATTTTTATAGTTATTAGTGGGAAGTACACTTAGGAAACATGAATATGTTCAAAGATATGCAGTGGTAGTTATTGTGGCCATGTATTAGAAGGAATATTGCTAAACTTATTTCTCATTGTTATACTTTACAATATGTCAATGGTGAGGAAAAAATACCTTCATGATTTATCCAAACCCCTTATGTTATGACATGCATGAGGGTTGATATTTCTATAGACGTCATTGTATGTTTTCCTCATACCCCAAGAAAAAAGAATGTGATATGGTAAGTGATTGATCAGCTTACCATATTAGATCACATTATACACTTCTATGATAAAAATAATGTGGATGACTGGGAAAGCTATTATGTACAATATGTTTTTAGGTTTCATGGTGTTCTATTTACCATAGTCTCTAATAGTGACCACCAATTCACTACTCATTTTTAAAGTGGCCTCTAAGAAGAAAATGGATTTCATTTAAGATTGAGAATGACATATCATCAATAGATAAATGGCCAGATTGAATGATTTATTGAGATATTGGAATACATGATCCTCGCTAGAATTCATTACATTGATGGAGATTGGGAAAAACTCTTGGGACTGGTTGAGTTTTCACAAAAATAATAGTTACCAGACCCCTATCTAAATGAATTCTTTTGAGGCCTTAAAAGGAAGGTCATGTAAATCTCCATTATGTTGGTTAGAGATTTGTGAGAATTACTTGGTTAGAATGAGTTTGTTCTAAGAGTTATAAGTGATGAATTGGTATATTAATCTGTGATTACTGATGGTATACAATTTGTATAAAACATATGATAATCATCTAGGTGACCACTAATGTTTTTAGCTGCTGACCAATTGTTTTTGATAGTTTTACATAAAATTAGTAAATGATGGATTGGGAGTCAAGGGAATCATGATCCTTATTTTGTTGTACAATTGGAGGTTTTTGAGAATGCGAGGAAAGTGTATTTCCATTTAGAACTTCTATCCTAGTTTATGTCAATACATAATGAGTTCCATATAAAAAGTCTTTTAATGTATATTACACAGCCATATAATTAATTTAGTTGGGAGGATCTTGATGTTGAGTTAAATATATCCCTTAATGAGAATCTAGTTAAGATTTTTTATTCTACGGAAATGTTACTTAATGAAAGGATGATACCTTTAGTCCATGTACTCTGGTATTGGGGTTCATAGTCACATGAGATGTGGGAGTGTGAGGCACTGATGAGAGTGCAGTAGACTAATCTATTTGATATAGAAAATTCTTAATTAGATATATGGGGAGAGAATATTCATATAGTGGGGAGGTAGTAACATATATTTACCTTTTATAAGGTATTAATTTTCATTTAGTCTTTTTTCATTTTAAGTTTTATGTTTTTCAATTGAATCTAATATTTCTAATGTCTTATAGAAAATTATAATCCATTTAATGGGATTACACACCCATCATTTTTCTCCAAGAAGATGTTTTGGGGATTTTACTGGGTGTGAAATTTTACATTCTATGTACTTTTAATTCATAACATATAATGGTTAAAAGTTTTATTTTTCTAAAAATTCATTTCCTTTTTCAGAATATGAATCCTTTTTGGATTACACAATGTAAACTGGGGTTACATTTCATGTAATAATAGAGGCATGTGGGTTTAATTATGTTCAACATAAAATATTCTTTTATTTTATTGTGAATCCATCCCTTTCATGACCTATATCATTCCTTAGAAGATTTTGGAACCTCCATATCCTTTCATTCATGGATTGAAGCAGTGTTAACCTTGTTCAATCTCTTCTTGGTATGTGGATATCCTCTTCTGAGTTTTTTTGACTTATCTTTCACTATTTCTTAGGGATCACTAGATCATCATTTAGTGGATGGATCTAAACTCTATTTTTTGGGTTCATGATTCTTCTGTGTCTTCTGAGATCTTCCACACCTTCTTCCTCCATTGGAATTACCATTGCATATATTGCTCATTTGATTTTCTTGATTAAAGGTAATTGGTTCCAATTGATAATTTCCATGTAATTGAAACAGGAAATTGTTTTTTTTTCTGAAATAGATTTCAATTAATATATTGAACACTGATTTGAAATAATTTGATAATATATTTTTAAATGGTAAGGATTTTGAGAAAATCTCCAAATTCAAATGGGATCGGTATTATGGGTTCAATTTTGAGAAATATAGAATTTATGAATGGATTTGAGATTTTTTTGAGAAAATTGACTAAAATGAAAATATGAAAACCCCTAATGTTTTTGTTTTTAAAAGATATGAAATTATTAAAACTCATGTTTCTTGTTTGAAATTGAATCGGAATATTGAATATGGAAATTGAGAAATTGAATTGAAAATGACTATTTATTTTAAATGATAAGATTTTTTCATTGTATTTGGATTGATTGAGAACATGAGATCCTGGGAGGTGGGAGGGTAAATTGGAAGAAAATTCATGGGTTTTAACCTCATAGAAAATGGTTTGATGATAAAAAATATATCAAAAATAACATTTTCAACATAATTATAACTAATGGTATATTAATGGGTCTTATTCAGTGCGATGTTGAGGGACATTTTCACACATCTATAGCCATGATCACTCATTTGAGAAGTGTAAACATACTATAGCCTAAAACAAATATTCATTATAGAAGATGAACATGGTTTTAGTTTTTTATATTTTGATTATATATTTCATTGATTATAGAACTGTTTTACACTTTATAAATGATTAAAATAAATAATTATTAATAAAAAAAATTATTCCTTGATTGAAATGTATTCTATCTATTAAAAATTATGCAGGTTTTATTTTAAATATGAAAATGATATGTTATTTCATGAAATACATTATTTAAATTGAAATCATGATTGGTTTATTATTATCAAACCTATTATGGGACACTTGGTGAGACCCTTCTTGTATTTATAGCTCACACACTACACTTTGTTTTGGGAAATTGTATATTTTTTTATGCATGGTGTGAGAAAAGGAAAAAAACTAATTGGAGGTAGTAGATGTTCTTCCTCGTATGGACCATGGAGTGATGATAGTGATCTATGGAGTTGAGGCCCCCTTGTTGCACAATGTTTGAGTCTTTTGATGGTTGTTGAAGACATTTTTGGTTGATGTTTTGTTAAGTTGTTTATATATCATCTTCAGTACTGCTTTACCAGTTTGAGATGTGGTACATTCTCCTAAAATAGTTTTTATATACTCACTTATATCTAGTTATCTTATACTGTAATTTTGAAAAACCAGTCTACCTTTGTTATTGTGTGATGTCAAGTGCTAGTTTCAATCTAATGGGTACAGGTAACACCCTAAAAACTATGTAAGTGTTCTCTCAATTATTAGTGTAATAGGTTATATGGGATGATTTTTAATACAGGTTGTGCGGGATTTGATAGTAATATGTAAACAACTCATATAGTTATTATATTTTTTTGGAAACCGTGTGCTATAACCATGCGGGATGGATATCCTTGGATAGTAGAGAGTGCATGGTTTGTACAACCACATTGATAAACTATAGGAAATCCCATATTTTCATTAAAATGTTATTTCTACATTTTCCCCTATGTGATTTTAGAACTCCCCATCCCTTTATCTACCCTACAATCACATAGACTAGAGGAGGCCTCATCCCCCTTCTTTCATTCATCAATCCCCTCCAAGATGGAGTTTTCTGTGGCTAAAAAATCAATTTGAGGCATGTATTACCTTCCATCGTCCCCCATCGGTACTCTCCCGTATCCATTTTAATTTAAATATTCTAATAATTTGTTTTATTTGGATATTAAACTAGAGCATGGTGGATTCACCCAATTATAAAAATGCATTATTGTAGTCTTGTGTGAGTGAATCCCAATGGGTTATCTTCTCTTGGTTCCTAGATAATTTAATAAGGTATGTGGTCATTTTATATTAACGTGAATTTTTCCTAAATTTAAATTAAATTAATTATGGTTTTGGTACCAATGTATTGGTAATGGGCTAGACATAGGATGTTGGGTGTGCCTAATGTGGTCGGTACCATGTTGTTTGAGTTTTTAGTGGACAACTATAAACTGATGTGATATATAGCTTTAAAAATAATTTATTTATAGAAATTAATTTAAAATACATGTTATAATTAATTAATAAATGTTTTTTATATTTATAATGGAAGAAATGTGTTTTTCATTATTATACATGAAAATGGATATACAGAAAATAAATTGGTTGTGAATTGAGTCCTTGAATGTTTTATTTACATTAAAAACATCCTCTTAAAGGTATCTGTGTTTCAATAAATTAGTTAACAAAAATAGTTAGTGGAAAATAAAATCCTAAAAGAAAGAAAACAAGATGGATTTTTAGTGTTTCAGGGAATAGAAATCCCCTAGTCCACTCTACATACAATAAACGCCTCAATTTTGGTGATTTTCACTATATCACCTCTTCCTTTATGGTCTCCCATCTAACTACAAGTAAATTTTACTTGTTAAAAAGTTCCAAGATCATTCATCTGGGATCTCCCTTCACAACTATTTTCCACAGTCTTAACACAGTCAATCAATTTTTTTGACCATGTCATTTTTACGTAATCTGTTAGAATTATTGAACTATTTCGCATCCTTTTAGAATTGTTTCCAAAAATGTTCTCCATATACACTTGCATGGAATATTTACAGAAATACGTTTTCGGGGCTTCAAAATTTTATTAGAGATTCTAACCCAACTTGTGCCATGAAAAAATGAAAAAATTATTCCTTGAGAAATATTGGCATGATCTCCTTATGTTCCTCTATTGAAGACCCACTACTCATTTGGATCAGCTAGAGAATCATCATATTATTTTGAATATGGTTTAAGTCTAATGTTTCACAAAAACAACTAATCCATATTACAAAACATTTCTTCCAGTACTGAGAAGTTATTACCCAATAATACTATATAATTTCTCAACCATGTATCAATGAAACCCGTATCTTTGTGCACCAGAACTGAAGCATCCTGAATTACTTTCACACTGTCCTTAAGAAATGAACTTATCTCCCTCTTAGATTGGAATATATTTTTTATTATTATTCATGGAATTATAAGAATTATTCTTACTTTAATTTTAACATTTCTCTTATTATCTTATATTATGACTTTTGAAATGAATTTTCACTATATAGAGTTTATGAAAACATTTAATGTATCTATTTCTCAAGACATACCTTCCTCCATTGATTCAATACTAGATTGGTCAAAAAATAAATTTCTTGAGGA
Organism: Viscum album; assembly: GCA_963277665.1. Classification (NCBI taxonomy): domain Eukaryota; kingdom Viridiplantae; phylum Streptophyta; class Magnoliopsida; order Santalales; family Viscaceae; genus Viscum; species Viscum album. The sequence continues at coordinate 304,145,968 of OY728148.1, read as the reverse complement.
TTATCTACATAAATATTTAAAAATATTTTTAAAGACCAATTGAAAAAATACTTTTAACTCTTAAAAATATTTTTTAGAGACCACTTGTTCATGAAGAGTCCTTACCTCGACTCGATACTAGATTAACTAATTTTTCATCATGTGAAATTTAGCCATGAAATCATAATAGAGTGAAAGAGAGAATTGATAAATATAATATATATTTAATTTTATAATATGAGGACTATTATGATGTCAATGAATTGGTAAAATTAGATCTTGGTGAACTTATTCAATGTGATCTTCATCTAAAAGATATTTTTTAATAACATTTTGAATTTTCATCATCTTTAGGTTATTCCTCAAAATGAGAGGTCTCACTAGATTCCATTCACGTTTTTCCTTTCCAAATGAGTTGGGTAGATTCATCAACATATTATTTTTCATAATTCTTGTTCTCAATAATACTCTAACAAAAAAAATCTTATTTTCATATATATTTTAAACTACTCTACCCAGATAGAGAAATTTTAAAAAAATGGATTTCACAAGATTCTGAAGATATTGTCTTATCTTTAGGAATAATAACTAGTATATTAATGGAAAAATACAAATCAACCATTTTAATAAAAACGTTTAAAAACTATGGTTGAATAGTTTCATGAGTTAGGGTGTTAATCACCTAACACATTCCAGAATGGACATCTAGAATAATCTCTTAATTCGTTGGAATTTATCCTAAAAAGAAAACTAAACTCTCTTTCATCAATTGTCAAGATTTTAATTTTCCATAAATACTCTCACATATATAATTGCAACTTATTATTCTAGTGTATAAGCTAATATTTTTGTATCTTGTGCAGGACGTTCACTAGTAACCACAATATGAGAAAGCTGCCCATTAATAATTGTAGGGTATAATTATACTTAAAAGTTTTTACTAACTATAAATAAATATCATATTGAAGTAATCATGTAGAATCTACTATTATTTAATACACTAGTAAATAAAATTTTTAGACCAAGAAAATGATTGGTTGTGTTCTTCATAAATAAGAACACCATTTTTATGATAAATCAAGGTTAACAACCATCCAATGGTATAGAAATTCACTAATTTATTTTGGATATGAAACTTGTACTTCATTATGTATCAATACATGATAATATTCTTCAGTATATTAAAACTATTCCACAAAATGACATCTTGAAATAAAATTTTCTTGGCCTCATCATTGTGATGGAATGTTCTTGATTTAAAATTCTCTACATGAAGATTCTTTCTGGTTTGACGTCATTCACAACCTTCTTCTCTATATTATGTTTTCTAAAATTAGACTGCTTTATCTATAGATGTATTACATAATATATTGGATCAAAATATGAGTTCAAATAAAAATTACCATCTTTAGGTCATAGAAACAATTCATTAATTACTATAGAAGCTATTGAAAAGTCCATTTGGTTGACATTAATGGTGTCAAGGTCCTCATAATTACTAAAGTGAAATGACATTAGTTTCATAAAACTCTTAAACATATTTCTCAAAGAATAATTCTATTTATTTCACTTTTAACTCATACAAAAATCCTTGAGGATTGTTAACCTTTATGAGAAACATGTGTGTTCTATCCAATCAGCTAAAATCAACAACTCTTCCTCTCATCACTATTCTTACGGACATTGAAAATTTGGAACATCTAGAAATAGCACTTTATGTTATATTTTTTTCTTCCATTGTTGAATAATGTTTAATGTATTGAATGGTTAGGGAATAAATGATTGAAAGTAAATGATACAATGGATCATAGGTATGTAAATGTTTCATATGTATGACAGATTTTATTTCTTTATTTTTGTGATAACTCAAGTGTCGCACTATGTGATGTATTGAGTAATCTTAAAACAATCCTACATGTCATATGATGTTGTGAATAACACTCAAAAAAATTATAAATCTCTAATGAAATAATGAAAATATATTTCTACCAAATATAAATTCATTTTTAAAAAGATAAAAGGAATTAACTAAAATAAAAATGACTTAATTTGGATTTGATAATATAAAATCAGTTTGCAACTAATTTTTTTTTAAAAAATTATTTCTAATTTATCTTCTATGAAAAACAATACTAAAGGGATGTCATTTTTTTGTTCATTATATCTTTAAAAATGTTCCCTTGGGTTTATGTACTTTTTTCGAGAATGGTTTATCAAATTTATTGACAAGGTGATAGAATGGGTGTCTTAATATTTTATTAGAACCTAATTAAATTGAATGAAAAATACATCAGAGTTTGTTTCAACAATACCACTTATTCATTACAACATACAGCAACAATATATTCATCTTCAATAATTACAAATACAACATAGTGTGGTTTCTAATGAGACAATGATTCTAACGATCAACCTAGAATATTATAGTGCCTTGTGGTTCTATTCCAATCCAATATACACCCAAAAAATTTATAGTCTAAGTATGAAATTAAATTTAAATTTTATGTATTTGTAATGAATTTTGAAAGGTAAATAGTTCCGCTAAAACACCTCAATATTATTTGGTATAATTTAAATGAACATATTTTATATTAGATTTAAATCTTGCATAATAAAATTTTAAAAACGTAATTAATTTCCATATCTTATAAGGATAATGAATGTTTACGATTATTTATCTATATAACTCATTGAAAACTAGTTTTCTAGCCTCATCAAAGTCATGACTATTTTTTGAAGTCATACTATTTGAATAGGACCTAAAATGTTCATCTAAAATCAATATTTGTAAATCATGTGTGTATTTTATTCGGTTAAAAACATTTTGAAATTAATATTAATAAATTTAAAAATCCCAAGAAATATTTTAACTAACCCATTAGGATCATAAATGTTTTTTTTGATGAGATGGAAAAAATTATTCAATTTTTTAACCCATAAATAACATCATAAATATATATCTGAAAAAAGTTCATTTTGATGATTTTTTCTTAAATAGAATGGGGTATTTCAATCTCACATTAAAAAAAGTATAAATTAATAGAACATAATCTCTAATACCATGCTCTACTTTCTTGTTTAGTTCTATATCGAGATTTAGTAATTATAAAGACATAATTATAAAAATTAGGGCATTTAAACCCAATAGGTTGTTCAACATAAACATCCTCCCATAAAAATTCATTTAACATTTTACATTTGATAGACTTATTATATAATTAAAAATTCATATAAGAATAATAAGATATTTGTATTTAAACTTATTATAAACTAGATACAGGGGAAAATATAACTTCATAATATATTTATTCTTCTTGATTATAACCTTTCGCATCAAGGTGAGTGCTATTTCTAGTGATCACATCTCTATAATAATATTTTTCCAAAATCTCCATTTAATTCTAATAATTGGATAGTTATAGGGTATATAACTAATTCATAAACATTGTTCCCTTTTAACTAGTTTAACTCTTAATGAATTTCTTAAAATAGTTTTTATACAACTATATATACTTCTATAGTATTTGGTTCTATCGAAGATAAAATGGGAGGGAATTATATAATATTTCTTTCATTTCTTCTGTTACGAACTCCTTCATCTATTCTTCCTATAACAATTTCAAGGATTTGGTCCTTAATTTTTATAGGATTTATGTGTAACACACATTCTATTCCACTAATATCAACCATTTTAGTTTTTGATTCCCAAAAAACTAAGTTCTAAATAATTGACTTTTTTGAAATTAAAAAGAGGACCAGTCCTCATGACTTCAGCATAATAATATAAATAATCATCTTGATTCATTATATAATCAAAATGACTACACTCAACAAATTTATCATGATTTGAATATTTAACAATCCTTTACCTTTTTTTGAATACACAAAAATATTTTGAAGTAGTATAACAATCTTATAAGATTCCTTCATTATCTTTTGGATCAAATTTACAATGATTTTCCTTGGGTTTCAAGATATAAGCCTTACATCCAAACAAATTTATGTATCCTTCCTTTGGATTTCAATTATTAGATAAAAAATATGTTGATTTCATTAATATATTATTTATAGAAATTGTTTTAATGAAATAACATGTTTTATTAATAGTTTCATTAAAAAATATATTTCTCATGTTATATTTACATAACATTGTTCTATAATTTTCATGCAAATTATTATTCCTCCTTTCAACAACACCATTCTATATAGGTGTTCTGGGTGAAGAAAAAGTATGTTTAATACCTTTATTGGAGAAGAATGAATAAAATTCATTTTTTTTCAAATTCTCCCAGTATAATAACATCTTAATGACATAATATCATAGTATTATTATTTTTTCAAAAGTTTTGATAATTTAATAAAAATAGTGCATTATTGAATTTTATGTTTCAAATATTAATCACAAGTAAATCATTAAAAATAATAAAGTAAAACATAAAAAAATAATTTTTCTCCAAGGAAATCTATTATATAAGGTCGAAAAAGTTTTATATGGAAAATTTCTACGGGTTTGAAAGTGGAAACCTTTTTAACTAGTTTAATAGATGACTGTTTTCTTCCTATTTAAAAGGCATCACAATGTCTCATGTTATCAAATTTAATAAAATTATAATAAGAAATGAAATTTCATTTAGATGAATTTCTCAAGGAATAAAAACTACAATGTCTAAGAATTTTTTTCCGAATCCATTATAAATTTACATAAGCATTAAAGTAATTTATATTATCTCTCTATAAGGTATTTCTGAACAAGGTTTAATAATTTTTACTTTTTATTTCATTAAACAAAATTGTTATGTCCGTATAAATTAATCATGAATTGTATAAAAATTATATAGAATAGCCATTATAAAAAATTATAGAAATATTTATCTGGTTGTGCATTAAACCTTCAACATAGAATTATTTATCGATAAAGATATATTTTGGATATCCAAGTGATCAAAATAAAACTATATTTAATTTTATAATATCAATAAATGTGACCTAGCCTACAAAAACCACAATTAATGAGTGAAAGTTTGGAAAATTTGCACTCATACTCTTGGAATAGCCACTATCTATAACATATTTTCCATTGTTTTTTATATGGATATACTTGTATAATGAAACAAAAAATATGATTTTTTTGAACCAAAATACTCTTGGGTTGAGGGATGTTATCAATAAATTATTCATGAACTCAGATCGTTTATCATTTTATAAATTTAATATTAGAGTTTGATAATTTTTATAAAATAATAGATTTCTTCAGTGCACAAATTTGTGTATCTCACAAATATAGTTGATTTGAAAAATAACCATTTATCCAACAATGGAAACATATGATACTAGTCACAGTTTAATTTTTGAGATTTTTATCAATAATATTTATGAAGATATTTTCTCTCACCATCACAACCTATACCAAATTTCTCTCTTTTGGGTTGACCATTTCCTTGTGTTTTTCTTAAGTGACCCCTTGTAAAAGGAATTGAAATATAGTTAAGTTATTAAACATATTTTTGTAAACATTCTATTTTTTAGTATATTAGGTACATTATGTAGTATAATTTTCCAAAATGGGTTTTAAATATAATATTAGAACCATAATTTTTCTTATATTACTATTAGATCATTTTGAATAAAAACAATATAGTAGTTATACATTTTAGGATCGAGATGTTTGGTATCTTTGGAAAATTGGTATCATACATCACATAAACATAATAAAAATATACATTTATTTAAATGCTTCATATTTTTTCTAATAAAATCTCATGTTCTCTATAATATATGTAGTTACCTGAGGAAATACATCAAAGAAAGATGTGATCTAAAATCCTAATAAGAGGATGAATTTAAGGAATGAAAAAATATGAAAAGGGTGAGAATAATCATTTTAATCATATCATAAGGATAATATCATCATTAAACATCATGAGTGAAACATTTGATAAAGTAATGGAATGAGGTAATGAAAAAATGATACATTATTTCATAGTTTTTGAATACCACACATACATAAGAATAAGGAACACATAATGTTCATGAATAACATATGTGCATAAGAGAAACATTTCCAGTTTTTTAGAAATATTGAATCATGTTAAGGAATAATACACATTAAATCAAGAGATACATCACATTAAGTAATAAATTAGGGGGATATATAATTTCTTTCCCACCCTTTACATCATAATATTTAAATAATCATACACGCCACATAGAATGTATAACAATAGTAATCCTAAAATAACCCATGGAATGGAATAGTTTTCATAATGATTTCATAAGAAATGATTTCATTAAGAAAAATGGTGTTCCCAAATTAATATTAGAAAAAATATAAATTATAAACAAATTTATTCATGAGTGTAGCGGAAAAAATTAAATTGGAATATAATATGAGTTTTTGAGAGAAAATTCGTGTTGGAAATATTTTTTATTTTTCATAAAAAAATTTGGCAACATATATAACCCAATTAATAAAATATTATATTAATGAATTTATATTTACAAAATATTATAGGAATTCCCATACCAATGACTTTCTAAATGTGGGAAAACCTTACGAAATAGAATTGGGTTGGAGAAACCCCCTACATCAAATCCCACTATATTTCATCACTTTTGCACCTCTTGAATAATAAACTTATAATTATAAAAACATTGATACAAGAGTGAATTATTTTAATTTTTACAAACTTTTATTAATTATAATAATTAGATTCTATTTCACATCTTACATGGTTATAGAAAAGTTATTTTTATATATTTTGTTTCTTAAAATTTTCAAATATTTCTTCAATTTCACAAGTTTGGTCAATGTTGTTTTTATATATGTACGGTTAATTAAAAAAAATATAAAAGAAGTATATTTATAGATTTATATATCATAACTAATTTACAATAAAAATCTGTAGTTTTGGTGACAATAAAAGGTTTGGTTATGTACTCATTAGGGATTGACCAACCATTAATGGGACATTGTTGAAAGAGTATGAAAGGGATGTTTGACATTTATATATGTCATTTTTGTGATAATGTTAGTTTGTTAAAATCATTAATATAATGTTAAAATAATAAATAATTAATTTTTATAACTATTTTTCTCAAAAAGTAAATGTGGAAGAAGAAGGAGAATAATAAAAAAATAATAGTTGATTGAAACGTAATCTTTCCTCAGTGTAGCTTCTCTTGTATGAGACTAAAATTACATTGATGTTTAAAGTTTCATAACTATATAATTCCCCTAGGTATTAAAATAATATTTGTAGGAATGAATTGGGAAGAAATTTATCTTTATATGCTTATGGAGGAGTGGTTTTCTAAAGGAATAGAAAGGGATACTAATACTTGGGGATAGAGTGAATTTTGTAATAAAATATTAAATAAAATAGTATATTAATGGAAAAAATATAATAGTTATTTTTTATAATATAAATAATATATAAATATAAATTTATTTTATTTTGTAATTTAAAACTACTTATAATTCGAATAAAATTTCCTATTTAAATTTAATGTGGAAAAATAAAAAAAATATTTTAAGAGATCAATTTTGACTTTATATTTTGGAAAGTGTTTTTTAGGATTGGAAACTATTGTTTTCTTATTTTAATGACTCATTTATGACGTTTAATATTTTTTGGATGAAACATAAGTTATTGTGATTATTTGTTCATTAATACGTCATGAGTGATGTAATTTAAGAAAAACACTGATTGTTTGAAAAACAGTATTCTTACTATTCACTTGAATATTTAAGTATATAAGAATATTACCAAAAATATAACCCTGGGAAAATTTTAACATCATAATACAGAAACTTTTATTCATGTTATCCAAATAAATATCAAATATAAGTATTTTTTAAATTTTAATATAACAAAAATGATTTTTATGTAATGATTTAAAATAATTCTTAAAAATATGCTTATATTTTCATTCAGTTTTTTAATCATGATTTTTATTTTTCAGAAAAATAATTTTTATATTTAATAAAATTAATCATATTGATTATTATTTATATCACATTTTTTTATTTTCATGTAAAATTATGATTCCAATGGTCTTTTTACTATTCCCAACATTCATGTTACTATTCTCAATGGTCAAGAAACTATTCAATTGGTTACATTACTACTCAAATATTCAAATTACCTATTATAAGTACCACTTCATTATTTCACAAAATAGTTAACACAATTCCACCCAAGGATATATGTTTTCACATTCTAGGATGTGGAATAGTTTACAAATATTTTTTTTAGTATATACTGTTGTTGGATGGAGTGATGATTCTAATTGTTAGGGGAGATCCAATTTTATTATTGTTTTTTTCTAATTTTTATTTTTTCCCTTGGTAATTATTTTCACTGTACTGGGTTTATTCATTTACTAATGTAAGGATATAAATTAAATAAATATTGTGTTGTTGGTTTATTTTTGTTTTTTATGTGTATAATATTGTATAATATAATATAACACATTCATTTAATGAAAAAAAATAATTGATAATCCCATTTTCCTGATTTATAAAATTTGTTTATTTAATTCCTCATTCTCATTAACAATATTATTATAAAATGTTTTAAGTTATTTTTTCCTTTTTATGATTTTATACATTTTTTATAAAATGGTATACTATTCCTTTAATTAGTAGTATGAGAAATTTTCATTTGGTGATTCATATTTATGCTCAGAAGTATAGTAAGATTTTACCTCTTATGAATGTTCTATAAAAACATATTTTATATTCTAAATAGATACATTAGCTTCTGATTATACAGTTTTATTATCACTGGATTATTTAGAGGCACTCTAGGTTGATTTTATTTCCTTATTTACATTATTATTATACCCAACATTATTGAAATAAAATTCAATGATTTTTTATTTTGTTTCATTTGAGGACATTCGTGTATGATGTGTCCATGAGTTTTGAATTCAAATCATCTCTTGTATTTAGTGTTTCCATAACAATTTTCATGCATCTTGGTGGGTTTCATAAAATCGCTTATCTTTTTGTAAACCTTTTTTAACTTTCTAGAAAAGTGTGTAAGATATTAATTTTATCCTGAATTTCCTAACTTTCCTTCTTCTCGGATGATTAAAAAATTACTATACTGTTGTTTTTATTATCAACTTTAGAAGTGGAAGCATTAAATGTAAAATTTTCATTATTAACCAATTTATGATCCCTTTTTCATTTTTCATTCCATCCTCCAGCATAATAAGAGTTCCAATGAGATCTTTTATTTTTTATTTCTTGAACTTTGTATATTCACCAACTAAAAAAGAGACCCATTTATATCTTAATAGAAGAAATGTGAGGATTTTTTTATTTTTGAACTTGATCCGAAATAGGTTCTACTAAAGAAGAATAATGTTAATAATTTTAGTAAGACTTCTATTCAATAGTGTGATTATATATCCTTCCAGTTTTCTGAATGTTTTGAACATTATCTTGGTAGTGTTGTCACTATGAGAACATATATTTTTTATACCTTTATAGGTGACTGATATAGTAGTACAAATATCTTGGGTTGTATTCGATTGAGAAACTCATTTAACCTCATTTATACCTTTTACATTGATAATAGATCTCACAGACTTATAATTCAGATCATATCTCTCTTCAGTGTTAATATCCCAGGTTTCCAATTGTATATTTTGAATTTTATAAGACCCAAAAGCTTAAATATAATCCATTTAACCTAGAATATTTTAATAAATGGTATTTTGTTTCCTTCCAACAATCACAATTCTCGCCATTAAAATAGTGATCTCTAAAAATTATGAAACTATATCTATTATCTACTATAATATCCTTTTTGAATGATTATATATAGACAACAACCATTGACAGTTGAGAACTCAAAATTCATGATCTCTAATAACAATTATTTTCCTACAAAATTTCGATACAAATACTTGATAATGTGTTAATTGAGTTATTAAAAAGTTTCATTAAAATAAAATCCTTCTCTTCAAGGTATGTGAGTCTGAATCAATTTCTTAAAAACAGGTAGTTATAAAAAAACCATAAATGTAAAATATCAAAACTGAGATACTTTTATTGTTTTGGGGAACATAAATAACATATTTCAATCCACCAACACATTACTCCTTGAGTCTGGTAATTTTTTCAATATCATCCATTTTTAGTGGGGCTCTTTGTTATGTTCTAATTTTTTTACTTGGTAAAAATGTCCAAGAGAAATCATTCAGGCTCTACCTTCACAATACCTATACATGTTCTTAATACACTTAATCTCACAAAATTTAAATAGGAATAAATTTAAAATAAATTTTGAAAAATTGATGCAACAAATGATAGTAGTTGAAGATACATCCATAGAATTTGAAAATTTACTAATTAGATATTTCGTGGTTTTTCTATTTTATAGGATAATCATGGAAGCACAAGAATAAAATAGTATATAAGAATCAATGATTTTATCTTAAAGTATTATATTAAGCATGTATATTATTAATTACATATACACACAACACATCAGGAGAAAAACTAACCATTAAATGTATATCTTCTATTTTGAATTTGAAATTAATCACACTCAACAATCGCAATGGTCAAGTGAATAATATTTTTAAAAGTTTTAGAGATTGGTTATTAACTGAATGTTTCCACAATTTTTAAATAAGGTAAAATCTTTTAGGGAAGTTATGTAAGAAATAAAATTTATTAGATCATTCAGTTTTTGGGGAAAAAGTCAATTTTTCTAAATTGATCTTCCCTTTAAAATTCCAACCATCCATGATACACATTTTTTAAATAATTCAATGGCTTGTGTTGTATGCAACCTTGAGTTCAAGCACACCACGACCTGTCAATGCAGCTATTATGAAAAGTATTAACCACATTTTGAATATTTATAAACTTTATTTTTCCAAATATTATTCTTTTTTTAATTTCTAACATCAGAATTTTCTTAAGGTGAAATTTTGGTAATTTTTTGAAAAGATTTAATTTTTGATGAATAGTGAAAAATACTGCATTTTAATTCAAAAATACATTTTCATCTAATTTATTAGTATTATTAGAATGTATTTTTAATTGGTTTTAATGTGTAAAATTTATTTATATTTCATCATTTAATCAGATTATGTTCATCGTATGTAATTTCACATTTGAATTGTACATAAACACATGTCAATATTTTGATAGATATTACTTCTTAAAAAACTCACTTTCTAGTTTTCATAATGGGGATTATTTTTTAATTAATTAATAAAACCTATGTGTTTTGAATTTAGGAAAAAATATTCCTTATTTGGAATCATAAGGTCCAAATTTGTTAAATATGTACCTTTTATTTTTTGACATTATGAACAGTAACTTCAATAATTATTTTTATTTACCATGTTAAAAGGGTAAATCTGGTAAATATGGGGAAAAAACAAAATTATAATAATACTAAACTAACCTAAAACATGTCAAAATCCTATTGTATTAGATATTTACAACCATGGGCATCCTTATGAAGATTTTCTAACCTAATAGAGCCACTCGGGTGTGAAAATGTCATTTTATGAGAATTAATATAACATATAGAAAATTATAACATAATCACGTATCTTCTACGAAAAAAAATTTTATTTGGGTTCTATAATTTATATATTCTAATATAAATATTAATTATAAATCTAAAATTATTTACTACATCATGATATTTTATTTATAATTTTAATAGTTTAAATAAATAAATTTAATTGTGACATTATGATGATGTAGTTATTTTTTAATTAACAAAGGATTTAAATAAATGATATTATATATGTAAAAATAAATGTAATTTGTATTTTTTGATTCCATCCACTAATTTTCCTTATGATTTTGATATATTATCTGTGATTTAATACCTTTTTTTCGATGTAATCAAGTTTTTATGACTTTAAAAAAATTCTAAATAGAGTCAAAATTGACAAAAATGTGATTTTAAAACAAATACAATTTTATTAAATTATATAAGGGTCCTAAAAACTAGAGATTCTAAAAAATGACTTTTATAATGTTAAAAATGTCATTAATTATCCTCTTATGGTTCCTTAGAAATTGTATAGTAAATATGGTCACCATATCTTATGAAAATACAAGAATACATTGTAAGAGTTAATGTTTTTAACAAAAGACTAAAGCTAAAAGGTAAGGATAATATTTTACCTAAACTTGTATAAAACCTATTGGATGGAACAACTTCAACCAAGAATCATATTATCATTAAAATAAATGAGTTTGGGATTATTTTAAAACTAAAATCAATTTATTATAAAATAATATTTCAATGCCTTCCTAAAGTGCCCATCGTACCTCTTATAAAAGGGCACCCCCTCTACCCACTTATTCACACCTCAAAAGCCATTGGTATTGTCTAAAACCTACCCAAATATCCTATAAACTTCCTCCACTTCATCTTATAAGCTACCCTTTTGGAATAAAACAATCTTAATGAGGCTTTTTTGTTGAAATCAAAAAGAGACACCTGAAGAAGAGTTAATTGTTTTATCCCTTCTTTCAAAGTTCATTTCTTCTTCTACTCCCTCTTACCAAGTTGTTACCATAATAAAATAAAAACTCCATCATATAATATATTTTTAGATTTTTTTATTATTATGGGACAACCATATTCATCTTTTAACCGTCCTATGAAAAACAATATCACCATGCGTGTGTGCATACGTCTTACCATCTCCACATCGTGGTGTAAAGTATTTTTCATCTATAGATTATTTAGATGGGTATAATGATGAATAAAATGAATAAAATAATATATATATATATATATAACATGATATTACTTCTCTAATATTCACATTCAATCCAAATCCATACCATTAAATCATTAAGGAAATGATATCATCGCGCTTGCGTATGTATGACTTACCATCTCCACGCCGCTATGAGACTCGTATTCCATGTTCACCATCCAAGAATGATTATAAAGATATGTATTATGAATAATTATGAAATATGTTACATAATATTTATACTATAATAATATATATATATATATATATATATGTACATATATTTCATTCACTTACTTCCATTCATACGATAAGAAAACAAAAAAAGATTTCATGTGTACGTAGGACCTACTGTCTCCGTAATAGGTGTATTATTATCTATTATATATATTTATATTATAAATAAATATGATATATAAATCATATTATATATTTTATGAGTTTTTAAATCATGATCTAAGTAATATGATCAAGAATATAAAGTCAAAAATCATACGATAAAACAAAGCGATTATTACTCAAAATGTTACATTAACTTGGAATTGTTAACAAATGGGTAATATAAATCCATAAAATTTACATATATGATATAATAAATATTATTGTGATTATAATATAAGTTAATAATACCATTATATATTATTTAGAGGAAAATAAAGAGAGTATCAGACTTAAGGTAAGGTATTTCATCTCAATTTCATTTCATTGAGGCATATTGAAATGTTATGAACCTAGTTCCATTTATATGATGTATAATATTCCATTTTATTTTTTATAATGAATATAACTATTTTCATGATATTTTTTTATTTACTTCATGTTCATTATTAATTGATCAATATTACTCATTAAATATAGTTTTTTGATAAGGCATATTATTATTTTTATTCAATATGAGAAATACATTGGACTGGCAATGACAGGTTGATCCAGAACATTATATAGATCCTTGATGCATCAACAAGTTATCATGAGATGAATAACTTGGAAAAATTGGTTTTTACCCTTAATTTTAAACTGTCTTGTGAAAGGTCTTGATATTAATAGGTTTTCATGTGACTAAGACATGACATCCTTAAATAATGTATTTCCCTCCTTTAATTTCAGTGATTATTTATCCATGTGATTTTTCATCGACATATCTATGAATTCAGTTCATTATCAATTTCTTAATTCATAAAATATTTTATAGTTATTTACTTTCTATATTATGTGTTCCTTATCTAGTTTTTCAAAAATAATGTGTTTTCAGATATTTACCTTTCGATATAGATTGATTATTTCGTCCACTGTACATACCCTTACTGAGCATTTGAGCTCACCCTTATTATGTTACTCTCCCCAAGTTTTATAGAAGTGAACATTTATTAAGCATTATAGGATTCATTTCCTTTAATTATTTTGTATCATGTTTTATTTTGTTTTCCAAATTTATTATGGTTATCATCTATGTAATATGGATTTCCAAGACTTGTAAACTGTATTGTCATTTGGGATTTGTTTCCTCATAATAATGCCAATGATATTTAATAATGCACTGGCTTCAAGTGATCTGAGGTCAAAGTGTTACATTTGGTATCATAGAATGTTTAGAAAAAACCTTGTAAACTAGATTTATATAACATAGATTTGGGAACATACCCTAAATAAGAGGTTGGGGACACAGTAATCATAATTTACCCAAAGTAACAAATGCTTATAATTTATGGTGCATACGTTTTTAATTTATGATGACAGTTTTACAATATTTGAAACTCATAATTTTATGAACTAATCTGATATGTGTCCTTATATAGTGATGGAACCTAGAAGGAATAATGGTGTCACTATGTGAGGATATTGAAGGGGTTTCTTTGCAAAGGAAACCAATACAGCTAGTATTGTAATAGAGAAAATTATGGTGATATTAGGGAAACATAATCAGGTTATGACAAATAAACATTCTCAAGTGGGACAACCCATTCCACACAGGGAATATCATATGTTCTATATTTATAGGTGATAAAATCCCCCATCATTTAGTGGGACTACTAATATAATTGTAGCTGAGAAGTGGATTATGTATCTACAAAAGTTATTTACAGCCTTGGGATGCAATAAAATAGAAAATGTAAATTTTTCTGTTTATTGTCTCAATGGTGATTTTGATTAATTGTGTACATTGATCCAAAATACTATAGATAAATAATAAATATAATTTATTGAGTAGAGAACTTTTAAGGAGACATTCTAAAACAAATAAATTCCTCTTGATCAATAAATGGATATGAAGACGAACATCAATAACATAAAAAGGAATAAGAGAGTGATTAAGATTATGAAGCTACCTTTTCAATTTTACCTAGGTTTTATATGGATTATATTTGTAGCATAGAGTTCAATATCGATCACTTATTTTTAGGTCTTAAGACAAATATCGAAATGGCACTGGTTTGGTAGAATTTTTCATCATTTGATGAAATAGTTTTTTGTGCTACCAATATAGAGAAGAAAGATTCTAGGATCAATATATTAAAAGGAAAACAAGATAAGGTGAGGCCATCTTAGAACCGTGAAAAAGGGAATACATAAAATAATAAGAAGTTTGAATGATTTTCTATAATGCCCCAGCCTTAAACCTTACTTAATCTTGAGTTATTACAAGATTACAAATTGAGGATCTTTTCATGTTTAGAGATTTAGAGAATTAAACATAAAACTTGCATTTGATTCCACATTTAAACAATGTGGTTTCATAAAATATATTATTCATTTTCCCATCAATGGAAAATTATTTAAAATAAAACATGAATTATTTCTTGACACTTCCTTGACACTATCATCATATCATGTACCATTCTCTTGACCTGTGAAAAACATTTCAAAAAACATGGGATGAGCATAACAACCTCAGTATGGGTTATAAAAATATGGAAAGGAAACATGAGTTCATATATACATAAGAATGAAATCATACTTTACCCATAAAACATAATCACATTAACATACCTCATCAAATCATGAATAAATCATAGAAATCATAATACATAAAGGTAACTTGAGGCATTCATAACATTCTTACATACAGAGTAACCCTCTTGGTTACGTTTGGAATACCCATCACGGTATAATCCCTAAATCTTTTCGTAGAAACCTTAACATTTCACTCCTTCAAATTACCCAATGCATTGGAGAGCTATATCGGGCTCACCCGCCCTTAGGTTATCACAGAACCACCCGTCTTCATAATAATGCCCAAGAACCACAACATAATCATATCACATAATACATGCATAAAGGAAACATATCATTTCCACCATTCAATCACAAGATATCAATACAACAAATTGATATAAAAAAATTATGAAAACCATTTTCAATACCAAAATAAAATAAAAGTAAACCATGGTATTTATTTTCCTTTTAAAAAAACGTATGGCTTGTAGAGGAAGCCAAAACTCAAATAATGGTCATGGCGGTGGAGAAGTCGTTGACACCGCATACGTACGACAAAAACATTCCCTTTTTTCATTTAGTAAAATGCTTCGTATAAAAAATATTACTTTTGGATAAATGTAAAAGTCAAAGGGATTTATACACCGTATAAATAAAAGTTGTGTATAAAACAAAATATGCCTCAATGAAAGGAGATTGAGACAAAGTCCCAAACCTCGGGTCCGACCTGAATCGATCATTCTTTAATGTCCTGAATAATAAAATTGAGTAAATTTCTACTTTCTTAAGAACCTTTTACAAGTTAATTATTCCTTTTATATCACTAATTACCTTATTATGAACATTATGTAATTATTTAAGATAATAATGGTCGTTTTGTTGATCATTGGTACTTGAGTCAAAAGTGAACTTATTATATTTACAAGTTGTTCACGTAGTCAAATATCCATTATCTCAATATTGATATTCATGATGTAGATTCCATATATTTCATATATATCCAGTATATACATGCATTTATAATATTACATAATCATTTAGAGGTAAGAAATTAAATGCACCGTTCATTGAGACGGTAAACCGTACGTACGCATGAACGCTACTTTCATTTCTATTTCGTATTTTATGGAATGGAATCATAATTATATAAAGGTATATTATAATTACAGTATAATATCATATATATAATATCATTACTCCATCCTTTATATGTCCCATATATGGTATTAACAAATCAAATCACTTTGAGGGGGCGGTAGTCCGCACTTCCTTAAATGAAGATATCACATTTACCCATAATGGAAACCATAAAGGTATACCCAAAAGGAAAAATACAGAAGCTTAAGGAAAAAATAAACATATTTTATATCATATATAAATATAGTTTCATATTAATGGCCACCTTTGAAGGAGTTAAAATAATTTTGAACAATCATCGTTTCGGGAGGTAGAAATTCCCCATCCACGGAAACAGTGTGTTCCTTAACCATTAGTTGTAGGTTTGTGTAAGTGTAGCTCGAATAGTTCTTATAAAAACATCATAGTATATGAAAGATAATGTTTTTGTTATAAAATAAATGAATAAAAAGAGTTTAAAGGGTTCGAGAAGCAAAATAAACCAAAAGAACACAAGTGAAGACATTACCTTAAAAATGGGTAACCCTTTTTGATTTGAGCTCAAAGGCTTCCTTGGGAAGACTTCTGCCCAAAGTGAGGCTTATAAGAGTTAAAAAGGGATGTGGACAGACAAAATGGGTAGGGGTTGGCCGAGCCAAAGGCTTTGGAAGTGTGGGTAAGGTGGTAGTGGTAGGGGCCTTTTAGAAGAGGAGAAGAGGGGCACTCTTGGAAAGAAAAGAAATGTTACTTTATTTTAAAATGAGTTTCGGA
The DNA here is from genome assembly GCA_963277665.1 of Viscum album. Classification (NCBI taxonomy): domain Eukaryota; kingdom Viridiplantae; phylum Streptophyta; class Magnoliopsida; order Santalales; family Viscaceae; genus Viscum; species Viscum album. Next base: position 304,128,415 of record OY728148.1, on the reverse strand, counting down.
TTTAAAAGGTCCCACATTGATGTAATTCGAGGATGAGGTGATAAGGGTTCAAAATATACCCATCCAATAGGTTTTCTACAAGTGTAGGTCTTAGATTTTACATTATCTTTTCATTTTATTTAAATCGTTAAATAATGAGGTAATTGATGCATCATCATGATGTCATAAATAATTTAATTTATTTAATGTCTAAAAATTATTAAAAAAAATACTATGATGTAGGAAAGATTTTTAGCTTTCCAATGACTATTTATAATAAAAACTATGACTTGTATAACCCAATTTAAAAATTGTTTTAGTAAAACAACTCATGTTTGTGTCATTTTAATTTTAACATTAAATAAAAAGATATTAAAGTCATTTTCCTACCAAATTGGCTCCATGGGGTCCCCAAGTTGACCCATGGCTTTTCTTGGTTAGACATGACACATCCAATAAGGTTAGGACATGTGTATAGGTATTTTCATTTTATTATAACATTATTTTTACCTTAAATTACACTAATTACCTCTAATCGCGATTAAAAACTTAATAAGTTACTATTCACTAAAAAATTATTTTAATCCCATTGAACCACATTTTACTTCTTAATGACAACCATGAATGTCGGATTTTTGAAATTCAAAACACAGAGGTGGTAAAATTTCATTTAAACGGAAAATCAGTTTTTATAAGTACCACTTAGTAGTTTCACTATTCATCAAAAATTGAAGTTTTTCAGAAAAATACCAAAAATTCACCCTAAGATATATTTGATATTCCGAATTAAAAAATGGTGTCTATTTTAAAAAATTGAAAACATATTAGTTACATTAATTAATTTAATAATTAATTCCCGTTGTCATGACAAATAGCGTGTTTTTATGAAACAATATATATCAAAAGATTGACACTCGTTTAAGTCCAATTTCAAAGTGAAATTAATTCCAATGTCCACCATTGGATTACATGGTAAAAATATATTCTATTTACAATTTAAAACCAATTAAAAAGAAAATCTAACTATATAAATAAATTATATTAAAAAGTGGTTTTGAATTAAAATACAACTATTTTTATATTCATTAAAAAATGAACATTATCAAAAAAATACCAGAAATTTATCCAAAGTGAATTTCAATGTCCCAATCATAAAGAATAAGTTTATTTTGACAAATATTTCTTATAAAATTGTCAAAAGATATATTTAAAAAATGGTTCGCCATCAAAAGGCGGTAAAACAATCTTTTAAAAATACTAGAGTATTCAATGCTTTAGGTTGGATTTATTCTCATTTTAAGCCTCAAAAACACTATCTAATCATAAATAGACATAGATAAAAATATATTTTATTCATTACATACTTGGGATGTTACATCCTCCCCCCTTTAGAAAATTGCATCCCTACAATTTATTTACTTATCAAATATGTGGGGGTATTTATCACTCATTGCATTTTCAGATTCCCATATTGCCTCTTCAATTAAGTGGTTTTTACACAAACCCTTTAACTGATGAATCACCTTATTCCTTAAAACTTTCTCCCTGTGGTCTAGAATCTGGACCGGTTTTTCCTCATAAGATAGGTTCTCTTCCAGCTGAACTACCTCTGGACTCATAACATGAGATGGATCTGGCATGCACTTCCTTAACATGGAAACATGCAAAACATTGTGTACCTGAGATAAGCTCAGAGGTAAAGCCACTCGGTATGCAACTGATCCAATTCTCTCCAGAATTTCATATGGTCCAATGAACCTTGGACTCAGCTTTCCTTTCTTACCAAATCGCATCACACTTTTCCATGTTGAGACTTTGAGAAAAACTTGATCACCTACCTCGAAAGATAGATCTTTCCTCTTATTGTCTGCATAACTCTTCTGCCTACTATGAGCTGTTCTCATGTGTTTCTGTATTAGATGAACGTTTTCTGCCAACTCTTTTACCAATTCTAGTCCCATCTACTACCTTTCACCCACTTCATCCCAGAAAGCTGGAGTTCAACACCGCTTCCCATAAAACGCCTCAAATGGTACCATTTGTATACTGGATTAAAAAATGTTATTATATGAAAATTAAACCCAAGAAATATGTTGGTCCCCACATCCCTGATAATCCATCGAACAAGCATGTAGCATATCTTCCAAAGTCTTAATTGTTCGTTCTGACTGCCCATCTGATTGAGGATGAAAAGCTGTACTAAAATTCAATTCGGTACCCAACGACTTCTAAAGGCCTTTCCAAAAGTTATAAGTGAACCTGGGATCATGGTCAGATACAATGTAGAGAAGAACTCCATGTAACCTGGATATCTCTTTAAGATAAAAACGGGAAAGTTGATCTAGGGAAAAAGTATCTCGTATAGCAAGGAAATGAGCATATTTAGTCAAGCGGTCAACAATAACCCAGATTTCATTATTACCTTGATATGTGTTCTGTAATCCCACAACAATGTCCATGGATATATTTTCCCATTTCCACTCTGGAACTGGTAAAGGATGAATCATCCCTTTCAGTAACTATCACTCTGCTTTAACCTACTGACAAGTCAAACACTTCACAGTAAAATCAACAATATCTCTTTTCATTCCATCCCACCAGTAATACTCTCGAAGATCAATATAAATCATAGTACTTCCAGGATGAAATGAAAATGGAGAACTATGAGCTTCACATAACAACTCTCTCTTCAATTGTTAATTACAAGGCACACACAATCTATTCCCAAATCTCAAAACAAAATCATTATCAATGTTAAATTCAGGAAACTTACCCCTCTGAACCAGCTCTACATTTTTCTACAACTCACTGTCTTTCTTCTGTGCTTGCTTAATTCTACCTGATAGGGATGATCTCACTGATACCTGAAACAAAACAGAAGAACTTCCTGCACCAACAACTTCTATGCCGAAGTTCATCAAATCCTTAACCAAAGGATCTCGTTCCAAACGTAGCATGGTTAATGAAGCATTACTTTTTGGACTCAAAGCATCTGCCACTTTATTCGCTTTTCCCGGATGGTAATTAATTGTACATTCATAATCCTTGATTAACTCTATCCATCTCCTCTGTCTCATGTTCAATTATTTCTGAGTGAATATATACTTTAAACTTTTGTGATTAGTATATATTTCACACTTTACTCCATACAAATGACGCCTCCAAATTTTTAAGAAAAAAAAACATCAGTTAATTCGAAATGTGGTGTAGGGTAATTTACCTCATGAGTTTTCAACTGTCGTGAAGCATAAGCAATTACCTGATCATTCTTCTTTAGGACACAACCAAGTCCTTTCAATGAAGAATCACTGTAGATAATAAACTCACCATTCCTGGAAGGTAGTGAAAAAACTGGAGCTTCACCAATCTTCTTTAAAATTTTTGAAAACAATCATCACATTCTTTTGTCCAGATAAACATAACACCCTTCCGAGTTAGCTTAGTCATTGGACTAGATAACTGTGAAAAATTTCTATCAAACCTTCAGTAATAGCCTGCCAAACCAAGGAAGCTACGAATCTCAGTTAAATTTGTGGGTCTTGTCCATTCTTCCACAACTTTTGTTTTAGTAGGATCAACTGTTATCCCATCTTTGGAATCAATGTGACCAAGGAAATAAACTTGTTGCAACCAAAACTCACACTTGCTGAATTTTCCATACAATTTCTTTTCTTTTAAGGTTTGTAAAATAACCCTTAAATGTCTTTCATGCTCCTCTTTACTTTTAGAAAACACCAAAATATCATCAATGAAAACAACCACAAACTTATCCAAGAACTCATGGATAATTTTATTCATTATGTCCATGAATATAGCAGGTGCATTGGTTAGCCTAAAAGGCATTACTAAAAATTGATAATGGCCATATGTTTTATGAAACGTGGTCTTCGTAATATCTGCTTCCTTAACCTTCAACTGATGGTACCCCGATCTCTGGTCAATCTTTGAAAAAACTGAGCTCCCTAGAGATGATCAAACAAATCATCAATATGAGGCAAATGATATTTTTTCTTAACAGTGATGTTATTCAAGGCTCTATAATCAATGCAAAGTCTCATTGAACCATCTTTCTTTGTAACAAATAAAATAGGATCACCCCATGGTGATGTGCTAAGTCGAATGAAGCCTTTCTCTAATAAATCTTGTAATTGCTCTTTCAACTCTAAAAGTTCAGTTTGAGCCATTCGATAAGGGGGTTTTGAAATTGGATTAGCATCAGGAACTAATTCAACTGTAAATTCAACTTCCCAATCTAGTATTATTACAGGAAACTCATCAGGAAAAACATTAGGATACTCATTTGCCACTGGCACATCATTAATCTGAACAGTTCCCTTGTTTTCAAAAATATGTGCAAGGTAACATTCCTTTCCATCTTTTACAAGTTTCTCAGCCTCTTGATATGTTATCAACAGTAGGGTTAATTATTGTACACAAACAAGAAGTATTTCTAAAAAGAAACTTCTTTAGCTCTAGAGTCAATCTTAGCATGGTAAATAGAGAGCCAATTCATACCTAGGATAACATCAAATTCTATTAGAGTTAAAACAATAAGGTTCTCAAGTAGGTTCTTTCCACAGATAAGGATAGAAAGATTCTAATAAATTTGTTTTGCCTCATCATTTCCCCCAGGTGTTTTTACCACAAGTTTAGGAATCATTTCTTGAGATGGTGTTCCCATTTTACGAGAAAATTTTTCAGAGATGAAAGAGTGTGTAGACCCAAAATCAAAAAACACACTTGCATAATCTGAAAAAACAAACAAAGTACCTGATACAACTTTATTTGATGGCCCGACATCTGTTTAAGTAGTTGAAAAGGATTTCACCACCCCTTTCTGCTTGTAGTCTAACTGCTTCCCATCACTAAAGCTCCTTATCAGACACTCATTTGCATAGTGACCCATCTCATTGCACTTAAAACATTTCACTAACTATAAATATAATTTGGACATACCATCACCTTGATCTTTTTCAGTGAAATCATGAGCCTTAGGTACCATCTTACCACATCGGTAGCACTTTCTAGAATTTAGAAAACATTCCCCAGCATGCCTTTTACTACATTTATCACAAACTGAAAACATAATTTTCTTACCTTCAGACCTTTTTGAATAAATATTTCCTTTCTCCTGCCACCTCAATCTCTTTTTCTGCTGGTTGTTATAGAACACTTGATCATCGGAAAACTACATTTCCACCTTCTCAGCTCATCGAACAAGCTTTTCATAACTTTTAAACTCACGAGAAGCTATATCCCTTCGATACTTTGGCATTAATCCTGAGTAAAAACGATTGATTTTACTATCAAGGTATTAGATAAAATTTGGAGCATAACTTGACAATCGAGTGAACCTTTCTTCACAGGCAGCCACTGAGTCTTCCTCTTTCCTCACATCCAGGAATTTTTTTTCCATCCTAAGTCGAACAACCTTAGGAAAATACTTCTCATGAAACATACCTTTGAATTCATCCCAGTCGAGAGCATCAATCTCATCAGCATCCCTGATATTTTTAACCATAGACCACCACTGATCTGCTTCACCCTCCAAATGGTAAATAGCATGACTAACCTTTTGGTTTTCTGAACACCCCATGACATGAAAAATCTTCTCTAGTGCTTTAATCCACCCTTCAGCTAGCACAGGTTTAGATGATCTTCTAAATGATGGGGGATGTTTCCTCATGAAATGTTCCACCACCAACATGTTCCCCTATGGTTAATCTGGCTGATCTCGTGCATGGATACCACCACTATTTATCGCTTTAGTCAACTATGACATTATTGCAACAAACTATTTAGTTCCAATTCCGACCTTCTCAGGATGCTGATTCAGAAGGTTATTTCCTTCTGTATGTATTCCTAGCACTGCTTCCCTGTTTCCTTGGCGGAAAACCATTCTGATTAAACATGTCTTAGATGAAGCAACATGGTAATCATCAAATGTTTTATCATTTCAATTTGACCATAAAAACAATATTATTGGATAATCATTTAATAAAATTCTAAATCCTAATGTTATCTAAACTAACCTCTAATACCAACTATAAGGCCCATCCTGAAACCTTACTTAATCTGTAGTTATTACAAGATTACTCATTGAGGATCTTTTCAGGTTTAGAGTTTTAGAGAATTAGAAGATTAAACGTTCATTTCATTCCTCATTTAAACAATGTGGTTACATAAAATATAGTATTAATTTTTCCCATTAAGGGAAAAATATTTAAAATAAAACATGGATTCTTTCTTGAAACTTCTTTGATACTATCATCAAATCATGTACCATTCCCTTGACCTTTGAAAAGAATTTCAAAAAACTTGGGATGAGCATAACAAGCTCAGTATGGGTTATAAAAATATGGAAAGGAAACATGAGTTCATATATACATAATAATGATATCATACTTTACCCATAAAACATAAGCACTTTAACATACCTCATCAAATCATGAATAAATCATAGAAATCATAAGACATAAAGGTAACTGGAGGCATTCATAACATTCTTACATAGGGAGTAAACCTCTTGGTTACGTTTGGAATACCCATCACAGTATATTCCCTAAATCGCTTTGGAGAAACCATAACGATTCACTCCTTCTCGTTACCCAATGCATTGGAGAGCTATATCGGGCTCACCCTCCCTTATTTTATCACAAAACCACCCATCTTCATAATAATTCCCAAGAACCACAACATAATTGTATCACATAGAACATGCATAAAAGAAACATAACATTTCAACCTTTCAATCACAAGATATCAATACAACACATTGATATAAAAACATTATGCAAACCATTTTCAATACCAAAATAAAATAAAAGTAAACCATTGTATTTTTTTCTTTCAAAAAAGTATGGCTTGTAGAGGAAGCCGAAACTCAAATAATGGTCACGGCGGTGGAGAAGTCGTTGTCGCCGCATACGTACGACAAAAACATTCACTTTTGTCATTTAGTAAAATGCTTTGTATAAAAAAGATTCCTTTTGGATAAACTTAAAAGTCAAAGGGTTTTATACGCTATATAAAAGAAATTTGTGTATAAAACAAAATATGCCTCAATGAAAGGAGATTGAGACGAAGTCCCATACCTCGGGTCCGACTTGACTCGATCATTCTTTAATGTCCTGAATAATAACTTGAGTTAATTTCTACTTTCTTATGTACCTTTTTAATGTTCATTATTCCTTTTATATCACTTATTACCATGTTACGAACATTATGTAATTATTTAGGTTAACAATGGTCTTTTTGTTCATCATTGGTACTTGAGTCAAAAGTGAACTTATTATATTTACAAGTTGTTCACGTAGTCAAATATCCATTATCTCAATAATGATATTCATGATTTAGATGACATATATTTCATATATATCCAGTATATACATGAATTTATAATATTACATAATCATTTAGAGGTAAGAAATGAAATGCACCGTTTATGGAGACGGTAAGCCGTACGTATGCATGAACGCTACTTTCATTTATATTTCATATTTTATGGAATGGAATCATAATGATATAAAGATATATTATAATTCCAGTATAATATCATATATAATATCATAACTCCATCCTTTATACGTCCCACATATGGTATTAATGAATCAAATCACTTTGAGGGGGCAGTAGTCCGCACTTCCTTAAATGAAGATATCACGTTTACCCATAATAGAAACCATAAAGGTATGCCCAAAATGAAAAATACAGAAGATGAAGGAAAACATAAACATATTATATATCATATATAAATATAGTGTCATCTTAATGGCCACCTATGAAGGTGTTAAAAGAATGTTGAACAATCATCATTTCGGGAGGCAGAAACTCGTCATCCATAGAAACAGTATGTTCATTAACCATTACATGTAGGTGTGTGTAAGTGTAGATATAATCCTTCTTATAAAAACATCCTAGTATATTGATGTTTCTGGTGTTGTTACAAAATAAATGAATAAAAAGTGTTTATGGGGTTGGAGGAGCAAAATAAAACAAAAGAACACAAGTGAAGACATTACCTTAAAAACGTGTAACCATTTTTGATTTGAGCTCAAAGGATTCCTTGGGAAGACATCTACCCAAAGTGAGGCTTCTAAGAGTTAGAGAGGGATTTGGAGTGACAACTTGGACAGGGGTTGGCCGAGCCAAATTCTTTGGAAGTGTGCGTAAGGTGGTAGAGGTGGTGGCCTTTTTATAAGAGGAGAGGAGGGGAACTCTTGGAAAGTAAAGAAATGTTACTTTATTTTAAAATTATTTTCGTATTTAAAAGGTCCCAAATTGATATAATTCTAGGATAAGGTGATAATGGTTCGAAATATACCCATCCAATAGGTTTTTTACAAGTGTAGGTCTTAGATTTTACATTATCTTTTCATTTTATTTAAATCGTTAAATAATGAGGTAATCAATGCATCATCATGATGTAAAATATAATTTAATTTATTTAATGTCTAAAAATTATAAAACAATTACTATGATTTAGGAAGTCTTTTTAGCTTTCCAATGACTATTTATAGTCAAAAATATGACTTGTATAACCCCATTTAAAAATTGTTTTAGTAAAACAACTCAGGTTTGTGTCATTTTAATTTTAACATTAAATCAAAAGATATTAATGTCATTTTCCTACCAAAGTGGCTCCATGGGATCCCCAAGTTGACCCATGGCTTTTATTGGTCAGCCATGACACATAAAATAAGGGTAGGACATGTGTCTAGGTATTTTCATTTTATTATAACATTATTTTTACCTTAAATTGCACTAATTACCTCTAATCGCGATTAAAAACTTAATAAGTTACTATTCACCAAAAAAATTATTTTAATCCCATTGAACCACATTTTACTTCTTAATTACAACCATATATGTAGGTTTTTTTAAATTCAAAACACAGAGGTGGTAAAATTTCATTTAAATGGAAAATCAGTTTTTATAAGTACCACTTAGTGGTTTCACTATTAATCAAAAATTGATGTTTTTCAAAAAATACAAAAACTTCACCCTAAGATAAATTTGATATTACGAATTCAAAAATGATGTCTATTTTACAAAATTAAAAATATATTAGTTAAATTAATTAATTTAATAATTAATTCCTGCTATCATGACAAATAGCATGGTTTTGTGAAACAGTATATATCAAAATATTGACACTAGTTTAAGTCCAATTTCAAAGTGAAATTAATTCCAATGACCACCATTGGATTACATGGTAAAAATATATTCTATTTACACTGTAAAACCAATTAAAAAGATAATCTAACTATATAAATAAATTATATTAAAAAGTGGTTTTGAATTAAAATACAACACTTTTCACTATTCATTAAAAAATGACCATTATCAGAAAAATACCAGAAATTTATCCAAAGTAAATTTCAATGTCCCAATCATAAAGAATAAGTTTATTTTTACAAATATAGCTTATAAAATTGTCAAAAGATAGATTTAAAAAATGGTTTTCCATCAAAAGGTGGTAAAACAATCTTTTAAAAATACTAGAGTATTCCCTGCTTTAGGTTGGATTTATTCTCATTTTAAGCCTAAAAAACACTATCTAATTCATAAATGGACATAGATAAAAATATTAATTATTCATTAATTACTTGTGATGTTACATTTTCACCTTATAAAAATAATGGGGAAAAGAACCCTAGGAAATGTTTGTAGGGATTGGGATTTTGTTATAAGTGTGGAGATAAGGGACACTAGGTTCATGAATGAAAAGGTAAGAAAATAATAATTGATGTTTAGTGCTATACTTATAATGATATGGGACACTATTCAAATGAATTCCCCAAACATCAATGGAAACTACCATAGAAGAGGTTGAGGGGAGATGGCCAAACTTTTTCCATCACAACTGCTGAGGTTGAAGTTCCTAATGATGTGGTGCAAGGAACTTTAATTATTTCCTGAAAATAAGCTAAAGCTTTATTTGATTCTGTATCATCTCATTCCATTATATCTTCCTAGTTCTCATTAATAATTAGATACTTAAAATTCACCATGAAAGGGGAATTATCAGTTAGAACTCTCAGTGGGAATCATATCAAAACAAAGATGTGCCATGCATTTCCTAGTTTGGAATTAAAATGTTTTTTAATTACTAATTTTTTAATCATTCCTATGGTTTATTTTGATATAATCCACTATATGGATTAGCTTCCAAAATATGATAAGAAAATATATTTCACAAATTTGGAAGTTTCAATTTCTGAGGAAGTGGTAGAATCCATTAGCATTAGCCCAGAAACTTAATCACTATATTCTTATCAAAATCCACCCACAATATCTTTACTGAATGAGATTATTAATGAGGAAGATAAAACAACATAAAGGGATGGATTATGTAATCTTAAAATTGAGAATGTACCAATTATAACGGAATACATTGATGTTTTTTCTGATGATTTACTTGGGCACCCCTAGAGTGTGAAGTTGAGTTATATATAGATTTAATCCCTGATGCAAGGCTAATATCAAAAACACCCCATAGAATGGACACTATTGAATTAGAAGAGATAAAAATAAATTTTAAGTGGTGGGTCAAAATGGATTTATCCACCCTAGTGTTTCTCTATGGGGATCTCATATTCTCTTTGTCAAGAAGAAAGATGGATCAATGAGGTTATGTATTGATTATAGGGAAATCAATGTGATTACAATAAAAAACAAGTATCAACTACTTCAAATTGATGATTTATTTGATCAACTTCAAGGGGCTACATTCTTTTCAAATATTGATATTGGTTTTGAATATCAGAAATTATGAGTGAATAAGGACAAAATTTTGAAGACAACTTTTCAGATGAGGTATGGTCATTATGAATTTATAGTAATTCCTTTTGGATTGACTAATGCACACTCAGTTTTTATGGATCTCCTTAATAGAGTATTCAAGGAATATATTGATGATTTTTTTGTGGCATTCATTGATGATATTATGATATATTCTAAATTCATTGAAGGCCATTCGTATTATATGAGAATCATTCTTGAGACTCTTAGGAGAGAAGAATTATATGGTAAATTTAGAACATGTGAATTATGGCTTCAGGAAATTTCTTTCCTTGGCCATATATTCTCTAAAGATAGAATCTCTATTTATCCTTCAAAGAATGAGGCAATTAAAGAATGGCCAGCACCAACAAGTATAACCGAGATATGTAGTTTTATTGGTTTAGTAGGATTCTATCAGAATTTTGTCTAGAATTTAGCCTGATTAGATAGCCCTTTAACAACAGTCAAATGTAAAGGGGTTAAAATCATTTGAAAAAAGAGTGTGAAAATTGTAATAATGAATGTAAGAGAATAATAGTCAATTATCCTATCACGAATTTACCATCTGGGAATGAAGGGTTTTTTTCTTTATAGTAATGTGTCAAGGAAACGAATCGGTTGTGTCTATATAAATAATTATAGGGTTATTTCATAAGCATCAAGGAATTTAAAAACCCATGAAAAAACAATCCAACTCATGATCTTGAGTTATATGCAGCAATCATTTCTCTGAGGATATGAAGACATTATCTCTTTGCTGAAACATATGAGATATATACTGATAACAAGACTTTGAAATATATTTTCTCATAGAAAGAACCCAACATGAGACAAATGATGTGTCTTGATATACTCATGTATAACAATTTCATGATACACCATCACCCAATGAAGAAAATAAAGCGACGGATGCCTTGATCAGAAAAAACTATGGAGTTCTAAACAAGATGGGAGTTGAAAGGGATCCTATGTTCATGGATCTATTAAAAATGTATTTGGGAATTATCTTTGAAGGTAAAAAATGACTAACTTTTTATATGGTTTCCAAACCATCTTTATTGGAAAAGATAAAAAGTTCTGAGACTGATGATAATGAGTTTCAAAAGAAAATTAAATCTTTGGATGATGGGAGATCGATTGATTTTTTATTTCTTGATGGAATATTTGAATTTGGGAAGAGGCCTTATGTTCACTGTATACCTGAACTAAAATGGTAATTATTGGATGATTATCATAGCTCCAATTTCTCTATACACCATAGTGGGAATAAGATGTATAGTGATTTTAAAGAATATTTTTGGTGGGATCGCATAAAGAGAGAGATTGTTGATTATGCATAAAAATGTTTGGTTTTTTAACTGGTAAAGGCTAGAAAACAACATCCTAGAGGATTCATGCAACCTCTTACTATACCTATGTGTAAATTGGATGCTATTATGATAGACTTTTTCCTGGGGATACCAAAGACTCCAATAATAAATGATGTGATATAGGTTATTGTTCATCATTTTACCAAGTCAACTCATTTTAGTAATATACTATAAGATTTAACACTTGTAAATTTAACAAGTCTATATATTAATGAATTTATAGGACTTCATGGTGTATCTCTATCGACTATTTCAGATCATAATCCCTATTTTACAACAGGATTCTCAAAAATTCTTCAGAAGGCCCTAGATACTGAAGTAAATTTGAGAGCTGCATACCACCCTCAAACAGATGGACAATTAGAATGGACTATTAAAACATTAGAAGACATGTTAAGATCTTTACCATTAGACTTTCAAGGGATGTTTTATCAGTATTTTCCTCTAGTATAATTTTCCTATAACAATTGCTTACAATCAAGTATTCAGATTTCACCATATGAAGTGTTATATGGATAGATATTTTGTACGCTAACTTGTTGGGATGATGTTGTTGAAAATAAACTTTTAGGTCAAGAACATGTTGAATAACAATGGATAAGGATAGAATTATCCAAACCCATATCAAAATAGCTCAAAATAGGAAAAATATCTATATTGATAGCCAAATAAAGGATTTGGAACTTCATCTAAGAGATACTGTATTCATAAAGGTATCTTCATGTAAGGGTGTTAAACAATTCAGTATGAAGGGTAAATTAATTCCTTTGTACATCAGACCTTTTGAGATTATAGAATGAATAGGAGTTTTAACCTACCATATTTTAATGCTTCTAAGTATCTCAAAAGATCATGATGTGTTCCACATAGCACTGTTAAGGAAATACATGCCAGAACGAACACATGTACTCACCTATGAAGAAATAGAACTCGAACCTGATCTATATTATTGTGAAGCTCCTATTAAGATTATTGATACTATAGGATAAGTTTTCATAAATCAGACAACTATTGTGGTAAAATTTCTTTGGAGAAACCATAAAATTAAAGAGGCACCATGGGAACCTGAAAAACATATGATGAAGAACCACGCGAAACTTTTTATGACATGATATTCTAGAAATTTCAGGGATGAAATTATTTTACAGGGGGAATAATGTAACACCTCAATCATTTAGAGTACGCTTATTTTTAAATAATTCAGTGGTTTGTATTATACGTAACCCTGAGTTCAAGCATGCCACAACCTATGAAAGTAGATATTAGTAATTGTATTAACCACATTTAAATATTTTATATAAATTATTTTTCAAAAAAGTCTTCATTTTTTGAATTCCAAATATCAAAATTAGCTTAGGTAGAAATATTGTTAATTTTCTAAAAAGATTCAATTTTGTATGATTATTGAAAAATACTGCATTTTCATGTAATTTATAAATATTGTTTGATTTTTTTTAATTGGTTTTAAATTTTAATTGAATTAATATTTTTTCATATAATCCAATTATGGACATTGGAAGAAATTTCACAATTGAATTGTACATAAACACTTGTCAATATTTTAATAGACATTACTTCTTAAAAACTCTCTTTCTAGTTTTGACAATGGTAATTAATTTTAAATAAATTACAGCAACATCGATGTTATGGATTTGGAAAAATAGATTCCTTATTTGGTATTAAAAGGTCCAAATTATGTAAATAGGTATCTTTTATTTTTGGACATTATGAATAGTAACTTCAATAATTTTTTTTATTTACCATGGTAAAAGGGTAAATCAAGTAAATAAGGGTAAAAAATAATATTATAATAATAATAAACTACCCTAGAAAAAGTCCTAATCCTATTGGATGTCATATTTATGACAATGGGAACTCTTAGGACACTTTTTTGACCCCATGGAGCCACATGGGTGTGAAAATATAATTTTATAAGAATTGATTTAATGTATAGAAATATGTAACATAAACAGGTATCTTTTACATCAACAATTTTTATATTTGTTTTTATAATTGATCTCTGAGACTATAAATATTAATTAGAAATATAAAAATTAATCATACATCATTTTATTTTATTTATAATTTTTAGAAATTAAATAATGAAATTTAATTGTCACACAATGATGATGCAGTGATTGCTTCATTAATAATTCATTCAAATAAATGATATTATAAATGTAAAAATAAATGTAATTTGGTTATTTTGATGTCATCCAAGAATTTTAATTATTATATTGAAATATTATATTTTATTTAATGCCTTTCTATATGTAATCAATTTTTATGACTTTAACATAAATCAATTCCTAAATTGTGTCAAAATAGAAATAAATGAGTTTAAAAAGAAAATACTATTTTATTAAATGTTATAATTGTCCTAAAAATATAATATTCAGACAAATAAGTTATATAATTTTAAAAATTCAATTAGTGATACACTTATTGTTAATTTTTTATTTCATTGTAATTACAGTTACCATATATTTGAAAATACAAGAGGACATGGTAAGAGTTAATTTTTTTAACTAAGGGTTAATGCTAAAATATAAGGTTAATTTTATAACCTAAAATTGTCTAAAACCTATTGGATGGGTTGTTTTCGACTCGAAGACATATTATCTTTGAAATAATTTATTTGGGGACAATTTTAAACCAAAAATAAACTTATAATAAAATAATATTTCAATACCTTCCTAAATTGTCCCTCCTCCCTCTTATAAAAGGGATTCACCTCTACCAACTTATTCATGCCTCAAAAACCATATGTCTCTGACAAAACCCAACCCAATATCGTACAAAAAACATTAAATTAATTTTATATTCCACCCTTTGTGTATAAAACCATTTTAATAAGTCCTTTTGTGCAAATCAAAATGATACACCAGAAGAAGTGGTAATCATTTTATCCCTTATTGCAAAGTTCATTTCTTCTTCTACTTTATCTTACTAAGTTGTAACCATACTTAACAAAATAAAGAATCGACTATATTCTGAGATGATTTTATGATTATATTATAACCATATTCCTCTTTTAACCATCATACTAAAAAATATATCACCATGCACGCGTGCGAACAACTTTTTATCTCCACGTTGTGGTGTAAACTATTTTTCAACTATAGTTTATTTTTTGGGTATAATGATGAAGAAATATCACATAAATAATAAATATAAAATTATATTATTTCTTTAAAATTCATATTCAATCCAAATCCATAACATTAAACAATTAAGGTAATGATATTTTCACTCGTGCGTATGTACGACTTACCATCTTCATGATGTGATGAACCTCATCTTCCACATTAAACATTCAACAATGATTAAAATGATATATATTCTGAGTAATTATGAAATATATGACATAATAATTTACTAGAATAATATATATATATATATTTATGTGTTTTTTTTGTGTTTGTGTGTGTGTACATATATTTCATCCACTTACATCCATTTATACAATAAGAAAATGGAAGTAGTGTCTGTGTGTACGTACGACCTACCGTCTCCATGAATGGTGTATTCTTATCTGTTATATATTTTTATATTATAAATATATATCTTATATAAATAATATTATATATTTTTAATTATGTAAATCATGATCTATGTAATATGATCAAGAATAACTAGTCAAAACTCGTAGGATAAAACGAAGTGATTATTACCCAAAATGTTGCATTAACATCGAATTGTTAATAAATGGATAATATAAAGTCATAAAAGAATCATATATTTTATCATAAATATTATTATTATTATTATTATTATTATATAAGATAATAATACCTTCATATATGTGTTTCAGACAAATATAGAGAGTATCATACTTAAGGTATGGGATTTTGTCTCTATTTTATTTCACTGAGGCATATTGAAATTGTAACGCCCCGACCCTAGTTACCCAGAGTCGGTGCATTATTACATAACATTGGCATGATCACAAGAAAGATCAAATCTCGAAAGAACGATTGGTTTAGTAGCCTTGGAAACACTAGATATATTCATAAGTTTTACATTACATCATAAAATGAAAAACTACTGCAACAACATAACGTCTCCACAGTCCACACTATTATCCCCTCATAATATCCCTGCAGGTCATTCATAACTTACTTCTTCACATCCTTGGAAAAATAAAACATAGAAAAGGGGTGAGCTCAAATGCCTAGTAAGGATAAAAATATATCGGAAACTTTTATAAATAAGAATAAACATTTAAGGCAATGTATAACTAAAACAAAAGCCTTTCAATCTTGAACTTTCAACATAGTATGGCATAAATAAAATGAAATAAATCCATTTACTTATTCACATGGATATTCTACTAATCGAATAATCACATGCAAAATCAATAACCACTTTCATAATGATGGAATGAATAATGCTGAACTTTAATTTCTTTGTCAAGGCCTCGTCCCAAGACCTTGGGGATAACTGTAACCGGAACCCAACCCGGAGTGCCTCTAATAACCGGACACGAACCCGGAGTGCCTCTAATAACCTAACACCAACCCGGAGTGCCTCTAATAACTGGACACCAACCCGGAGTTCCTCTAATAACCGGAGACCAAACCGGAGTTCCTCTAATAACCGGAGACCAAACCGGAGCTCCTCTAATAACCGGAGACCAAACCGGAGTTCCTCTAATAACCGAAGACCAAACCGGAGGGCTTACTTTTACCGGTCCCCAACCCGGAACATACTTGTCTAACACATTCATCTGAATGAAAACTTGAAATATAACATAAACATTCGGATTACAAATAACTTATGAAATGTCAATACTCTAAATAAAAACCATGAGTGACATAAGAATAACTTATCCACAGTCAAAAATAGCACAAAAACTTCAATAAAATATGGATGTTTTTTATCATAATAAATCAACTTCAAATAAGCATAAAAGCCATCAAAGAATGTTGACATAGATGAAATCAAAACAATTTTAGAGAAATATCTCTTTTTTTTAAATAATTTTAAAAGTAACATAATTATAAAATAATAAATTCAATTTGAAAATATTATTATAAGCTTGTAAGGGAAGCTTTGATTATTTTATAACGGTGGTAAATAGCCGCACCTGCCGTATAAGTTAAAAAAAACATTCTTACCTTAAATTTGTCAAAAAGGTTAAAAGTGCCTTGTTTGGAAATCGACAGAAAGATTCCATTCGTAACATATAAGGGTATAAATTACTTTAACCCATATTCTTGTAAATAGTAAAAATGTTTTGAAATACATTAGTAATAAACATGGATGTGGATGATAAAGAGATCCCAGTAGATTATTACGTATAAACAACCTCGGATAATGAAGAGATTGTGAAATAACCCTTACCAATTTGGTAACTTATGAAACATACAACCCATTAAAGAGGTATCATACAATGAATATGTAAATACAAATAAATTAGAGTGTATTACACAAAGAATATAATTATGGGCAGTACATACACCACACAAAAGGTAATGGTGGCAATATGGCATGAATCTCACGGGAATAAGGAGTGAGATGAAAACCCCTTACCTTGTACTTTTCCTTGGTTGGGGTAGGTTAACCTAATGTCTAATGGTGAAATAATTGTTATTAAATTATATGAGAATCATATACATTAATATGATATCATATATTATCTTTTAACATTGCTTTGTTAATAATATCTTAGTATTATCGTTGTTTCGGGTGTTAACTTACTCATTTTCTTTTATATGTTTTGTAACATAAGCCATGTTTGTAAAGGATAGGTTGTATATTATTCATATCCAGAATTATATCAAGTCCTTAAACATAATTTTTAAATCATCAAATGATAATTATACTTGAATGGATACGATGGAGAATTAATCTCATCGCGTTCGTGGAGACGGTAGTCCGTACGTACGCACGAGCGACGATATCATTCTTTTGATATTAAAATAATATATAAATGGATGGTATATCATATATACAGAATCATTAAAATGTTATATTTATTATTTACATTAGTTACACATCATTATTATACCCATCCAAATAATAATATATTGAATAACAATTACACCACGACGTGGAGACAGTAAGGCGTACGTACACACATATGGTGACATGTTATTCAAAGGGTGGATAGAATACTGAATATGGTTGTACCATATTTATAATAACATCACATTATATATATGATACTAGAGTTATTATTTTATAATGGTAACAATAAAGGAAGAAGAAGTGGAAGAAGAAAGGAACTTGGAAAAGGGTGGTGAAATCATTACCTCTTCTTCGGTTTCTTCCTTTTGATTTGATCAAAAGGGCTCCTTAGGTTGGATTTCGGATCATAATAAGGCCTCTAGGTTGTAGTGAGGGATTTTGGGAGAATATTTGGGCAGATTTTGTCCGAACCAAAAGGTTTTTATGGTGTGAAGAAAAGAGAAGGAGGAGTGCCCTTTTATAAGAGGGGTGAGGGGCACCTTTGGAAAAGCTAGAAATATTAATTTATAATAAATTCATATTCGGTTTCTAATGGCTCCAAAGTTTATTATTAAAAGTTTAAGGTGGGTATGGGTCTAAAAAAACTCAACCAATAGAATTTAGATAGGTTTGGGTACTTATATTAACCTTATCTTTAAGTATTAACTCTAAGTTAATTAGTTTCACTTTTACAATGTCTCTTTGTATTTTTATATAATGTGCTTAATAAACTTACTATATACATCCAAGCTACCCCCAAGTGGTCCATTAATGATGAACCTATCATGATATAATTCTCTTGGCCGAACCTTAGATTTTTAGGAATTTAATATCAATTAATAATATAATATTTGTTTTAAGAACTCTTTTATGTCAATTTTGACACTATTCAATAGTTGATTTTTGTTAAACTCATAAAAGATTTATTACTTCTAAAAAATTCAATTAAATCAATCCTAATATATCATATTATCCTATAAAATTATTTTAATTCGTTAAAAGTTTCATATTATATTTATTTTGGTATTTATAATATCAATTATTTTGATTTTTCACTATTATAGTAATTACTACATCATCTTTGTGTCATAAATAAATTAAATTATTTAATGTCTAAAAATTATAAATAAAATATCATTATGTAGGAAATCTTTTTATATTTCTTATGAATATTTATAATCTAAAATCCAACATATATAACCCTATGTACAAATTGTTTTTCTAAAGGATATATGCTTGTGTCATTTTTGTATTCATTTTAACTTAATTAAAATAAAGTGTCCCTATCACCTACAAGTGGCACCATGGGGTCCCAAAATCGACCCAAATATGCCTATGTACGAACATGTATCAACCAATAAGGTTATCAAAAGTTTTAGGGTAATTTATTATTATTATAATATTATTTTTCTAACCCTTATTTACCGGATTTACCCTTAACCATGGTAAATAAAATATTTACCGCAATAATTATTCAAAATGTCTAAAAATAAAAGTTACCTATTTACACAATTTGAAAATCCTGATTCCAAATATGGAATCCATTTTTCTAAATTCAAAACACAGAAGTGGAAGAAATTAAATTAAAATTAATTCCCGCTATCAAAACAAAAAGCGTGTTTTTAAGAGATAATAACTATCAAAAGATTGACACTTGTTTATGTTCGGTTTCATTGTAAAATTATTTCCAATGACCAAAATTATATTAAATGGTAAAAATATATTCTAAATATACTTTAAAACCACTCAAATTCATTATTTATCACTATTAAATATTTTGATTAAAAAAGTTGTATTTAATTAAAATTTAGTAATTTTCACTATTCATCAAAATATGAAAGTTATCCGAAAAGTACCAAAATTTCACCTTAGGCTAAATTCGATACTCCAAATCAAAAAAATGAAGTCCATTTTGAGAGATAAAATTTCTAAAATTTTAAAAGGTAGGTTTTACTATTCATAATGGCTAGTTTGATTGGTTGTGGTGTGTTAGAACTCGAAGTTGCGTACAACACACGCTACTGTATTATTCAAAGGGAAAGCGTACCGTGGAAGCTTGGGATGTTTCATTTTAAATTTTTTTGAAGTCCCCATTTAGTCAAAAAGATTAAAATATTGTATTTAAAAAGGTTTCACTATTAAAAGTTGACAAAAGTGCAATACTGAAAATGAATCTGTTCTTGCATTATGTCTAAGAAACTCATAATATGGATTCTAAAATTATAAGGATTATATAATGTTTAAAATTTAGTTAAAACTATTCATAAACTCTTTTTAATGGCTTTTTTTTGGTAAGTCATGGTGTGATTGAACTCGGTGTTGCGTGTAGTGCAAGTTATTGAATTATTTCGAAGAAATAACACACTATGAAATCTTGGGGTGTTACATTCTCCCCTCCAATAAATTTCATCCTCGCAATTTGAAATTGTTCTTCGAAAATAAAAGGTTTAAAATAGAAAATATATTTGTGGGAAAACCCACATCGGAAATTGGGTTACTAAAATTTAGTCTTAATATGAGGAAAAGAGAAATGAAAGGGTCACCACCAAATTATGATCTCGATTAGGAGAACATTGGTGGCAATTAGAGACATATAATTGGTGAAAAAACATAAATATTTATAGGTAGTGATTGAGGTCATCAATCACAAACAAGTATAAAATTGAGGTCCTTAAACTCATCAATCTATGATGATTTGAAATACCATCGGTTCAACACAACATAGGGTATTAGGATAACACATTTTTGACGTTTCAAAATATCTTAGTTGAAATCCCACATCGAAAAATGAATTAATGAGGCCTCTATTTAAAATAAAGAGTGGAAAGTATGAAGATTACCGAAAATAACACATACTAGGGTTCCATGTAGGAAAATATGGATATGGAAGAAAAATATAACCATCAATTATCTGATGGAGAGTGGTAGAGAACATGGCTATGAAAAGGCCAACAATCCCAAAGCCATAAATTAGTGATGATTTAAGGTACCATCTAGGACAACATTTTTGTTCTAAGTTCCTTTTCTTAATGTTGAGGAATTTATTTATGAGATTGGCTAAGATCATAAGGAGATATACTTACATTATAATTAGAGTTTTATCCATTAATAAATTTCTACCACAAACTCATCTTTCACTCTAAAAGATAATAGAATGTAAAAAAAATTCTATTTACACTATTCGTATAGGGTTCCAAAATAAACGAATTTATAATTCATCTACAAGATCTTTTAATAAAAACTACATTATTTAATCCAGGACATCTCGTGGGCCAGTGGTAGGTGATACACCCTTGTCGCCCTTCGGTTGCGGGTTCAAGTCTCGCAGCCTTGCTGGACCCGACGGGTTGTCGCCCGACCTCCGGGTTGTCCTTTTATGGCAATCCAAAATAATCCAAACTAGAACTATCCAAAATACTTCTATCCAAACTCACAGTCCAACATTTATAAAGAAGGTAAACATAATGTAGATCCTTTTTACCCCGTAATAGCATATGAATACCTTCATCATTTATTCTTTTAATACACTGAAACATTCTGAATTACCATATTTCTTATTGATTACATTCATGCTCCCTTATTCCATATAGAATGCTAGATATACTTCATCAATCCAAAAATGTTTTAAACCCCAAAAATGATGGAATATAAAAATCATTAATCAGTTCCAAGGTAGTCAAGAATATCCAATATAATTTACCCAAAAAATCATGTATTATTCCAAAATCTCTACCTTGGTATCAGAACTATATTATGGTTTATCATTCTCTCAACCATATATTTTCCAAAAATTTATCCTGCTATTGAGTCACTTTTCTTTGTTCCACACAATCTCAAGTCCTTAATGAAATAGTAATGCAGTACAATCCTTATATACTCCATAATTATTATAACAAGTACATTGTTGATACAACACTCAATTGACATAATCAACATAAGAACTCAAATCATTCCTCTTCATCTGTGGTAGTATCATAACTTGATTATTATCCAATAGCATCATTTGCGTCATAGTCTAATGACTGGGACATAGGTTCGCGTAGTGTCCAAACTCCTTGAAAATGAAGCATTGTACATTTGAAACTATTTTCTTACCCTTGCAGTCACGTACTATGTGCCCTTTTCCTCCACACTTATAAAAAACTCCCATTCCTTTCAGGAAAGTTCCAGGGTGTTTCTTTCCACAGCTACCACATATGAGAAAATTATTCTTTTCCCTCTTCCCATTATCCATATTTCTCTCTTCCAACCTTTTCTTCTCTTGCTTCCCTTCAAAGCCACAGGACTCAGTAAACTCTTTACTTATCTTATCAACACATGATATTATTTCTTCATATGATCATAATACATGCGAGACTATTTCTCTTGTAAATTCTGGCTTAAGACCATAAAATATATGATTCTTCTTTCTCTTTGTATCATGTGCATTGCTAGAGTTCTCATTCCTTCTACTGGGCGCCATTTCTAAACAATGGTATAAATTAGATTAGTTTATGAATAACAATACCTAATCCCAAACTTGTAAAACACATAACATAAATTAAATAGTTTATGGATATAATCCATAATCATAAAAATGTCTCTTTTAAGGAATTATATACTCATAAACCCTTCATAATGATTTGTAAAGAAAATGAGAGTTATCCTAAGCATATCCCCCGGGAGTGTCGTAACCAAGAGTGCAGCAAGGCCCGTTGTCGTGCACTAGTTCCCGTTCGAGTCTAGCTCAAAGCGGTGTTTTTGGGTTTTACCCCTAGGTACATCTGTGCCAGAGCCGCCTCTACCTGCTCGTATCCAGACAGGGATTTATTGCTCGGAAAACTCACAAAATCTCTACAATACCAAAATTCTAGGAAGTTCTTCTATACTAATCCTCAAAATTCATCTTAAATATATGTGCTCTAATTAGAGTTTATATAACTCTAGCTTCCAAGGTTTGTACTAAACTTCCTCTGATACCAACTGTAACGCCCCGACCCTAGTTACCCAGAGTCGGTGCATTATTACATAACATTGGCATGATCACAAGAATGATCAAATCTCGAAAGACCGATTGGTTTAGTAGCCTTGGAAACACTAGATATATTCATAAGTTTTACATTACATCATAAAATAAAAAACTACTACAACAACATAACGTCTCCATAGTCCACACAATTATCCCCTCATAATATCCCTGCAGGTCATTCATAACTTACTTCTTCACATCCTGGGAAAAATAAAACATAGAAAAGGGGTGAGATCAAATGCCCAGTAAGGATAACAATATAGCGGAAACTTTCATAAATAAGAATAAACATTTAAGGCAATGTATAACTAAAACAAAATCCTTTCAATCTTTAACTTTCAACATAGTATGGCATAAATAAAATTAAATAATTCCATTTACTTATTCACATGGATATTCTACTAATATAATAATCACATGAAAAATCAATAACCACTTTCATAATGATGGAATGCATAATGTTGAACTTTAATTTCTTTCTCGAGGCCTCGTCCCAAGACCTTGGAGATAACTATAACCGGAACCCAACCCGGAGTGCCTCTAATAACCGGACACCGACCCGGAGTGCCTCTAATAACCGGACACCAACCCGGAGTGCCTCTAATAACCGGACACCAACCCAAAGTTCCTCTAATAACCAGAGACCAGACCAGAGTTCCTCTAATAACCGGAGACCAAACCGGAGCTCCTATAATAACCGGAGACCAAACCGAAGTTCCTCTAATAACCGGAGACCGAACCGGAGGGCTTACTTTTACCGGTCCCCAACCCGGAACATACTTGTCTAACACATTCATCTGAATGAAAGGTTGAAATATAACATAAACATTTGGATTACAAATAACTTATGAAATGTCAATACTCTAGACAAAAACCATGAGTGACATAAGAATAACTTATCCATAGTCAAAAATAGCACAAAACCTTCAATAAAATATGGATGTTTTTATCATAATAAATCAACTTCAAATAAGCATAAAAGCCATCAAAGAATGTTGACATAGATGAAATCAAAACTATTTTAGAGAAATATCTCTTTTTTGTAAATCATTTTAAAAGTAACATAATTATAAAATAATACATTCAATTTGAAAATATTCTTATAAGCTTGTAAGGGAAGCTTTGACAATTTTATAATGGTGTTAAATAGCTGCACCCGCCGTATAAGTTAAAAAAACATTCTTACCTTAAATTTGTCGAAAAGGTTAAAAGTGCCTTGTTTGGAAAATCGAAGGAAATATTCCTTTCGAAACACATAAGGGTATAAATGACTTTAACCGATATTCTTGTAAATAGTAAAAATGTTTATAAATACATTAGTAAGAAACATGGATGTGGATGATTAAGAGATCCCAGTAGATTATTACATATAAACAACCTCGGATAATGAAGAGATTGTGAAATAATCCTTACCAATTTGGTAACTTATGAAACATAAAACCCATGAAAGAGGTATCATACAATGAATATGTAAATACACATAAATTAGAGTGTATTACACAAAGAATATAATTATGGGCAGTACATAAACCACACAAAAGGTGATGGTGGCAATATGGCATGAATCTCACGGGAATAAGGAGTGAGATGAAAACCCCTTACCTTGTACTTTTACTTGGTTGGGGTAGGTTAAACTCCTGTATAATGGTGAAATAATTGTTATTAAATTATACAAGAATCATATACATTAATATGATATCATATATTATCTTTTAACATTGCTTTGTTAATAATATCTTAGTATTATCGTTGTTTCAGGTGTTAAATTAATCGTTTTCTTTTATATGTATTGTTACATAAGCCATGTTGGTAAAGGATAGGTTGTATATTATTCATATCCAGAATGATATCAAGTCCTTAAACATAATTTTTAAATAATAAAATGATAATTATACTTTAATGGATACGATGGAGAATTAATCTCATCGCGTTCATGGAGACGGTAGTCCATACGTACGCACAAGTGAAGATATCATTCTTTTGATATTAAAATAATATATAAATGGATGGTATATCATATATATAAAATCATTAACATGTTATAATTATTATTTACATTAGTTACATATCATTATTATACCCATCCAAATAATAATATATTGAATAACAATTACACCACGATGTGGAGACGGTAAGCCGTACGTACACACGTATGGTGACATGTTATTCAAAGGGTGGATAGAATACTGAATATAGTTGTACCATATTTATAATAACATCACAGTATATATATGATACTGGAGTTATTATTTTATAATGGTAACAACAAAGGAAGAAGACATGGAAGAAGAAAGGAACTTGGAAAAGGGTGGTGAAATCATTACCTCTTCTTCGGTTTCTTCCTTTTGATTTGATCAAAAGGGGTCCTTAGGTTGGATTTATGATCAAACTAAGGCCTCTAGGTTTTAGTGAGGGATTTTGGGAGAGTATTGGGGTAGAGTTTTGCCGAACCAAAAGGTTTTGAAGGTTTGAAGAAAAGAGAAGGAGGAGTGCCCTTTTATAAGAGGGGTGAGGGGCACCTTTGGAAAAGCTAGAAATGTTAATTTATAATAAATTCATATTCGGTTTCTAATGGCTCAAAAGTTGATTATTAAAAGGTTAAGGTGGGGATGGGTCGAAAAAAACTCAAACAATAGAATTTATACAGGTTTGGGTACTTATATTAACCTTATCTTTAAGTATTAACTCTAAGTTAATTACTTTCACTTTTACAATGTCTCTTTGTATTTTTATATAATGTGGTTAAAAAACTTACTATATACATCCAAGAGACCCCCAAGTGGTCCATTAATGATGAACCTATCATGATATAAGTCTCCTGGCCAATCCTTAGATTTTTAAGAATTTAATATCAATTAATAATATAATATTTGTTTTAAGAACTCTTTTATGTCAATTTTGACACTATTCAATAGTTGATTTTTGTGAAACTCATAAAAGATTGATTACTTCGAACAAAGTTAATTAAATCAATCCTAATATATCATATTATCCTAGAAAATTAGTTTAATTCATTAAAAGTTTCATATTATATTTATTTGGGTATTTATAATATCAATTATTATGATTTTTCACTATTATAGTAATTACTGCATCATCTTTGTGTCATAAATAAATTAAATTATTTAATGTCTAAAATTATAAATAAAATATAATTATGTAGTAAATATTTTTATCTTTCTAATGAATATTTATAATATAAAATCCAACATATCTATCCCTATGTACAAATTGTTTTTCTAAAAGATATATGCTTGTGTCATTTTTGTATTCATTTTAACTTAATTAAAATAAAGTGTCCCTATCACCTACAAGTGGCACCATGGGGTCCCAAAATCGACCCAAATATGCCTATGTCCGAACATGTATCAACCAATAAGGCTAGGACACGTTTTAGGTTAATTTATTATTATTATAATATTATTTTTTTAACCCTTATTTACCGGATTTACCCTTAACCATGGTAAATAAAATATTTACCGCAGTAATTATTCAAAATGTATAAAAATAAAAGTTACCTATTTACACATTTGAACATCCTGATTCCAAATATGGAATCCATTTTTATAAATTCAAAACACAGAAGTGGAAGAAATTAATTTAAAATTATTTCCCGCTGTCAAAACAAAAGCGTGTTTTTAAGAGATAATAACTATCAAAAGATTGACACTTGTTTATGTTCGGTTTAATTGTAAAATTATGTCCAATGACCAACATTATATTAAATGGTAAAAATATATTCTAAATATACTTTAAAACCACTCAAATTAATAATTTATCACTATTAATTATTTTGATTAAAAAAGTTGTTTTTAATTAAAATTTAGTAATTTTCACTATTCATCAAAATATGAAAGTTATCTGAAAAGTACCAAAATTTCACCTTAGGCTAAATTCGATACTCCGAATCCAAAAAATAAAGTCCATTTTGAGAGATAAAATTTCTAAAATTTTAAAAGGTAGGTATTACTATTCATAACGGCTAGTTTGATTGGTTGTGGTGTGTTAGAACTCGAAGTTGCGTACAACACACGCTACTGTATTATTCAAAGGGAAAGCGTACCGTGGAAGCTTGGGATGTTTCATTTTAAATTTTTTTGATGTCCCCATTTAGTCAAAAAGTTTAAAATATTGTATTTAAAAAGGTTTCACTATTAAAAGTTGATAAAAGTGCAATACTGAAAATGAATCTGTTCTTGCTTTATGTCTAAGAAACTCATAATATGGATTCTAAAATTATAAGGATTATATAAAGTTTAATATTTAGTTAATACTATTCATAACCTCTTTTGAATGGCTTTTTTTGGTAAGTCATGGTGTGATTGAACTCGGTGTTGCGTGTAGTGCAAGTTATTGAATTATTTCGAAGAAATAACACACTATGAAATCTTGGGGTGTTACAGAAATGTTATGAACCCAGTTCAATATAAACAATGTATAATCTAATATATGACTTTTTATCATGAATCTAATTATTTTATTGATATAATTTTATTTCCATCATGGTAATTATGGATAGACCTATATTACTCATTCAATATGGTTATTTGATAAGTCATAATATTTATTTTGGTTATTCGATATGGGATATACTTTGGACTGACAGTAATGAGTGGAGCCTAGAATTTATATAGCTCCTTGATGCATCGACAGGTTCTCATGAGACAATTAATTTTGAAAAATGGGGCCTTACCCTTAATATTTAACCATCTTTTGAATGGTTTTGATTTTAATAGGTTTTGATGTGAATGAGACATGGCATCCTTAAATAATGAATTTACCTAATTTAATTTTAGTGATTATTTATACATTGAGATTTTTCATCGACATATCTATGTAAGTAGTTAATTACCATTTTATTGATATATGGCATATTTTTTTTAACTTTTTACATGCCATATTATTTGTTCCTAATAAAGTTGTGTAAATATAAAGTCTTCTTAGATCTTTACCTTTCCCTATAGATTGATTATTGATTCCACGGTACATACCCTCACTGAGCATTTGATGTCACCTTTATTATATTCTCTCCCTATGTTATGAATAAGAGAACATTAGTTAAGCTTTCAAGGATGTAGTTCACTTAACTTATTGTGTAGCATGTTTCATTTTGTTTTCTCAATATATTATGTGTATCATGTATGTAATCTGGATTTCTGATACTGCTAAACTGAATGGTCCATTAGTATTTTTTTCCATGTAATAATTCAAATAAAATGTAATAATATACCATATTTAGGTGATTTTAAGTTGGGGAATTACATTCCCTTATATAGATAAACAATTTTCTGATTCACTAAAAATAATTAAATGAAATGGTAATAAATTAGACCTATAATATGAGCATAATCAGGATGATCTGAAAGATATAATGGTCTTCGTAAGATAATCATTCTCCAACACCATTCTTCTAAGATAAATTAGAAAAATTATTTCTAATATAAAACACAAAATAAATTTTTTTTCTTCACTTTGTATGATAAACCGAAATAACTATTTTCATTTGATAATTCTTATTTGAAAAATAATATCTTACTAATGGGTGATAATAAACATCCATGGGTTCATCTGGAGTCTGTATGATAATAAATATATGAGTAACCTTTTTATAAGATATATGGATTCTCAAAATTGATTTTTGAATGACCATTGAGACTCATAACATGTCTAATATAGTTTTCTTTCATCATATTAATATCTTATTATGTAGTTTGATATCTAGGATTACCTAAGATAATTTACTTCAGAAAAACATAAATGTATAAGAATATATTTTTAGTTTCCTTCATAGGATAATTTTGTTATGAAAAAGGTAAACATCTATCATAAAATAAATTCATTTTATAAACAACTAGAGAACAACATCCATAAAAAATATCCTAATGCTTATAACGTGAATATATTATTAGAAAAAAACCTACAATATTTATTAAATATGAATCTCACAAATTATAAGAATATTTATAGATAAAATATGAAACACTTATGATAAACATGTTTATAGAAAAAATTGGATTTTGAGAATCATAAAAATGTATAAAAAATAGAGATAAATTTTTGAAGGAACTTATATTGTTCCAAAAATAATGGGTTCATGCAAGTTTGGATGAGGCTTGTCGATCTTTGGTAGAGCTATCAGTTGTTTTAAAATTTAATCGGGAAGCTTTGTAAAAGGTAGGTGGTCCCTATTCATGACCCACAATATTTTATATGTTATGTGTATTTTTTGTTTGGTCATGACATCTTTTATATGATTCCTTCATTTAAAAAAATTAAATTCTTCAATGTTTCATTAACCCTATTTAAACCCTCTTATATATATTAATTTATATGGTAAAATGTATTGATTTTAAAAATTATTTTTGAAAAAGATCGTGGTTCTAGAAAAGCAAATTTTTTTATTAAATGGAAATTGGTAGTTTCATTGATGGTTTGTGTGTTTGGTTTTCTTTTAAGAATTTGTTTCTGAAATTGTAATTGAAATGAAATTGTAAATGATCATTTAAAATAAAAATTGAATATTAGAGCTTGGACCATTTTTTTAAATGTTTTCTTAAATGATTTTGGGAGAAGATCATGTATTGGATTTTAGATTAGAAATTATAATTTTGGGAAAATGTTAAAATAGATTTAAATGGGATTTATTTGAGATGAAAATGGTAAAATCATTAGTTTTGAGTGATATTAGTTTAAAAATGTTTTTGAGATGGTATATGGAAATGGGTTGGAATCAATTTTTCCAATAGAAAGAAAATGGTTCATCAAATCAATTTAGGGAAAGGCTTTAGAGAAATTATTTTTAACCAGTGGTGAACATAGACCATAGGGTATACATGGGTGGGTTAAACCAAGATAAACATGACCTCTAGCGGATGCAGGGCCCTGGGGATGGGTATATTTCTCCCAAATGTTTTCTTAAACTAGGTATGGGTGTTTTTTCCCTAGTCTTGAGGGACATGGTAAGCAAGGTCTATTAGTTATGCTCACTGACAACTATAAATTGGTAAAATATTGTTTTTACCATTCATGGGGTTAACCTATCCCCTACATTTGAAATTTATCTAAATTTTAATTTTAATTTTTTTAAATTGTTTTACATTTTTTTTGTTTTCCATGGAATAATTTTGCATACACTATTACAGACTGGTTGTTTTTGGGATTCTATTTGTGGTAGCCCACTGATTTTTACTCACACCATACTTGGATTTGTATTATAGGTGGGTACCCAATTATCTTACACCTGTTATTATAGAAATAGATTGAGACCAATTTTGGTTTCATGTTTTTTCATGTTTTAGCATGATAACATGAATGAATTTGAGATATAGGGGCATAACATGGCTCATGTTTCTAGTAGAGATCTAATTTTTGGCCATTATTTATTTTAAACATTATGGTAAATCCATCTAACTAGCCTATTAGGTGGTATGTTGTATTCCATATGTCATCATTTCATTTTATTTAAAATTTTCAGATTCAATTATTATTTTTGCATACACTCATGTTTTTTATATTTATTTATTTTTGAAGTGATTGTGAAATATGATATAATGGGTATAGTTTCCCCATAGTAACATTATAGACCCACATTGCTAATTGGAAGACTTTAGAATGTGTGGATACACTTTTAATAGAACACATCATTTGGGCCTGCTGTACCATCCCACCACCGGTACCTCATATTGGGGCCCCGAGATATTGGAGACATTACCTGTATCCCATATCCCCAAATACCAATGGTTTCCGACTAGTAGTGAGGGCCTAGGGTGTGTCCATTCAAATACTACAGCATCATTGATCTGAGTATGATTAGTGATAAATAACAAAATTAAATAGAGGAATCCTAAATAATAATAAAACAATAGTATAAATATGTATATAAACCATGGAAGACAAATAGAAAATTAACCGAATAAGAAAATAAATAATAGATACAAAATGATGTCCATGTCATTATTCTATAAAAATAGGGGTAATGTGGAATAGGGTAAAAACCTATAATAAATAACATCCAAAATCATCAATGGAATACAAATACTTATAAACAATATCTCAAGCATAAGATTAGCCATATTCCCCTAAATCCTCATCCTATGATGAAAGAAAGTAAAAAATTAGAAGAATATTTCATCCCTTTATCCTATCTTGAAAACATAATGTCTACTTAGGCACCAAACAGTTCCTAATAAGGGTGTGAGATATAAATCATAGTAGGTCATGACTTGTGGTTTCTAGAAAATTCCATTTCATTAAAAAGATAATAATTAGTGTTCCATATGATGATAAATCAAAGAAATGTATAATAAATATGTAAACCTTGGTATGAGTTCCAAAATGGACACCCATCCTCTACCATCAAGATCAGCCTAATAAAAATGTTTGATCAATGTAACTTTGCATAGAATATCATGTATAAAAGATAAAATAGTAACCAAGGCTAACCGAGAAAGGTATATCCCCAAACTTGTTCTTTGACTTGGGTATAACTCACATTTCGTCTTCCATGTGTACAAGTAAAACTAGAATAGAGGAAAAAATATGAATAAGGAAGCTCATAATAATGATAAGGGATTCATCTCAAATAAAAATATTCAAAAACCCATCAAATGTGAAGGTGGAGTCCCAAGCTCACCCAAGGAAATCTAAATAGAATCCCAAGGGTCAGTATTGGTGTCTCTAATATATCGCAATACCACTAATTCCATCTACGGCCACCCATATGGTGTCCCATGTATCACTTGGGGATGGAGACTATAAGACAATGCCAAATATCTCACATAGGGGACCAGGTATCCCCAATGGCATGGTATAACCATCATTCAAAATGGTTCTTTCCTTATTTTCCCCCCTAGGACACTATCCTCTCTCACAAGTATAAGAAAAACCGCTCAAGAAGCTCATGCCTATCTTACTAAATCATCGCTCTCACTGCGTCATGTCGTAACCATCCGATTTTTGTGTGTTCATCCCTGGAATCCTCAATATGAGACCCATGTTTTCTCTAGTCATGTATCAAGTTATCAATTATCCAAATCACATCAAAAGGATATAAAATATATATATAGTGACATACCAACAAATTAGAATCAGAATACCACATGATAACAATCCATCATGTAATGAAACAGAAGAAAAAAATAAATGGAACAATTCATATGGTATGGAAATAAGTCTTAAATAAGAGAAATCATATAAATTTGATTGATTCAACAAGGCATATCGGGTTAACAATTGCATGCCATAATTCTTGTATCAATATCATAAGCTAGCTAGAGTACCAAGGCATTACATATAAATCAAGACACTTATGAAAGGCATACAAATTTATATATTTCACATGTCATTGATTTAATTAATTTATTCATATCATTTAATTTACTCCCTTTACTGATATTCGATTAAAAGTACATAATTGGTGTAAAATATTAATGTTATAATATTAAATATAATATTTTAGTGTTATTTGAATTAATCCATATTCATCTCAGTTTAATGTTTTAATCATAACTCTCATTATACTGATACAAATTGTTTGATTCATGTTTTTAGGGTTCCTTATTCAATTTACAACATATCATTAAAAGGAATCATTGACCAATTCGGCCATTCGAAGGGTTATGTGGCCCACACAAAAAGGCCCAAGGAATCTATACCATCCATGATGATTGAATTTCTAGGATCAATCCAAAAGACCAACTTTGATTACACTCAAAAATGTGTTCTTAATTACCCAAAAAATTCATGTATAAAACATTATAGTCCTAAATTCAACCAAATGGGGCCCAACATATGATTTTAATTCTATCCCACAATTCTATTTTGAATTTTATGGAACCACAGAATTACTGAATTTTCTCTTGATCTATACTTCAATAAGAGCAGATATTTTGTAGTGTGAAAGAAATTTATATATGGTCGAATATTTAGAATAATGTTTTGGGATTTTTAAGGCATAATCATAGCCTAAATATCATTTACATGTAGACTAGGGATATATCTTACATGAAAATGGATAGAAGAAAATTGGTTAGTTCAATAAAAATACCTTTGGCTACTAAATTCCAATAGCCACCAAATATTCAGAGATGAAAAAAATGCATATATTAAACTTTTAATAATTTTATATCTCAATATTATTCTATATTAATGTTCAAATCATTAATCAAAGTGGTGGGTCTATTTTAGAATACAAACTGCCCACCTCCTTGGGATATAAATATGTTCCCCTCATATCCCTAAAATGGTATGGAATTTTTGAATAAATGAGGAAAAATTAGCACGAAAACAATAATTTCTAATGTCCTGAGAGGGCCTTCTAAACTTGTGTTCTCAATTTATATACCCTTACTCAACTCATTGTTTTCAGTTTCTTTTTTGTTCCATTCATTTGTAATTGCATAAGATGGTTTCAATTTTGTTTCAATTTTTATTCCATTTTCTTATTCATTATCTATTTTAATAATACACCCTATATTCATAAATAGTAATTGTCTTAAATAGTTTAAATGAAGTTGAAACCCCTTACTTTCTTCTTCTTTCTCATTGAATAAAAAGTATGTGTTTAATTCTTATCATCGGTCGTGTGTGTGTTTGACGCACAAGTATTTTTTATCCCATTCTTTTTGAACTATTTATAATTAATCACCATAAACACATATTATCATTTTACTCAACTTCTCATTGTATAAGTAAATATACCATTTGGTTGATTCATTATTTTTGGATATTAAGTGATTGAGATCTTTTTCTCGATGAATATTTTTTATGTTAACATTGTATTTATTGAAAATTAAATTTCATGGATTAATTAAATATTTTGTCTAACATGTGGATTCCATGGATTATTAAAACCATAAATACACTACCATGAATTATTTTTTACTTATTTTATAACCCTATGTTATGTTAATGCTTGGACTAAACCCTCAACACTTGGTAATTTTGAACAAAGTCATCATGTGAAGTGGGTGTTAATTTAATGCAATATAAACCAAAGCTAAAAGATATAACAAGATTTAAAACCTAATAATTAAATCACCTAGATATTTATAAAAATTTTAAATAAATTTCCATCAATAAATCATTTTATTTTATCTCGGTAAACACCCCCCAATTAAAAATACAAATAAAAAAAATATATATATATAAAATTTATCATCGTTGAGGATTCGACCTGAGTGCCGCTATACCCATTAGAAGAGAATCAGACCCTTGAGATGTCGATAGGTGAAAATTTACCACACTTATAATGGTTTCTCCATTGATTATGGAGCTTTAATTAGTCGGTAGTTTCTGTTTTTTATAAAAAAATTACAAAAAACAAATATAAACATCCAAAAAAACACAAAGAAAACCTTGTCTTCCTCATCCATCCAAATTCTATCTAAATTCCCCATAGCCTCCCAAACAATCCCTTGGATCTATTTTAGCCTGAAATAGATCTAACTCTTCTCCAAATTTTGGGGATCATTAGTGATAATAAAATCACTCAAGGGTCAGTAATTTTCCATCCAATTGAAGTAGATTTGGATATTCCCATGGAACAAACACTTAGAGAACTCACTACCCAAGATATGAATTACCAAGACCTTCTTATTCAATATCCAAATATTGAGGGTGATTTAAAACTCAAATCTATTTTGACACAACTTCTACATCATTTCCACATCCTATATGGTGAGTATCAACATCTCTGTCTCAAAGAGTTCTAGGTGGTGTGCTCTACCATGAAGCCTCAAGGGGTTTCTGAAGAACAAATCTATCTTCGATCATTCACTTTATCCCTAGAAAACATTACCATGTCAAGGATATAATACATCTCTCTTTCTCCCATAACCTCATAGAATAAAATTAAGCAACTCATCTTGGAGAAATTCTTTCCTTCTTCTCATACTGCCTCTATCCAAAAGGAAATAAGTGGTATCCCTCAATTCCCTAATGAATCATTGTATGATTACTAAGAGAAGTTAAAAAGTTTTATTAAACCTACCCACATTACTAAATCCTTGAACAAATTTTGATTCAATAATTCAATGAGGGGTTATTAGCAATGAAGATAACACTCATTGGTTTCAGAAGTGGCAGTGCTCTTTTTGATATAAAATTACAGCTGCATGAAGTCTCCTAAGCAGCATGGTTGTAAACATGAAAAATAATCCATAGTTGAGCACATTATCAAGTTATGAAATTCCAAGAGAATCAATCTCTAGAGATAAACAAGAAAAACAAGTTGATGACTGAACTTACTGGTCTTATAAGATAATTATCAATCACAATCAAAGCCCTAACAACATCTTTTCCACAATCAATGTTCCCTTTACCTATCAAGAATTGTGGAATATGTAGCTCACCATCTCATCTAGCTGGCTCATGTCCACAAATTCAATAGGATCCATCTAATTCAACTAGTCTAATGGAGCTCAATGCAACATATTCTAATAGGAATAACAAACCTCAATAAATAGTTCAGTTCATTAGAAACATCAACCAACCCCACTCTGTGCACATATCATCTACCTTTAACCCAGTCATGAAGTATGGTAATCCCATTTCTCATCCCCCTCAGTACCCTCCTAAAAATCCAAACTAATTATAATATGGTCAATGTGGTGGTAACTTCCAATAACATTATCCTATTTTCCCCAACCTCAAAGGATAAATCCTCATCGTTTTCCTCCTAGATTACACTATATTAATGAGGCCTCCAAATTCACAACCCAATATAAGTAGTTTCCCAATAACCAAAATCATGGTAATCCCAATACGATACCTATATCCTCTTCCAAGAAACGATGAGAAAGCATTGTGGAAGATCTTGCATCCTTCACACATTCTAGATTTAATAATATTGAAACCCATGTTATTCAACTTGTATCCCACCTTATCCAATAGCAACCGTCCAACTCCTCCAAACTCCAATCTCAACCATTTCCCAACCCCAAGGGTAATGTAAGTACAATTTCATTTCATGTATGAAAAAACATTCCATACCTCATGATGGATCCCCAAATGAACCTCTGAATGTTGAGATTGAAAATAAAAAGAAAAAAACTATTAAAATAACATGAAGAAACTCCCAAACCTATTTAAATCCCAATAAGGAACCAAATTCCTTTTCCTCAATTTGTCTCGAAGACATGTAATTCCTTAGAACCTGATCTTGAAATGCTTGACATGTTTAGATGTGTGGAATTAAATATACCCCACTTAGTTAGCATCAAAAAAATAATTAATTATGCAATGTTTCTTATTGATTTGATCACCAATAATAGAAAACTTAGGATCATTGATAATGTTTCAACATAACATTTTATACCCATGAAGTGATATGAGCTTGGGAAATTTACTCATCCATGAAAATAGGGAGTTATAACTTTGATGATTCCCTCATATAACTAAGAGCCTTGATAATTTTCATGCCCAATTACATCTTCATCAATCATGGCCTAGGTCCCATTCCCCTAATGGGTGTTTTCATCTAGTTAACCAATCGAAGAACAACCTTCCCCGATGGAATAATTGAGGATATCCTTGTCTGAGTTAATAATCTTATCTTCCCTGCTCATTTCTAGTCCCATGACATGGAAGGTGAGATTCCATATTCTTGATCTCCCCTTATTCTAGAAAGTTAATTCTATATGATAGCTATAACTATGATTGATGTCCTTGCAGACATCCTATACATCGAATTTAGTTACCAACATATCAAGTTCAAAAAATTTCAAGCCATCTGATACCCATCTAAGGATCACTCTGCCTTCCCAATCCATGCTACTAAGGACATTACTAAGAGTAAATTGAACCCAATTCCATCATGTTAATAATGTTCTAAATAAAGTGGAGATTTTTAAATTTAAACTAGGATTAACCAAGTCATAAATGGGGAAGTTAATGTTAAACTTTCATTCATAGACTATATCAATATACAAGATATTGAAAAATCTCCTGAATCCCATATCTACCCTAATATCAATTTATCCACCTTGGATAATATTTAGGAAAATTAACAAAAAACAACTAAAATACCTTCATTGGTTCTTTATTTATCTAGCTAAAAATGTAAGATGATACTGACACACTTGAAATATGTGTTTCCTTTTCATGATCACTCTTATCTTGTCAATTTCTCTACCACACTTACTAAAACCAAGGAGTCCAAACATGGTCAGTTTTTGGAATAAAACAAAAAATCCTTTAGTTATAAAATTGATCACACACCTTGAATAAACCATGATCTTTTCATGTATCACATCCATAATTAGTAATCATCTAAAAAAAATTAAACAACCATAATGAAGACCAAATCAACTCATACTTGAGGTTGTTAGGAAATAGATTACCAAGCATCTCTCGAAGGGTATTATCTAACCAATTTCTAAGAGTGAATATGTTGGTCTAATTCAAGTCATTCCTATGAAGGGTGGGATAACTATGCTCACAAATTAATATGGAGATATTGTCGCAACTCGAGTGAAAAAAATGGAGTGTGTGCATCAATTATTGTAAATTGAATACTGAAACCTGAAAAGATCACAACCATCTTCCTTTCCTTGATCAAATTCTACAATGATTATACAGAAAGTCACATTATATTTTTCTTGATGGATACACCAGCTACTTCCAAATCCCAATAGAAACATTGGACCAAGAAAGTATTACATTCACTTACACCTTTCGAATAAATGAATATAGGGGATTGTCTTTGGGCCTTTTCAATGCTGCTACAACATTCTAGAGATGTATGATGAGTATATTTTCAGAATTTTTTGATCACTTAATGGAGGTATTCATGGATGACATTACCATTTATGGTGATTCATTTCAATCCTTCTTTCATTCACTCCCTATAGTCCTTCAAAATTGTGTCAAATGTAACCTTCTTGAAGAATTATGAAAAATGTATATTCATCGATACTAATGGGATTATTATAGGAAACATAATTCCACAAGATGGCATTCAATTCAATCCATAAAAAATTGAGGTGATCTAATTTCCTCTTAAACACACAATAGTTTGACACATCTATTCGTTCCTTGTTCATGCTGGTTTCTATCAGTGATTCATCTATAAAGTCAATGTGATTTCCCTCCCACTCTATTTCTAAAAAATTATGTTACAATCCATATTGATGAGGCTTCAAAGAGACGCTTTAGTGAACTCAACACTTTTCATAAATATTACTCAATGATCTAACCGCTATATTGGTCCTTAACATTTTAATTTATTCTAGATGCTTGTAATAGGTCCATTAGGGTTATTCTTGGTAAAAGTAGAGAAAAGATTCCTCAGGTCATCTATTGTTCCACAAAAACAATGGATTATACTCAATCTCACTATAGTGTGACTAATAAAGAAAATTTAGCTATAGTTTTTTCCATAGATAAATTATTTCCCTATCTCTTAGGTTCCAAAATCATTTTCTCCATAGGCCATTCTGCTATAATGTTCTTACACAAGAAAAGTAATTTCAAACTGAGGATAATATGATGGATCCTTGTGATCCAAGAGTTTGACCTTCAAATAAAATATATAATAGGAAAAATAAAACCCTATGGTCGATAACTTTAATAGAATTTATAATTCTTCTCATTCTAAAATCATTGATCCTAAATTCCCCACTGATCACCTTTCACAATCTCACTACAAAGTCACTATGGGATACCCTATTTTAAAATTATGTGATTTCTAGTATTTTTCCAAAATTTGTTTTCAAAATAATAACAAATGAAGTTGAAAAATGAATAAAAATACTATTTTTTGTGAAGATAATAAAATTTTGTAAATTGGGGCTGACATTGTAATTTGAAGATGTGTTGATGAATATGAACATTCCTCCATCTTAAAATTTGGCCACTCACTTACTGAAGGTGGCCTCTTTATACCAAAATAGAACTCTTAAAAGGTCCTAGACTTGAGATTCTTCTATAATTCACTCATCAAGGAATCACATGAGTTATTTATGTCATGGACCTCTTTCCAAAAGTTTGGAATAATTTTCAAAAGAAATGAAATTCCCCAAAAGTGCTTATTTTTTTTGTGAGATCTTAGACGTTGAGGCATTGATTTCATGGGCCATTTTCCACCTTCCAATGGAATATCATATATTATTATAGTTTTCTACTATGTTTCTATGTGGATCGAGGCTGATCCTACTAAAAAAATAATGCACATACTATTTGTAACATCCTAAAAACCACATTTTCCATCGATTTGGAACGTTTGTCCCTTGATAAGTGACTTAGGAACTCATTTATGTAATCATCCCATAGAATATCTTTTGAAAAAGAATGGGTTTATACATAAAAACATCAACATCATATCACCTAAAAACAAATAGAATGACTGAACATTGTTGTTGATAAGTGGAAAGAGTTCTTGAGAAAATTTTAAAGCCCACTAGAATAGACTAGACTAAAAGACTTGGTGAAGCACTATGGGCTTATAGAACTGGCTATAAAACTGCAAAGGGATGTCTCCATTTAGGTGATTTTTTTTAAATCATGTCATTTTCTAG
Source organism: Viscum album (assembly GCA_963277665.1). Classification (NCBI taxonomy): domain Eukaryota; kingdom Viridiplantae; phylum Streptophyta; class Magnoliopsida; order Santalales; family Viscaceae; genus Viscum; species Viscum album. The sequence goes on along the minus strand of OY728148.1, from coordinate 304,088,807 downwards.
TTGAAATATAAGTTAAGAAATTTTGGACTGTGAAAACTTATAATTTTGATTGTGAAAAATATGTTGAGTGGATATTTTTGTAGTCAAATAAACAAGAGGATCGTCATCTATATTATTATGAGAATTACAATCATTAGAAAGAAAAGGTTAAGGGACTCCTAGACAAACAAATCCTGAGTATGGTATTTCATGAATTTGAAAAGGTAATTCTCTTCAATTGTTGATTTCGGCATCACCTAGGTAAGCTTAATTCTCATTCATAATGTCCTATTATTATTACTAATGTTTACCTATTTTGTGCAGTGCAAGCCAAATAACCCACTTCAAAAAGGACATTCATGGTTAATTAACATCAGTTAATGCATCACCATGAGAAAAAACACATCTCGGGAAGCACATCAACTTCCATTGAATCCCCAACCACTACGGTAGACCCAACACTAGATGGATACGGTGACCCACTAAAACCAAAACAGGGGGAACTCTTTCCCTTTAACTTCTCTATCTATCTCTATCTCTCCCTTCATCATTTTACATTCTAATTATTTTTTTACCACATTCCTCATTAAAATTTTTAATTAATCTTTCTATTTCATATGTTTGTGTCTTTACAAAAAAACTGTAAAACTAAAAAACTAAAAAAATATGAACAAAGAGAGTCATAATTATTCACCATCCATTTGAAATTTTTCAATCAAACTTTTGGACTCAAAAGACATGTTTTCACCTCAAGTTTTTTATTTTCATCGTAAATATGCATAATAAATGTTGTGTTAAACAAAAAAAAATTGAATGCTCAATATTTTATTTTTAAAAGGATTATTCAAAAACCTTGAGGAAAAACATTGACTTTCCTGCCAATCCCACCAATGACCATATTTTCAAAAGGTTTATTTTCACCCATTATTTGGAGTCTTGAGTTTATAGATATTCTAGCTAATTTTCTTACTTTAATGTACATTAATATGATATTGTAATTTTCTTAACCACAAGAGCATCACAATAGCTAAATATCCTCCCATTAACCTCACATTAATCCACCTTCTAAAATAACATTTAAGCCTATTAAAATCTTTTCTCTGATAGACACATTATAAGGCCAATACCATGTCCCACCCCACATCTAAATGTAATTAAATTTAACAATTTTTTAAAATTTAAGTTTAAGGGGGGTGGATTTCATTTTGGGTATCCATTTTTTGATTTTCAACATGTTATCATATTCTTTTGGGAAAAAACTATTTATGTGTGGGGATATGTTTTGATTTAGTGAGTTTGGGGAATGGATTTTAATTTTTTTAATTTTTTACATTTTATTAGGAAGTGTTCAAAAAATTAAATAAAAAATTAAAAAATGTTTGTGTCATGGGAGGTTCTAAAATCACTCTTCTTGACCCTTTGATCTTGTTATAACCCTTATAATTAGTGTTTTGAGGAGATAAAACATGAAATCAGAGATGAGTGTGAGATCTATTTCAAGTTCTACTTTAAAAAAAAACAAAAGTAAGGAAAAAATGAACACTTATGAAATTGGGATAAGTTTTGTGGTTTGTAAATATTTCCTTTTTTCATACCCTTAAAATGTTTTCCTTCATTTTTCTCTTTCTTCAAACAATAATTCTCATGGGAATATGTGTTTCCATTTCCTTCTTTGTTTCATTTCAAAAAAATTGCATTGTTTAACCTTGTTGGTGTTTTACCCCTCTTTTTGACTCTTTTAGAAAATGTATTTTGACCATCCCATATCTTTAGAAAATACCCTAAAAATACCTCATGATTGTTATAAACATTTAGATAGGGAATGGACAGTGGGGGCTCATTAAATTTTTTTGATTTTCACTTTTTGTTTTTTAATGGGTTAAACTCTATAAGTAAATTTTTATCATCATGAGTGGAATAAGTTATAAGTTCCTAGACTTTTCATTTATAATTTTGAGTGTAAAAAATAAATATTTTTTTGTAACATTGTTTCTGTAACAATTTTTGGTGGAATTAATTTTGGAAGAGTGAGCTATTCTAGTCCCCCCTGATTGGTGAAAAAATTTATATTTCTAGCAACAGAAAATGATTTTTTTATGTTTTTATTTTTTTATACATGTGGACATTCACAAGACTAAGTGTGAGAGAGTTGATGATATAAATTTATTCATAAAATTTAATTTACAACATTTATATATTTTCAATGAATAGTTCATAATTGGTGTGATATTTTTATTTTTTAAAATTTAATTTTTTTAGCATTATTTGAATTATTATAGATTCAAATAGTCTAATGATGTATTCATTTATCTCATCCTACTAATCCAAATCATTTGATGTGTGTTTTATAGGGTTCTTTATTCAGTTTTCAACATATCATTAGATTGATGATTTAGCCAATTCATCCATTTGAAGGGTCATATGTTCCACAAAGGAAGACTCAATGAATCTAGGAAGAAACTGTACCATCCATATTGATAGAATTTATAGGATCAATACAGAATCCCAAATTTGATGAAACTCCATAATTTTTTCTTTATTACAAATAATAATCATGGGTAAAAAATTGAAGGCCTAAATCTAACAAAAATGGCCCAATTTTTTTCTATCCTACCATTCTATCTAAAATTTTAAAGGTGCACACAATTATATACCTTTATCCTGCTCTAAACATCAATTCGAGATGATATTTTGTAGTGTAAACCCCAAGATATATGAGGAAAGTTTTTAAGAATTATTTTTTAGATTTTTAAGGTATATTATTAGCCTAAAATTCATTCATATGTAGACCAGGGAAATATTCCACATAATGATGGACATAATATTTTTTTTAGTACAGTATCCATAAATTGTTATACAAATAACCAATAGTCTCCAAATATTAAGAGTATATAGAATGCATTCATATATAAAATCTATAAAAAGAAGATATCTCTTGATTATGCTTTCTGAATGGTCAAACTGTTTATCCTTATGAAGGGTCTGTTTTGGAATACAGACAGTTCACCTCATTAGGCTCTAAATACATTCCCCTATTCTCCTTGCAAAGGGTTGTCATTTTAGAATAGAGGAGGATACATTGGAATGACCAAAGGCTTTTTAAATTCTGAGTAGAACCTTCCAAACTCATGATTTTACATTAGAGACCTTCCTCCTCTCATTGTTTTCATGTTGTTTTGTGTTCCATTTATTTATATTCATGTTTGTTGTTTTCAATTTTGTTTTAAATTTAATTAAATATTATTCATCATATTATATTTTATTCATAAAACCTACGTTCATAAATATTAATGGTATTAAAATATTTTAAATCATTTCAAAAACACTTCCCTTATTCTATTATCTCATTTAATTAAAAGTATGTGTTTAATTCTCATCACCATTTGTGTGTGTGTTCAATGCACAACCCTTTTTATATACCGTTTTTTATTATATTTATAATTAATCACTTTAAACACATATTACCATATTACTAACCATCTTAATGGAGGAATAAATATACCATTGGGGTGAGCCATAATTTGGGCATATTAAGTGATTGAGATATTTTACTTGAAGAATATTATTTAAGATGTCATTGTGTATGTTGAACATTAAATTTCATGGATTGATGACATTTTTTGTTTAACATGTGCATTCCATGGATTGAAACCATAAATACACAACCATAAACTGGTTATGAATAAGATTAGACCCTAATGTTAAGTAAATGATTAGACTAAAGCCATAATACTAGGGAATTTAGATCAAAGTTGTCTTGTGAAGTGGGTGTTAATTTAATGAAATGAAAAGAAAATATCAAGGATATCATAAGATTAAAAACCCAATAATTGACTCACACAACATTTTATCAAATAATTAAAGAAATATACAACAACCAGTCATTTAATTTTTTCTCTTCAAACAACCACCCCCCCTTGTTAAAAACACAAATCACAAAAATAATTGACTATAAAAAAAGTACCATTTCCGAGGATTTGACCTAAGTGGCTAAATAATTTAATAGAGAATAGGACCATTGAACGGTCGATAGGTGATAATCGAACACACTTCATTCATCAGTAAAATTATTCTCTCACAAGAAAACAAGAATTCCAAACAATGAGAAACAACTATAGGAAAAATATTTAAACAATGGAATATAACCATAGGAACAATGTATTATCATGAATATTTCTGATATGCCATTAATGAAATTTCAATAACTCATGATATAAATCTTTACTAAGAAACACATTCCTTCCAAACCAAAACATGGGTTTGACAAATAAAAATTTAGCATGTTGAGGAACAAGGAACATGGAATAACTTAATGTAGCAAGCATAAGGCATGAAGCAAGGGGACTACAACAATAACTATGCATATAAATTTTCCCAGGATCTAATTCATGCTTCTTTAATCATCTTAAATCAATTAATCAATTTTATGCATTAAACCAAACTAAATACCCACTCAAAGCCTAAGGAAATTTTTATCATTTTGGATAGCATGCCCAGAGAGGTTTCCAAAAGGCATGGTAAATACCCTCGGATAGGTTTATCCATAAGAAATAGTCACTACAGACATGGTAGTTCATTCAGGTCAATTTAAAATGTGATAAAACAATAATTTTTAGAAGGTTCTGGACAGTGGCACAACAACACAATGACCAAATAAAAAAAATGATAGGAAAAATAGTAGACACTCTAATTCATTTTTGAAGTACTCCACAAAAAATATAGCAAGGATCGATTTAAGCTAACATAAAATAAATCATTCGATTTAAAAAACAAAAAATATGGATAATTGTTTCACCAAAATAGAATAACTGATAGAAAGGAAACCTAGAATTAGAGGATTGTGGATGATATAGCTTACTAAGAAGAGTCTGTAGCTTCCATCAGCTAAAGAAACATATCACAAATGAAGGAGATATCAAAAAATACAAAAGGATAAGGAGGAAGAGGTATTTGTGATTGTAAGAGAGTAAAATCTTTATTTTAATGGAGGGGGGAATAAGAAGGGTGTAAAAACATTTATTTAAGGATGATTCCGTAAATACACACCCATTTGCACTATCCATGGTTTGGTTGCACAGTTTTTCCAAACTGTGCGCCACCATACGCAGGGTTCTACTTCTCTGGACATTCCACATAGGTAGGGAAAACTGTTTTACTGACCATGAGAAAACCATGTGTTCTCCCAGTGTCCAAAACCTATAATATGGTACATGGTCATGTGCCTTGGGTCACACAATTTAAGATAAATCATGTGTCCTAGTCTTTCTTCATCCTTTTCAGTGGTTTGAGATTCAAACAATCCCCAAAAACACTCGACACTTCCTTTAATAACCTAGGCATAATATTAATTTCCATTTAAATGAATTAAAAAAAATAAATGATCCTTATCATTGAAAAATTTTCGAATGTCACAAACTCCCCTTCATAAGACAACTTGTCCTCGAGTTGCACTTCTGATGGTAGTAAAACATTATCTAAGAAAATCATCATCCAATAGGAATGTACATTGGATACCTACTCCCAATTCTTTTCTTGAACACATGCATACTTTCATAGGACTCGGGATAAAGGAACCAGCCTTCCTCATAAAACCTTTATGCTATGATCAATGATACGAATCAGACATTCCTCAAAGGATGCATTTTTCCCAACCTGAAAATCATCAATATCAAATTAATTATATGGTTATATATGATGATTTAGCAGACAAAATACATTGAAGATTCCATTCATGGAATGGTACCTATGATTTAATTACAACTGATAGACTTCCATTCCAAATCATTCCAATATATCAAACGTCCCGACATATCTAAGTGATAAAATTCCCTTTATCCTACTTCTTTTATGACCCAAACTTGGTGATACACATAGAAAGACAAAATTTCCAACCTCAAACTCTTTATTTCTATGGCTCCAATTTCTAAAATACTTTCCTCTTATACTGAGGTGTATCCATATGATTTAGAATTAGCTTGAATTTCTCTAAAGTATTCTACACAAGATGAGTACCCAATAGAGCTTCCTCCCCATCCCCAATCTAGTAAATAGGTAAATTGAATTTTGTACCATAGAGATCCTCATGCAGAGCCATCATAATTATTTACTGAATTCTGTTATTATAGTAGAACTCAACTGGAGGTATATTAATCTCCCATAAAACACTTGAATTATGGATAAAGGCCCATAACATATCCTCTAACACCCAAATCATCCACTCAAAATTCTCATCAGTTTGATCCTGATATGAATAACTCAAAATCACCTGAGATATTAGTGCCTTCTATAAACCTTTCCCTAATTGTAATGTGAAATGGGATTCTTGGTCCATAACGATATAACAAAGCATGCCATGAAGTATCACTATCTTCCAAATGTATAACCTTTTTAACTAATCAATAGATATGGACTCTCATATTGATAGGATGTACGTTACATTAGTGATCCTATAAAATATATGTCCCATACTACATAACTATTTTGAGTATATCTTGGAAATCTAGTAAGAAAATCCATGGTGACATCATTCCATTTCTACTTCCGAATGGATATAGGTTCTAGAAGTCCCGAAATATTATAGTTATCTACTGTCACTTTCTAAAAAGTGGATCCCCAAGTAAAAAACCACACTATTTGCTTCTTTATTACTTACCATTGGTACTGATTATGCATGAATTAGTACATCTTGGTAATCCCTAGATGATCTTCCAAAATAGAGTCATGCGATTCCCTCATCATCACATCCTATATGTTTGAAGGAGCCAATACATGAAAATGGTAGAGAAAGGTCTTACTACAATGAAAAACCAACCAAGTGGTGGGTTCTCTCCTGTGACGCTCTCCCTAAAAACAAGTCCCTCTTAATTAGACAACTTCCACATCCATACATGATCCAGAAGAGATGATGTCGCTACTAGAGATATTGAGACTGGTTGTATTTGTTGTTCCTGAACCTCAATATTAAATTCAAAAAACAATTCTATAATATTCCACTCACTATTGGATACCTGAAAAAATGAGTATATGTCTTGAAACTAAATCCACTATCCACAACATCCCCTTTTTCAGGGTTGAAATATTGTTTAAAATCAAATGACTACAGATATTCCACCCACCTCCACTGCCCCAAATTTTTGTCTCTATGTGTGGATACATATTTTTGTATTTTTGACCCATATAAATAATTAATCTCTCACCCAATAGAAAATCCCTCCAACATCTCAGAGCATGAACTATGGCTAGTTACTCAAGGTCCTACTTATGATAGATTATTTCATGAGGCCTATGCTGGTGAGATCCACATGAAACAACTCATTTACCTGGCATCATAGCATCACCCAATTTGATTCCTAAAGCATAAAAAGATATTGTAAAACTTCTATCCACATTAGGAAGAAATAGATTCTAAGATGAAGTGAGTCTACCTTTTAACTCCAAAAAATCCTTTTCATATGATTCAGACTATAATAACTACACACCATTCTTAGTCAGGGTCTTAAGAGGCACTTCTAAGTAAGATATCTCTAAAATTAACCACCAATAATGGAAAAATAGCCCCAATAAGCTATGTATGTCAAACACATTCTTGGAATGCACCCAGGAAACTGTAGAGCTCACCATACCTGGTTCAACTGATACACCAGTCACATATATGATATAACTAATAATTGATCATTAGTGATCCAATAGTGAAATTTACTAATCTTCACATACAGTTGATGCTCTCTTAGTGTACTCAGCATGATACCATGATTAGTTTCAAGGAAATTTATGTAGTGTGAATACACAATGATATCATCTAAAAAGAATCTATTTAAGGAATCAAGATATCGTTGTAAAACCCGATTCCTCAAATCGATGTATACTGTTAGCATGTTCTTCAGACTGAACAACAAAACCAATTACTAAAACAAGACTTACCTATATTTTATTGTCGTACATGTTATATATGATGGTCTCACATGAACCTAATGATATCCCAACCTCAAATTGATCATAGATAAAAAAATATCTCCTCAGAACTGGTCAAATATGTCTTCTATATAGGAGGAAGATAATGGTTCATCACTGTAAGGTTATTTAACCACCTATAAGACACAAAAAATATGAGGGTACCATCCACCTTTTTGGGGAAGAGGACCAATGAACCCCATAACAATTTTTTGGGTCTAATAAAACCCTTATCTTCAAGATCATTAAGAAACATATTTTGATCTTGGAGATCTATAAGTTTCATCCTATATAGAGGAATGGATATTGGTGACACACATGAATATTGATCTATAGTGAACACAAAACCTTTCACCATAGTTAAACTAGATAAATCGTTATGAAATAAATCCATTAAAAAATCTACAATAGTAGGGAATTCTTCCAGTTTCATTCCCTGGTTTCTCATAAAGAGAATTGCTTTCTGATCTATCACCCTACCAATATAAGTATACTTGGGTGCATCTAAGTCTTCCTGGATATCTCATTCTCCCTCGTGTACATATGTGTGTCCATTAGGTGATGTAAAATAACTCAGTGGCAATACCAATCCACTTGGTCATGATAAATCACAAGATAGTGAAAATTAATAATGATGTCAATGCCTGAAAACATGAGGACAGAGAATTTCCAGAAAAAACGATAACAACCTATCTCAAGGGGAACTCTTGACCCCAGTGTATTCCCTTTTTTTATAACCCATTTTGGATTTTGGATGTACGTGTCACTATAGAAGTACACTATTTAAGGATCCAAACATTCAATAGTAGCATCATATAAAAAAGTGTGTAGATCACCTATATCAAAAATGAATGAAAATAAGGTAGAGACTGCCAAAATATTACCTTTAACTATAGATGGACCTAGACTTTGATCCTTTGGATCACCTATATCTTAATACACTACATACATATGGCCTGAACCAAGACCCTAAGATTCATCCTAACTAGCCTGAGAAAATACACTATACAGACACAAATTTTTTTTCCCCTCAATGCATCGACCACAACCACTAATGACTCATATTGATTAGAAAGTCGAAAACCAACTACCAGCCTAAAATGGTATGGCAGATCCTACACCTGATAGTGGTGCTACGGATCCCCTACCACTGGATTCTAGGGGAAAATAATGACAGATACCCTAAAGGTGACCCATCCTACCTCAAGCAAGTCATTCAATAGGGTTTCTTGGCCACTTAGGTTTCTTGTGCTCTTGACTATATCTCTGGTGAAATATGATAGAACTTATTGTATGCCTCACATGTATGGTACCACCACAACATGTACCCTCAAATTGTTTCTTTCTACTACCTGAAGAACCGTCACCATGTCACAGAACTGAGTTGTCTTGGATCAAAAAACCAGATTCTCTAAGATTCTACTCTTTAATCATGGTCTGGTTTATAATCAGTATAATGCTTTTCAACCGAATGATGTTCACCTTCGAGTGAACATCATGCCCAATACCAACCTCAAACCAACTCATAGTCATCAATTCATCACCAGTCATAGATGGATAGAAATTTTGATGCTCAGTGAACCAAGAATAATAATCATGAATGGTCATAGAGATCTATTGAAGATGCAAAAACTCTTTGGCTTAATCTACTCTCAGACTCTGTGGAAATAAGTGATCATAAAACATTGTTTAGATGTCCCTCAGACCTTGTATCAGTAACTCTCTAACGGAAAAATGAAATCTCACAAATGCTTGGTGTAGTCACGTAGCATATAGGTTGTGAGATTGACCATTCACTCTAGAGGAAAATCCATATTGTTGAAGATGGATATCATGGATTCTATACATGAGTCTTTATCAAAAGGACTTCCATCCACTAAGAAGGTGGTATGATGCTACTACTGAAGGTCCAATGTAAGATCTACCATATTAGGGGCAGGATTAGGAGCACCCTAAAGAAACATCATGAACATAAGAAAACTATCCCTAAACTGAGCATCCATTCCCAGTGGAAGATTTGAAATAGTTGCCTCGGGTGGAACTATAGGAGGTATAATCGGTGGACTAGGACCCACCACATCTTGTGTGTTCTCATCAAAACTCTCTTGGTGTTCAAAATTAGGATGTCATAGTGGAAGAGATCTACAATTTCTAATCATGCACACCTATGATTGAATCTATAATTGATATGGAAAGATGATAAATAAATACATAAAGAGGGAAGTTGCAGGGAAGGCCTCTAACCATAGAACAACTACCAGCCAACACAAAGATCCATGACTAGAAAAGAATGGAAAACACCAAAAGGATCACAGGAAACTCATCCCACATCCCATTTCCTAGGTAAGGTCTCATATTTTTCATATAAGGAGGCCATTTAAATTTAACAAGTGGTATTCACTTGATTATTTTAAGCACTTAATTCCATTTTTATATATATTGAATTAGGTGGATCATCATTCCAATTCATAATCACCCATACACCTTATAAATTGAAGTTGGATGTTCACTTAACCGAATTCGTAACATGCTCCTATAATCCTCTTTTTTAAAATTCAATATTTATAACTATAAATCACATCAATCCATAAAATCTATGCTCTACAACAATCAAATTAAAATGGATAGATTCATGCTAAAAGTAAACATGTCATGGTAATATATAGTAAATTTTAATCCATATGGTTTCTAGTGTGATTCATATAGTATACCTCATTAATTTCATTGGGATTAAGTAATATAAATCATTATATCCAGCATATCGATGTTAATGAAATCCCAAAACACGTTTTTCACCCAATGGTGATACCATATCAACCATAAAATTCATATTCAATAACATAATTACAAACCCAAATAATATTTGTGTCCCCTATACATGGATTAGTGATGTTAAAGAATAGGATAAATTTGATATTCCAGTATCTAAATCTCTTTTCTAACCCAAAAATTAAGAAAAAAGAAAAGGGTCCTCTGATATCACATTGTAGTATCCTACCCTGGGTTCGACATACTACTTATCTGAGATGGTGGGTAATTGAACTCAAGTGGAACTACCCAAACAAAATAGGATTCCAACTAGAAGTGTGGTCCTATGGTGTATCCTTAGGTAGACTATTCCCTCATAGATCCTAGTATGAAAAACTATAAAAAAACATATGAAAATACAAGAAGCATAAGATATAATAATAAATTTGTGGAAGTCTGAATATAAATGATGCAAGATAAAGACGAAACTGGTTGAATCAAACACCCAATAATAGATACAAAATGATGTCAATGACACGATGCTATACCAAAAAATAAGAGTACTAGGGAATAGGGTTTAATAATAAACTATATGTTTTCCAAAAACTACAAAATACGATATAAACTACTATTGATCATATAATCATAAGCTCGGTCCTCTAACCCCAAATAATTATCCTAAACAGTAAGAAAACTACGCATTAGAATGATATCCCTTACCTTTATATGGTCATGCAAACATAAAGTCTACTCAGTTACCAAACAGCACCCTAGAAGGGTGTGAGATATAAATCCCAACAGGCTGGAACCCACTAGGAATATAATATTCCATTTAAGGTAGCAAATAATAAGAAGTATGTGATATGATGATAATGTAGGGAAATTTATAATAGACATGTAATCCTTTGTCTGAGTTCCAAAATGGACACTCATCCTATACCACCTTATTCATCCTATTCCAGAAGTCAGATCATGGTAATTGTGAAAATCATATAATATATACAAGAGAAAATAGTAACCAAGGATAACCAAGAAAGGAATTCCCCCAATCTTGAGAATCATCTTGGTTACTAACACACATGTAATCATCCAATTTTTCTAGTAAAATAAGATGAAGGAAACAAATATGCATAATAAATATCATAATAATGATACGAGATGATTTTTATAGAACAACAGTCAGGTAGACCATCAAATCTGAAGGTGGAGTGTCGAGCTCATCAAAGGATATCTAATCAGAATCTCATGAGTGAATACGGGTGTCTCTAACATAATTCAATACCACAGAGTCCATCCAAGTAAACCCATATGGAATCTCTTGTGTCACTCCAGGATGGTGACTCGGAGCCTATGACAAATATCTCACACAAGGGACCAGGAATCACCCAAGTCATGGCATATCCATCTTCCCAAATGGATCCTTCCTCAGTTGCTCTCTTGGGAAACTAGCCTTGCTCACAAGTATAATAATAACCAATAGGGTATCCCATAAGGGAAAAGTTGAAGTATCTCTCAGGTGCATCGAGTTGTCACCATCTGAGCACATCGAGTCTATCTAAAAAATCCTTAATATGAGACTCATTTTCTCTCCTTTCCCATATCAATTGATAAATTATCCAAATAACATCACAATGCGAGCATATATATATAATTACATTCCAACAAAGAATTAACACTGTACAACATGCTCATCATCCATAAAGATGTTCAATTTATGCCAAACATCAATGGAGCAATTCATTTAATAAGACAATAAGTTGTAAATAAGAGAAAGCAAGAAAGGAGCCACGATTCAACAAGGAAAATCATGCATACAATTAGATGTCATCATTCATGTTTCAATATCACAAGATTATAAGCTTATCAAGGAATCATATATAAATCCATCCACTAAAACAAGGTATGAGAATTTATATAATTTACATGTCTTTAATGGCATTCTAATCTCACATGTTATCATGATCTTCCAAAAAAATGAAAAAAAACATAGGAAAAAATATAAATAAAAAAAATATAACCCTAGGAAAAATCCATTATCATGTCTCTTACCAATATTTCATCAATGATATCTCAATACCTCAAGCTATCAATCGTGACCAATCACTCTGTTCCATTCAAACCAAAACATGGGTTTAATAAATAATCATTTATCATGTCAAGGAACATGAAATATGGAATAACTTAATTTATAAAGTATGAGGCATGATGTATGGGTCTAAAAAATAATAATTATACATTTTCATTTTCATGGGATCAAATTCATGGTTTCTTAATCATCATAAATCAATTAATTAATTTAAAAATTAAACCAATGTGAACCCCATATTAACGCATAAGGAAGCCTTGGATGTTTTGGATGGAACACTTAAAGGGGTCGCCAAATGGGAAGTTGAAAACCCTTAGATAGGTTTCTCCATAAAAAAAGGTCACTTCAAAAATTGTAATTCATTCTGTCCAATTAAATGAATGACAAAAAAGATTCTACAAAACATTCCATCTAGTGGCACAATATCGCGATTCTAAAATGTAATTAAATAATGGTAAAAATAGTAGACACCTTTCCTCATAGTCATATTACTCCACACATCTGATAGCATGGATTGATTCGACCTAAAATAGAAGAAATAGGAAGATTTAACAAAACCACCAAATTTGTGAAAAAGCCTATTGCACAAAAATAGCACAACCAATATAAAGGAAACTATGGATTAGATATGTGATTATGATAGAGCATATCGATATAAGTCCATAGATTCTGATGGTGAAGGAAAAAAGAATACAAATGAAGGAGATATCACACAACCATAAAGGTGTAGGTGGATGAGGATTATGTGCCTAAAGGAGAGGAAAATAATGAGTGTAATGGATAGAGGAATAATAAAGGGTTAAAAACATATCATTAAGGAATATTCCATAAATTCACCCACCCCCTCCCCTAATTTTCCATACACAGAGTTTGGCTACATGTTTTGGTCAAACCATGAGGCAACTGTGTCCATGGTTCCCCTACAATAGGCATATAACTTGGGAAAGGTGCACCGTTTTCCTAACCATGTGAAAACTGTGCATTTCCCCACTATCCAAAACCCGCAACATGGAACCCATCCATGAACCCTAGTTTTCATGATTTCATAAAACCAGTGATGCCCTATTTGTTCCCTCCTTTCCAGTGCTATGGGCCTCAAATGAACCCCAGAAACACCCAATACCTAATTTAACCTCCTAGTAATAAAATTAAGGTCCATTTTAAGAAACTAAAAAAACAATAATAATTTATAAAACTTTTTATAAATATTTTATGTTACAACCTCCCCTTCCTAAGGAAAATTGTCAATAAGTTTTCCTTGGGAGGGTAGTAGAATGTCATATGAGAAAAACCTTGGCCACCAGGCATATACATCATCCTCCAGCTTCTAGGTCTCTTTATTAACACGTACATACTTCCATAGCACTGAAACTAAAGTAACAGACATACCTTAGAGAAATTTCATGCAATGATCAATTATATGAATCATTCACTCCTCAATGGATGAATCTGAATCAAGCACAATAACTTTAGGATCAAATGAATGAGATGTGTCCGGATGATACAATCAATGTTGAGATATTTGGAAGATTTCATTCATGGCATGTTACATCTAAGGTAATTGATACTGATAAACTACAATCCCAACTCAACCCACTATCTCAAATGGCCCAACATATCGGGTTAGTAACTTTCCAAATCTTCTAATTTGTTTATGACCAAATCTAGGCTTTACATAAAGAAAGACCCAAGGTCCCACCTCAAACTCTAGAGGTCTTTTATGAAGATTGGTATAAGAATTATTCCATGACTTATTTGTAGACAAATGCTTCAAAATCATCTGGACATGATTTGAATTGTTCTGCACAAGATGAGGACCCAATAGATCTACCTCCCCTACCACTATCCAATACATAATTGAACAACACTTTATACCCTCGAGAGCCTCGTATGGAGCCATCTAAATTTTTTTCTTAAATTTTTTATTATATAAAAACTCAACCATAGGAATATAATTATCCCTGGAAACTCCTAAATAAAGAATACATACCAATATTATATCCTCTAACACCATAATTGTTCACTGAGACGAGATATTAGTATGAGGGTGATATATAATACTCAAAATGACATGTGATCCAAGTTCCTTATACCATGGTCTCCAAAACCATGATGGGAAATAGGCATCTCGGTTTAAAAAATACTGAATGGGTAATGCCATGAAGTTTCACTATATCTGGAATGTAGATCCTTCCTAACCCATAAATGGGGAAGGACTCTCCAAATAGTTGTAAATGAATGAATTTAGTCATCCTATTTATGATCACCCATACTACATCGCTCTCTTTATGAGATTTGGGAAAGCCTGTAAAAATATCCATTGTGGCGTCATTCCATTTCCACTTAGGAATGGATAGATATTATATAAGTATAGCAGGTCACTATTTCTTCACCTTCACTTGATAACAAGTGGATTACCAAGTAATAAAACCTACTATCTACCTCTTTATACCTGGCCACCAGTACAACTGAGGCATGTCTCGATACAACTTGGTAATCCTAGGATGAAATTCTCAAATTATGGCATGTGATTCCATCATCATATTTTATCTTATATCTAAATTAACTCATAATTTTACATAATATATTAGGGTCTCACTTCCATTAGCAAACCAACCTGGTGTTGGATTATCTCATGTGATGCTCTCCCTAAAAATCTGTCCCTCTAAATCAAACAACTGCTACATCCAAACTTGCTCCAAAATAGATGAATTCACTACTATATCCACTATGAATGGATATCCATGTTGTTACTAAGACTTAATATGAAATTTATAAACATATCTATCATCTACCACCCACTACTAAAAACCTAAATTGTTTTTGTCTACTTTCTGGCTCAAGGAATCAGTCATAGCATTCCATTTTTTAGGTGTGTTTGTAAGCTCAAAATCAAATGACATTAATTATTCCACCCAGCTGAGCTATCTCAAATTCATTTCTAACTATGTGGATATATTTTTTGATTTTTTTATCTATGTAAACAATGAATCCCTCAACCAATAGATAATTTCTCTAACAACGCATAACATAAACCATGACTGCTAGCTTTAGGTCGTGAGTAGAATAGTTTCTCTCATGTGGTCGTAGCTAGTCATACTGATAATCAACTACTCGATCATTCTACCTTAGAAATTAACCTATTTCTATTCATGAAGAATCACACAAGGTTGTATAAATCCTTCCTTGATCAGACAGAATCTGAATCAGTGCTGATGTTAGTCTATATTTTAACTCCTGAAAAAGTTTCTCACAATATTTTGACCACAGGAATTTCACACCATTCTTATTCAAAGTCATAAGAGGTTATTCAATGTCTGAGAAATCTTGAATTAACCCCACATAATAGTCTTCAAGCCACAATAAGCTACATACCTCACACACATTCTTGGGTTACTCCCAAGAAACCATGACACTCAACTTCTCTCGGTAAACAAATATGTCCACCTCAGATACTATATAACCCAAGAAGTGAACATCTCATATCAAAAAGTGGAATTTCCTGAACTTCACATATATTTAATGCTCTCCCATTGTACTCAAAATGATATCAATATGGGTTTCATGGTCCTTTATAGAGCACAAATATTCCAATAACTGTTTTCTGAATACTACCATGAAGGAGTCATGAATGGGTGGAAACCCCAATTCATAAAACCCATGAAGATTTATCAGTGAATTCATCAGACCAAACAACATATCCAAGTATATTAACAAGATATAATTATTCGAAAACATCATAAATGGTATATATAATGTTCTCACATAAACCTGATGACATCCTAACCACAAATCAATCTTGGGGAAAATAGTTTCTCCATGGAGCTGGTTGAAGAGGTAATCTATGTGAGAAAAAGGATAATGGTTGTTCAGTTTAAGAAGATTCAACCACCTATAATCCACACGCAATATGAGGGTACCATATTCCTTCTTGGTTAAGTAGACTAGTGAACCCCCTGGGGATGTTCTAGGACTGATATAACCCTTAGCCTCATGATCTTCATGCTGCTTTATGAGTTCTTGGAGCCCTGTAGGTGTTATCCTATACGGAGGAATGGACACTGGTGTTGCACCTCAGACTATCTCTATGGTGAACACAACTTCTCTTATTTGAGGTAATCTAGGGAAATATTTAGGAAATACATCCCTAGAATGATTTAAAATATGATGGAATTCTACCATGATAATTCACTTGTTTCTCATAAGGATACTTTCTACCTGAGTTTCCACTCTGTGTAGCCCAGTAGGCCAAATTTTAGCTCGATCTTCCTGGATATCTCATTCTTCGATGTTTGAATATGTGTTTCCATCAGGAAATGTAAAAGATACATTATGGTCATAACAATACACATGGGAATAATAAAGCACAAATTAGACTATATTGATAATGACGCCAAAGCCAGTCATCTCATGGAAAACAAAAATACAGAAGAAACTAAACCCTCCATTCTTATAGGGAACTCATGTAACTGACTTATGTAATATTTTCTAAACCCTAGTGGAGTTTCAAGCGACCTGATGGCTGAAAATTACTCTATATCAAGACCCAAACATTAAACACTAGCATAAAATATAAATGATTATAGAAAACCTGTGTTAAAAATGGATGAAACTAACATAGAGGCTCCTATAATATTAATTATAACTATAGATGGCCCTAGACTCTGCTCCTCTAGCACTGCTTCTATTACATACATATGTCATGATCCATATCCCTAAGATGCAACCTGACTAGCCTCTGTAGATCGACTTTTCTGACTTTAATGTTCTGGCCCCTGGCTGCCTCGACCAAGACCACTACTACATTGGCCTAATCTGCCATTATAAGTCCAACTCCCAGACTTATGTTGCTTCATAGATCTTTTTACTGATATAGGTGCTAGTATGGATCCCCTTCCACTATATGTTGGAGGAAAATAATGGAAGAAACACTGAAGGTGACATATCCTATTATAAAATCATCATTCAATCGGGTTTCTTATGCACTAATATTTCTTGTTCCTTGGCCTTCTACAATAGTTAAATATCATAGAATGGTCTATATGTGTCACATGAAATATTCTTCCCCCATGTGCACCCTCAAATCGACACATCATACTTCCTATTGAACCATCACATGGTCGTAGAACTGAATTTAAAGGGCTCCTTGTACCGGCTTCTCCAAGATTTCACTATGTAATCATGGAATTTTTTAATATCTCTATAAAAGTCATCAACTGGAATTCATTCCCGTATAATTGGATTTTATTCCAAATACCATCATAAAATCGCCTCATAGTCATCAATTTTTCACCGGTCAAATATAGAGAAAAATGATGGTAATTGGTGAAACCAGCAGAATACTCAAGCAAAATAATAGATCCCTAATTTGCATGAAATAATTCCTCTGCTTAATATAAATTTTGAGTCTGTTGAAATAAGTGATCATAAAATGTTTTCTATAAGTATTGTGAAACCATGTCTTGGTAACACTCTGACTGAGAAATAACATCCCACCAATTCCTGGAGGAGTCACAAAGCATGTAGTTGGAAAACATGGATCTTAACTCCGAAGGCATCTCAATATGGTCGAAGAGGGATATCATAGCTTCTATATTTGACTCTGTAAAATGTGGATGTTCATCCCTTGAGAATTTGTGAGGTAGTTATAGCTAAAAGTCCCATTTAAGATCAATTTTAGTAGGGGAAGGCATGGGAGTACTATGAACAGACTGCATAAACCCGAGAAAACTATCTCTGAACTAAGAATAGATGCCCAGTGTATGGTAAGAAGGAGGTGGCTCCGGTGGCACTATAGGAGGTATAATAGAGAGATCACGGCCCATCACCTCTAGAGTGTTCTCATCACCACTCTCTTAGTGTATGACATCATGACATCATGGGGGTATAGCTCAAAAATTTACAAGAAGAAACACCTCATACAGAATCTGTAATAGATTGTAAAATTAGATAAAGAAAGCAATAATGCGGATAGTTTCATGGTATACCTCTAATATTAGAAAACCTAATAGCCTTCTCTAAGATATGGGTATACATAATAAGGGAAAACCCTATAAGGAGAATAATAAACTCATTTCATGGACCATTTCCCCTGTAAGGTATAATATTTTCATATATGGTGTCCATTCCATTTGATCAATTAGTATTCAACTAATTCATTTAATCCCATAATCCCTTTTTAAAATAGATATAATTGGGTGTATCATCTTTCCAATTTACAATGACCCATACACCATATAAATTGATATTTTATGTCTACTTAATATAATTCATATCATTCTCCTGCAATTAAATTTTCTCTAATACTATATTTATAACTATCAAGTATAGTAATACCAAACAAGTTGTCTCAACATCAATCACATGCAAATATAAAGATTCACAATGATGGTATGCATGGTGTGGAAATATGCAAAACATTTTAATCCCTATGGTTCCTAGTATGTTTCGTGTAATGAAATTCCCTCATTTCATTAGGATCATGTAATAGAAGCCATCATTTCAATCATATCAATGTCAATAACATCACAAAATGAGTTAATCACCCAATAGTGAAGTTTTATCAACAAAAAAGTCATAATACATGACACAATTCCCAACCCAAGTAGTTTGGGAGTCCCATGTACATGGGTTAGCAACGTCCAAGAAAAGGGTAATTTCCAAATTTCATTATCTTAATCTCCAATATGACTCAAATAGTATGAAAAATGGAATGTTTCCTCTAATAGTACTTTGTATAGTCTCACCCTAGGTTCCACATAATTTTGCCCTGATATGGCGGCTACATGACCTCAATTGCATCTCCCTGAATGAAATAGGTTGCTAACTAGCGGCGACAGACTAAGGTGGGTCATTGGGGAGACTATTCCCTCATAGATTCGAGTATGAATAATGATAAATAACAAACCTAAAAAGGGTAAGAATAAATTATAATAAGATAGCAGTAGAAATTTGAATATAAACCATGAAAGATAAATTAAAAAATTGAAGAAGTATACAATCAATAATAGTTAAAAAATTATGTCCATGACATGATTATATAAAAGAAAATAGGATTACTATGGAATAGGTTAAAAGAAAATACTACATGCTATCCAAAAATTATAAAATAAGTCATATACTACTACAAAATATCTTATGTATAAGCTCAGCCCTCTACCCCCAAATCCCTATCATAAGTAGCATGGAAATTAAGCATCAAAAGCAACACAATTCCCTTTTTATGGTCATGAAAACATGGTGTCTACTCAGGACCAAATGTTAGATGAGCAGGGTGTCAGATATAATTCTAAATAGGTTGTCACCCATGGGGTTTAGAACCTTCCATTTCATGAAATAGATAATAACCAGTGTTCCATATAAAGATAAATTAGGGAAATTTCTAACAAACTTGTAAAATTTGGTTTGAGTTCCTAAATAGACACATGTCTCATACCACCTTATTTGGCCTATGTTGTATGTTTGAGCAAGTTTCTTGTGCAAATCATATAATTTATACAAGTGATAATAGTAAACAAGGCCAACCAATAAAGTCATGATCCCAAGCTTGGGCTTCATATTTGGGATTATCACACATGATATCATCCATGTGTGGTTGTAAAGCAATAATATAGCATGGAATATGCATAATAAATCTCATAATAATGATAAAGGATGAATCTCATAAAACACCAGTAATAAAACCCATAAAATTCATTTGTGGAGTCTTAAGCATATCCAACCTGGTCTAAACAGAATCCCAATGGACACTATGGGTGTCTTTGATATCACCCAATACCACTGATTTCATCCAAGGTAACCAATACAATGTCCCTTGTATCACTCAGGGATGGTTATTCAGATCCCATGTCAAATATCTCGCATAGGGGACCGGGTATCACCCAAGGCATGGCATAACTATCTTCCTAAATGGGTTCATCCTTAGTTTCTCCCAAGAGGAATTGTCCTCACTAATGAGTGTAAAAACCCTAAAGAATATCATACCTCACAAGCCAAATCATATAACCTGTAGCATCTATTCGTAAGCTTCCAAGCACAATGAGTCTATATATAGAATCCTTAATAAAAGTCCCATGTTCTCTCTCGGCCCGTATCATGTGACCAACTAGAGAATGAAAATCACAAGGAAATATTATATATATGATGACATTCCAAAAAAGAGAATCATAATACCACATGCTCATAATCTATCAAGATATGTAATTTAAGCCCAAAATCAATTGAACAATTCCTATATTAAGGAAATGAGCCATAAATAAGTGAAAACATGGAAAGAGGGATGATTCAACAAGGCATAGCATGCAAAAAATTACATACCATCATTCATATTTCAGTATCATAACCTAAAAATCATATTAAGGAAAAACATATAAATCATCCATTAAATAAAGGAATTAGAATTTATATATGTCAATCGTCAGTAATGACATTCTAATATCACAAGTTGGAAATCATTCCCAAAAATGAAAAGAACCCATAGGAAAAATATATAAAAAATTAATATAACCTTTGGAATGATGCACTATCATGACTCTTACCAACATGTCATTAGTGGAATATAAATACATTAGACTATCAATTAGAAATAAGCATGAAATTCCATTAAAACCAAAACATGGGCTTGACCAATATTCATTTATCAAAGGCATTGTAAAAGGAATATTTTGTAACACAATGTAGAAAGCATAAGGCATCAATAAAGGGGTTAAATGATAAGAAATATACATATTCTTTTTCAATGGATCCGATTCCTGGTTCCTTACAGAACTAAAATCAACTAATCAATTTTAACCATTAAACCAAAGATAAACCCCACTCAAATAATAATAAAACATAGGCCATTTAGGACAATACACCCCAAAGGTGTGGTCAAAAGGAAAGGGTAATTCCCTTAGATAGGTTTATCCATACAAAATGGTCACTATATACATGGTAATTCATTCCGTTAAATTTAATATGAAATAAAAATCCCCTATAGAATGTTATATAAAGAGTCACAATGACACAATTCTAAAATGTAATGAAGTGATGGGAAATAGAGTACACACCATACCTCTTAGTATAAGTACTCCACACGTTCAATAGAAAGGCATGATTCAACCTAAACTAAGTTAAATTAATTTATTTAACAAAATATCCAAAATAGGGAAAAATTATGTTGAACCAAAATATCATAACTGATAGAAGGGAAACCAAGAAATAGAAAAGATTGCATGATAGAAGAAATTGAGATGAGTATGTAGCTTCCAACGTTGAAGGAAACTAATCACAAATGAAGAAGATATCACCAAAAAATCCATGGATGAGGAGGATGAGGTTCATGCACCTAGAAGAGAGGAAAACCCTGAGTGGAATGGAGGGAGGGTGAAGAAATAGGTTACAAGATACCATTAAAAAAAATAGTAAATTCACCCCCATTTTCACTGTGCATGGTTTGGCTACACATATTGGAAGAAAATGTTTGATAATTGTGTGTATGGTTCAACTTCACTTGGCATAACACATGGAAAAGCCTCGTAGTTTGAATAACCTTGTGAAAACGGTGTGTTTCCCTAATACCCAAAACTGGCAACATGGCACATAGTTGTGCACCTTGGGTCAAAGACTTTCATAAAAACTATGTGCCTAAGTTTTCTTATATTTTTTGGTGATTTAGATCAAGACTTCCTTTAACCTCGTAGACACCAAATTAATGTCCATTAAAAAATATTGAACAAAATATTAATTTGTATATAACTTTTCATAATATTGGAACGTTATATATAGTTACTATTCATATAGTGGGCCAGTCCATGACATTACAAAATGAAATCAGAGCTATTTTTTCCTTACAGTTTCAAGGAATTGGTAGATTGAAGAAATAAGAATGTGTCGACGCTTGTGATGGAACCCATATTGTGGCCTCATGAACACTATTTTCGGATAATTCTAAGATACCATGGGTATGGTATGGATTTTCTTGTGGTCATTAGTTATAGTTTATATTTATTTCACTATGGGAGACACATATAATGGTTAAGGATTATAGTTTATGAGTTATTGGTTTTTGTATCTTGGCCCTTTAATATGTGGCCTATCAATGGATTTATCTCTTGGACTGTTGAGGTGAGAGGAATCACATGAATCCTATTTGACATATATAATACACATGACATAGGCCATCTAGTTTAATTCATTTTCTAATTAATGGTACTCATCTATTTATATTTTCATTGAATGTACATAAATTTTTTATATAAGTACATGCTGGAATTTTACTCAGTTTGGCTGAATTTTACATGAATATTTTTTTTAGTGGAAGGTCATATGGATTTTATGGAGATTATGGTGGTATATTTCCTTTGGTGATGGATGACTAGGGATCCAAAGATGTCATTAATATATTTTAATTTCTTAGAGACCAACCCCTTAGGGGTGATTTTGGTGTTGGATTTTTTATTTAATGTTCTAAAAATAAATTATTGAGTTTTTATGACATATCTTTGAATGAAACTCTAATTAAAAATATTTTTTATGATAGTGTCTTGCCTTGTGTTTTCAAGGATTCTATCATTTGTTATGTCTGTCAGGATGGGTGTGTTCTGATTATTAAATAATTATTCCAATAAGGGGATGCTCGGAGTAGATCGGTACATTGTGAATATATGGTTTGGAAAAAGATACCATGTGGTTTTATGGTGATACAAATTAGAGTGTGGTTTATAACAAGAATTTTAACACTCATACAATTTAGTATATATAAATAATATACATGATTTCTTTTTTAACATACAACACCAAGAGCTAGGTGAATTGTGATATACTACAGAAGTAATTTTATTTAATTCTGACTATGATAACATAGTCATTAAATTATAAGATATGAATATAAGTATGTGAAATATAAAATATAGGTATAATGGTCTGAAAAAGATTCAAATTTATTAATTAATTATTAGGAAATAAGAATTCAATTTTTAGTAAGTTCATTTTATTCATCAAAAAATGGGTTTTACAGTTTTTTGAATAAATATTATATTCAACTTAAACATGTTTTGGAAACAATAATTTATTAAATTAACAAAAAAATATAAATCATCATAAATAATTTTCTTTGGGTGAAATTTTTGGATTTTTCTTAAATGATTGATTTTTGTAGTGAATAGTGAGAAAACATTTTTCGAATACTTTCATATATTTTCATTAAATCTATTAATTTAAATGTCCCAATATATATTTTATTTGTGCATAAATTGATATATAATTCATTTTACAATGAATATCATAATAATTTCTTTTTTAATCAAGAATATTAAAGGATTTGGTTAAATTAAATTTTTATACCCAAAACACATTTATATATAAACTATTTTTCATTTTTCTTTATGTATTTATATTAAAATTGGAATCCATCACTTATAGAGATTTAATATTGAAATATGGAAACCATATTTAGAATTATGATGTTCAAATTTTTTATATTGGTCCCTTTTATTTTTTTCACTATGAATATTAACTGTTACTAATATTTGTCACCCTATTAAGGGTAAAATGGATAAAATGGGTTTAAAACTATGAGATAAGGTCTAAAGACACACTAGAAACATGAAATTATTTGTTATGATGATATTAATTAAACCATATCTATATGATCCAACATTATTAGACTGTGGCAACGTTCTAAAAGAATTTGATAATTTTATTAGGTGGAAGGGATGAATCTTAAATCAGTCCTAAGAGTATAAATTTAGTTTTCAGAAAACATAAATTTTTTGTTTATAATTTTTAAAACCAGATATATTTCTTGGATGCTTTGGTGAGTTTAGGGAGAATCAACCTCTGAAAACTCACATTTTAGGATAAATAGACATGGTGCAATTTTTTTTTTAAAATTTGGTTCCCATATGGGAAATTGTGAAGCCTTAAAATGAGTATTGCATGGTTTTATAATCCATGTAAGGTGGGATTCAGGGTTGTGATGAATTTATAAAATAAATTATAGAGGTGGGTGCATGATCTATTCATGGTTTTCCAAAACATGCACCTATCCCGAAAATTTAGTTCCACTTAACCAGTAGCACAATAGATTTGGTAAAAGATTATACCAAAATGTATAGCCAAACCAAGCAGGGTATGGTTTTTAGAAAGTGAGAGATACATGGTTGGAACACAGTTATCCAAAAAATGAGTCCAACCCATGTTGTTCATTAAATGGGAGAAATGGTGATTTTTACCATCGATACTTTAAGGGTTCCTCTCCCTTTTTCCACCATCATTCAACCAGGAGGTCCCCTATAGGTTTCTATATCCTCCAACCATCTGACTAGATTTTATCCCTTTTCTAATATACGAATTTAATTTATTAATGTGCATTGGAATTGTATCCATATATTTATGAATCCTCATGCATCTTATTTTAGATTTCATTCTCACATTCATCAGAAACTTCAACTGAGCTAATTCACCCAATTTTCAAGGAAGTTAAATAATATTTTGATTTCACTCATTTTGATTAGAATTAGGGCCTAACATTAGATGATTGGACCTTCCTAATAATTAGGTAGTTGTTTTATACTTTTTTACGTTAAATTTTTTTCATTGATAATTTATTTTTCTTATGCTATGAGACAAAACATTCCATACATTGGTTTTAATTTATGGAATTCCAGAAATTAAGTCCATAAACCTAGTTCACACAATTTATGAATCCCTTGTACATAGTTGGAGGTTTAACAAATCAACACAGACCACCACATAAGGTGAGTTAAACTAATAATTCCTTATAATCAATAATTTTCTATTTGACTAAACTACCCCTTTGGGTCTGATGTTGACTTCTTAGGATTGTACTACTCTATCCAGGTTTTGAATTTCCTTTTAAGGTGTTTTGACTACACTTCAAAGAAAAATGATTAAAATTCCATAAATGAATGTAATGGTAATTATTTATCCATTTTATAATAATAACACCACTGAGGTGTAAAATCTAATCAAAGATAATTGGAAAATTAAATTGAAGCACCTGAAATGAAATATGCTATATTCATGTACATGTACTTCATCATTATTAATGAATCAACAGGATGGTCTAAATTGGATTTAATATAGGGTGATTGGTAATACCATCGCACTTTCCCCTCCATGAAACATATGAATGACAGGATAAAATGTAATTACATGGACTATAAATGGACACAATGTCCCTTATTATTAATTACATCCATGGAGTCCCTTATTATTATTTGCATTCATGGAGTCCTTTATTATGGTTTATGGGTATGCAATCCTTCACTACTATAGGAATTGTGTCCCTTATTATTTATACATATGGTTTCCCTTATTGTTTTGATCATGGAATCCCTTATTATTATGGGCGTATCTTCCCCTATAAATTTTCATAATTGGTAATTACATCCATTATTTTTATAATTAGTCATGGAATCCCTCTTTAAATATGATACATGGTAATGGAATCCCTTATGATTTATTATATTTGATTATGAAATTCCTTATCACTCAATGATACTCCTATGACTAGAAATGCACACCTGAGTTACACCATAGGTCGTGGCTGGTCTTAGTATATATATATATCTGCATTTGTTACTACATATGTAGTCTCTATATATATATATATATACATAAATATATACATACATACATAAATATATGTATGTATTGTGACACATAATTTGATATATTTTAGTTTTGGATAAAGTACGTGTGATCTACAAGGTGCCCTTGTGGAGCATGAGCTGACTGGTTCCATTTATTAATTTATTACTAATAATATTTTATTCTTTCATACTATTTTATTTTATACTAATTGATTGGATATAAATTATAAACCATTGGTGGTGGCCTACTGAGTATATATCCCACTATGTTCAGTCCTCCTTTTGGTACCCGAACAGACCTCATAGTTGTAAGTTCAGGATCTTGTATTGTGCTTGATTTTTTTATCCTTTAATGCATTGATGGAGTGAAATAGTATAGGACTAATCTCATTCTTATGATGGTATTGCGATAGTTTTCTATTCTTCTATTTATGAATATCCTATTTAGTCTTTCTCTATTTATATGTATTTTCTAATTGATTTATTCTTATCTGTATATCAAACAATGTTTATTAATGGTTGTATTATTGTTCTATGGCCAAGTTGATTATTTATCAATGATATTGATTCATTATTTCATATTTCATTTCCATAAATTATTTATTACTCTTATATAATTATTAGTGATATAGAGGTTATAGTCACCCCACTAAACCACATTCAATCCCTATATTCTTGCTAACAGCCTCTAGTGTATAGAGGGACATGCTTAAATCAATTTGATCATCCGACTCAAGGTATTGTTTTAGTAAATCCTGGGTTCCAACATCACAAAGTGGTATATGAGGCATATATTTCATTTTATTTATTATACTTTTGGGATAGTAGATGTGAGACAATGAATGTTTCAACACATGGTAAATATCTTGATTCTAGGTCTGACCAAACCACACAGGAGGGGAAGAACAATTCTCTATGGATGGGAATGGTGTGTATGCTATTCTATATTATTGTTGATTATTATTTCACCTAAAATGTTTGTTTTACTTCCACTGGATATGGAATTTATAATTTTTTTATTATTACCCATAGCTAGTAATTGAAAAGAAATATTACTACATGCATCATTTTAGTCACATGATGATTCACATTCCATGCATCATCCATACAATGTAGATTGAATTGTTTAATTCCTAATTCATAATGATTTTTTCTGTGATTGTATGATTTTTCACCATATTTAATAATATACATACTTGGGTGATTATATAGAATAATTTCTTGTATAACAAGTTTGGATGATTTTTATCGTGTTTACATGTGGACTTTTTCTTGTGAGGTATCTGGACATGTCTACTCTCATTCATTATTCTGTGATAGAATACTAGATATAATTATGATATATTATCTGTAATTAATGTTTTTTCCTCAACCTAAAATCATGTAGCTTGTTGGTGACACAATAATTAACAAATTATGACATGTTTGAGTCATTTACTATTGGTCATGTGGGTTAAAATATTTAAGGTTATGAATTAATGGGTGTCAATAAAAATTTATAAGTTCTAAGGACCGTTATAAATTGGAGAATAGTTACTCATATAATCGAAACATCATATATAGAGTTGTTATATTTTTTTAAAGGAAATTAAAACCAAATTATTGTCACATGATAGCTAATTGGAACTTATAAAATTGTGTACCTTTATAACTTGAGAATTTTTATTCATATAACTAAACCATGAGGATAATATGTATATATTAAAACAATTTTTTATAGAAAATTGTTTCCTTTATTAAGGGTTGTACCTCTACTAATTTTTCATGATGACCAATATGACTTCATCCTAAATGCACAACTTCACATAAGTAGGTCACTTGTCGAATGTGACTAAACACATTTAAGGTGTATTAAACATGTAAATAAATAGCTATTATGGGTTGAATATAAATGTGGTGCTAATGATAATTTATAGAGAACTGACTCCATAAATTGGGAATGGTTTCCCATATGATTGAAACTAATCTAACTTGGTGGGACCCTTATAGGTCACCATACTCTTTACTTTCCTTATTACTCAACCCCATGGGGGTATATTCAAGTTAATTATTTTGTTTTTAAATATTTTTTAGCAACTTATATAGTGTCACATAAAAATGTATGGTGGCATACTACTTGAAAATTACCTTTATTGGATAAAATAACCTTTATCTATTTTGAGCTTTATTATTATGTAATGTCAGTTAATTAAAATATTAATTAAGGCATAAGGAGTGATTACCTATACATAATTCATTTCACATTTTCTATAACAAGCTTAATTTTGATAAACTTTTGACCAAATATATGGTTTAAAGTAAAATTATAAGATAATTTCCCTATTATGATGCATGGAGATAGATAGATAAAGTACATATTATATTTTTTTCTTCAGACTGGTAATTGATATCCCATATATATATATATATTGTTTTAAATGTTGAGATGAATGTGCATAGTTTAAAGTATTTAAAATGAATATTTTAAAGGTCCTTATTTTAAGGTACCTCATGTTGGGGTAATTATTAAATGATTCCTAGAGAATTTCCTTGAATGATAACGTGATAATTGTCATGGAACTCTATTTACTTATTCCTATATTAATTGAGACCTATAGGTTATGCGGTATAGATAAGTGAAATTTTTAGGAATAACCTTCTTTTTAGATTGATGTATTCTGTATAAAAAAGGGATATTTTAGACATGGTAGTGTCCTCTTACCCTAATGCATTGATAGATTCTTTCTTTTAGTTTTTTGATGTGAGGTAGCATTCATGCATCGGTTGTCTTGATAATGACTGTACATAATGAGAGGAAACCTTAGTTAAATCGGTTGTTGTCTAGTAAGGTAAACCTAAAAAAGCGGAGTTTCTATATATGTGTACCACTGACTGTCAGATATTTATACTTTAGTTTATCTTCCAAACATTTAAATGAGAACTCCCCTGTTTGGTTTCTTGGTGATGATTTGTGCCTCGTAGACTGTTTTTTGGTTGGTAATGTCATTATACATATGTTAATAGGTTTTAACCCCTAAATATTGAATCTTCCATTACAGTTTCAGTTCAACATCATCAAAAAGAGTGTTTTAATGTTTATTAGACACTTTTAAATAAATTTTATTAAATGGAATATCTTTCTTGTTAAAGAAACATTATCACCATATGTTTAGACCTAGCAGCCAAGTTTTTAGCTTGATCCATATGGTTTTTAGGGAGACTGTGATTCCCATAGATTTAACTCATATCCTAGATGGTCAATGAAAATTTTATTCTATGGAAAACCTATATAATAGGTTTCTCACATACTATATTTTCCTCACATTAATAATATTCACATTACTATCATTTCTAGATCGATGAGCGTAAGGTGTTTGTGTTTTATGATATTAGAAAGGTGATTCCATTCTTTTTTATACGCACCATGAGTTAATGGTTTTTGAAACTGGTTTCAATGGGAAGGAAATTTTTTTCCTATCCTAGTTATCCTAGAGTGGGTGGTGGTTGATGATTTCTTCTCAGAAATGTTGTTGTGAGGTAGGAAGTTATTCGATAAATTGATGAACATGTAAGTTTCAAATTTTAAAAATGAGTTTCAGGGAAACACCTAAAATACCTAATATTGTGGTTACATTTACCATGATTTGGTTGAACTTGTTTATAGATGACTCATGGGAGAATAAGTTAGTTTTGGAACTGGGTGGTTCAAGATGGACAAACATTTGCTTGAAAAGTTAGTTAATGCCTGATGTGCATGTTAACAATTTATAATTGAATTTCTGTCTAGCCAATTGTGAGCCATGGAGAGATGGTTTCTTGAATTTTATTCATACAAGTTAGGAGACTTGGAGGATTGGCTAAAATTAATAGAGGTTCCCTATTGATGAGGGATAATTTAAGAATGGACCAAGTACCATAGTACGGATGACCCGTAGCTAGACCTTTACAAGCATGGTCAGAAGATGTGGTGTTAGGGGTTATAAAGTATAATATGTCATTTTTTAATGAGTGTGGATCATGAGTATCTATACATGCGTCTTAATAAAACCGTAGAGTATTCGTAGATCAATATAAATCACATTTCCCATTACAACATCGTACTTAGTATGCTGAGGGAGAGTGTCAGTTATAGGTTGAGTTACCTTTGTATCTCTTTTTGGTTTTATGAAAGGACTCTGGGGAGTAGCACTCATGGATAAATTTGTAGTAAAACAAATGGTTCAAGGTGAACCATTTTATATTTAAACGTATTGACCATCGTGGTATTTTAAAAATTTACAATCTTCATAAGGACCATTCTTGGGAAATATTTAACGAGTGATGGGAGAATAGTTTTTTTGTCACTATGGATGGGTGATTTTTAAGCCCTGAAAATTTTTATGTCTAAGAGGGATAGTTATTGAGTAAATTTAATCAGTTTACCTTTACGTATAGTGATGATGGTAAGGATTCTCCAAAAGTAGGGTGCATGATATCAGTCACCAGTGTTTAAGAATCATTAGAGAATGGTCATGGAATATTGATACTATTCAATGGGTGATTGTTTTAGAACTAGAATTCCTTTAAATAAAAATATCATTGAACAAATGGATACCTTCATAAATTTCCTTAATTATATTTGATTATGGTATTTGGAGAATCAATATTTAGATGTTAAGCATGTTGTACCTTCTAATGATCTTTTAATGGCGGAACTAGAGAGTGCTAGTTCTAGTGCAACATCATGATGATAGTTTTCCTTTGGGAGATGGTTCATCCAAGAGACAACACTAAAACACTATAAAAGATTCATTGAGCATGAAAGGAACAATAATTGTTCAACACAGTTTAAGGCAGAAAAATCTGGTTTTCATGACATGTTTTTTGTAGGATTCGAGAGTTTTTGGAATATTAAAATAGAGGTAGTTCATCTTGTTTTCTATCAAATAAATGGATAAGGTTGGTATGTAAATTTCATCAGGAATTCCATTAGGATGATATGGGTGAAAATTAAACTTTAAAATAAGGATTTTAAGGAAATTAATTTGCAACTAATTTGATAATTTTCAAATGGAGTACGATCATTTCAATTAGATTAGATAATGAGGGTTGTTACCTTGCATGTAATCTTATGGGAATGTTGTAAGTTTTAATAGGACTATACCAGTGTGCTTAGGTAGGAAATGTCAATTGTGGGAATACCATAACTCATAATTAGACATTATAAGTCCAGAACCTTTTTTGGGAAGCACCATAGACAGCTTGATAAATGATATAATGATGTAATCATTTTTCAGGTTAGATGGGCTTGAGTAAGAACCATCTTGATGTTTCAGCTTAGGATACGAGCTTCAGATTGAGTTTAATTGTTCAAGAATTGTATGCCTATAGTATATTTTGAAGAAACAATAGGCATTTGTTAATGCAATGTGGTAGTTTGAATGAAAATTCACAACCCTTGTAGTCAGTTCATTTTTTCATTGTTCTCTAAGGAATATCATGTATGAGATGTTATAAGGTGTAAAGACTGTAAGATCCGTTGTTTTTTGGACAAGGAAAATTTATAAAAGAATTTTAAAAAAATGGTGGATGGATAAAATATTTAAAAATTAATTAGAATGTAAATCCAATCATTAGAATAGATAGAAGTGTTATTTATGGATAATATTCATGGCCTAATAGGCTCATATGGCTTTTGGTTGAGTTTTGGGTGTATTGGGCTGCAAGAATCACTTTCTTAGGAAAAACGTTTTGTTGAATAATTTTTTTAAACCATGTATCCCCACAAGAGAAAATGTGTGGTTCTATAAGGGGTATCACATGGTTTTCAAAACCATTCAAGAGAGGGAATATTTATATGTAGATTGACTACAAGAAATTACAGAGCTGGATTCATGATCTATACATAGTTTCCTAAAATGTAAATTTACCCCACATGGTTAGTGACACTTAACCAGTAAAACCTCATGGTTGGAACATAGTCAGTTCAAAATGTTCAGCCAAACTATGTGAGGTATGACTCTTAAGAAGAGATAGCAACCTAGATGGTTCAAAATTAGAAAAAAATATCCTTACCATGTTCCTCATTAAAGGGGAGTAAAATGATGATTTTTCCCACCAACCCTTTAAGGGTTCCACTTTATTTTTCCTCCCCCATTCAAAATGGATTCCCTATAAGCACACCATTCTCCTCCTCAACTCAAAATTTGAGCTCTAAGATGAATTCTAATAGGTTCTTTGGATGTTTATTAGTTTGTCTATGACACCATATTCTTATAATTTCAGTTTCTATTCTTGCCTTTTGTGTGAATTCATGCGAGATAATTCACCCTATTTTCTAGGAATTTTTCTAATATTTCAATTTCTAACATTAAAAATCAACTCAAATAAAAATATTAGTTTAGTGGACCATTTTTAAAATTAGGTTTGTGGTCTATATATTTTTTCCTAAAATTCATGTTATTTATAAAAAAATTCATTTTTTACATGCCAGACCATTCCACATCTTTTTCTTACTTCAGAAAATGGCTTAAATTAAATACCTATACCGAGTTTAGAAATTATATTTTTTCCATGTACATGGTAAGAGGTTTAATATTTCATCATAAACCACCATTTAAGGTTAGTTCGTATAATTTATCCTTAAAATCAATTATTTCATATTTGAAAAAACCACCCCTTATGGTGTTTTTTCTGATGCTCATGATTATACTACTCTATCTATATTTTGAATCACCTTTTAAGTTGTGTGGACTATAATTCATGGAATAAATTACTAAAATGACTTAAATGAATGGCACGATGATCATGCATATGTTTAATAATAAAACCACCTTTGAAGTATGTTTTCTTTTAAAATAAAATGTAATAATAAAATATATGTAATTCCAATATTATATGAAATGGATAAGTACATGTCCTTCCTGATTATTGAAGAATAATTTAATGGTGTAAATTATATGAAATTAAGTGTTGTTGATAAGACCATCTCACTTTCCCCACACTAAAACATTTGAATGTAATAATAATAAAGTACTTGATTAGACAATAAATGGACATTTATAACCTTATTATTAATTATGGTGATAGTGTCCCTCATTATTATTTACAGGCATGGAATCCATTATTATTATTTTTAGGAATAGAATCCGGCATTGTTATGGGAATTGAATCCCTTATTATTTATGGTCATAGCATCCCTTATTATTAGAGGCATGTTTTCCTTTATTATTATGGGCATGGAGTCTCATATAAATAAAGATACTCTGGTATGGTGTGCCTAATTGTAACACATGGGAATGGAGTACCTATTGAAATTTTAAGCTCAGGAATGGGTTCCCTTATTATTTATGATCTTCAGGCTTGATTTTCCATGTCACTCGATGAGACTCCTATGACAATGAATGGATGCTTTTGTTATTCCTTGGGTCCAAGCTAGTCTTTATATATATATATATATATATATATATATGTTTAAATATGTCACTATGTAACTAGTATATATATACATAAATATCTACATACTCAGATATATACATACATATATATATATATGTGTGTGTGTGTGTGTGTGTGTGTTTAGTGACACGTCATCAGAGATATTCCAGGTAAAGTCAAGGAAGGTATGGTCGGCCAGGTGTCAATGAGGTTTATGAGCCGAATATTTTAATTTATATATTTATTACTACCTTATGTAAAATATATTCATACTGATATATTTTATACTTACATACTATATATTAATTATAAACCATTTGTGGTTTCCTATTGAGTATATCTTATACCCTGTTTGGTATATCATTTGGAACCCAAACTGACCTCATGGTTTCATGTTTATGATCACAGATTGTGATTTATTATTATTATCCTTTTGGGATAGGATAGAGTATGATATAAGAAGTAAAAAAAAGGTCCCATGATTCTAATATAGGTAGAAATTTTTCATT
The DNA here is from genome assembly GCA_963277665.1 of Viscum album. Lineage (NCBI taxonomy): Eukaryota > Viridiplantae > Streptophyta > Magnoliopsida > Santalales > Viscaceae > Viscum > Viscum album. The sequence continues at coordinate 304,054,545 of OY728148.1, read as the reverse complement.
TTATTTAATTAATAATTTTTTAGTCTAGATCTTTTATATTTATTATATGTTTCATGTATTTTTATTTGTAGATCATAACATCTTCATATATGGTAAGATTAATTGTATTTGATTTTTTTTAATATAATTGATTTCTATTTTTTATTTCATCATATCATTCTTCTCATTATTTATGATTTGGTTCTAATTATTATTTATCTAGAGGGTATAGTCTCAGCACTATACCACCTTCAGACCTTGACAACTATTCAACATCCTCTAGAGTATGGGGAGATAATCCTGAGGCCATGTAACTGACTGGATCATGGAACCATTTTAGTATATCCCAAGATAGTAAATCACAATTTCAATCATAACATTGAATATATGGAATTTTGGAGGTACTTTCCTTTAATAATGTCATTTATTTGATTTTTAGTAAATAATATTCTAATGTTTCACTCACATTATTTTAGTTTCTTATATGTTCACTTAAGAATAAGAAGATTTTAGGAATGAATTTAAAATTTTATTTCGATCAGGAATATTTTTTTGTGATTATCATTTATATTTATATTTTATTGATTTTATAATTGCATTAAATATTCAGTAAAAGCTAGCATAATGCGTGTGCAATATGTATAAAAATTAAAGAAAATGATTTTAAAAACATCAAAAGTCATATTTTTTGGATGAATTAATCTCTCCAATTAATTTAATTGTTAATTATAATTTATTATTTTTTGTGATATATTTTATATTAAAATTTTATATATATCCTAATATCTTTAATGTCAAACATATGAATAGTTCTTTAAATTAATTTAATGTTATTTTTTATTAAATAATATATTATTAAATGATTTAAAATTATAAAAATATTTTAATTGAATAAATGGGATGTTAATTTGAATAAAATATCATCAATTAAATATTTGGGAGCTAAATTTTAATTTATAATAAATATTTATAACCCTTTAGTATTGAATAGGTTTTTACCATGGTTAAGGATAAAATTGGTTAAAGAAGGGGTTAAGAATGAATTTTTTTTAAATGGAATCGAAACCCATATAAATTTTATCAAATAGTGATATTTACTCCATTTCCTCTTTTTCATTTAATTATAGGATATTTGTATTCATTATACTTGAGTATGAAAAATATTTTATTTTAATATTTTGAATAAAACTCCAAGTGTGTCCACTACCTCTTTCGTAAAAGGAAACAACTTATCCTCTCTTATCTAGACCAAATGATCCTTAAATATCACAAAAACCCTACCCTAATCCATTTTTAAAATCCCTCAATAGATCCAAGAGGTATTTTGATCATTGTACTATATTTTCAAGAATAACGGTGTATGTAAAAGTAGCATTGTCAATAAACTTGTATAATTGTCAACTAAGTTCTTTCAATTTTATTTCTTCTTCTACATCCTCTAAATATGTTATATAAATTAAAAAATAATTTCTTAGTATCATTAAAATAATTAATTCTTATTACTAATATCTATCAATAATTTTACACCTCTTTTCTATGAAATGGGAAAAGAAAACAATCACTCATGCATATATGTGGACTACAGCCTCCTCGTTGAGGTATTATTCTTTCTTCCTAACTATAATTATTGAATGATTATTATGATATATTTAATATTTCTATATGATATTTCTAAATTAATTATACTTATATAATTACAATATCTTATCTAGCTTCATACATGTCTATTTTCTGAAAAGCAATAATATCACTCGTGCGTGCATATAGATTGTGACCTCCCTGAAGTGATGCATTTATTTTTATTTTTTTATTTACATGGATGGAAATAATTATTTATTCAATGAATGTATATTATATATAAGAAATTTTATTGATTATAGAATGGTGAAGTATTCTTTAGTTCTTTTTGTCTCAATCATCGAAACGTGGAAACATTTGTTGTGCATACGTATAGACTATCATCTAAAGTAAGTGATTTAAATCATTTTTCATCTATATATAATATTAATATTTACAAAACTACCAATAATTAATAAATATAATATTTATTTCATGATTATGATTCTGGATATGAAGAAACCATAACCAAGGATCATTTACCAGAACAATATACCAGAAACATACATGAGAATAGAATCTCTTATCAGATGAAAAATTGATTTTAACAAAGTGTTTTCAATAAATTAATTATATGATGGTTTAAGTAAATAACTTTTTTCATGAGGTAATATTTTGATGGTTTTTGGATCGAGGCTTGTGTTTTCTTTAATGTGGGAAGCACACTTGGGTGCTTTATGGTTAGACTGATGCATGTGATATGCGGTCAGCTTTGTGTCATTGGTGTAGTGATGACTTGGTGGGTTTTAAATGTGAATTAACCGTGATTGATAGTGTTGTAGTATCATAAGTGGTTCAGAAGGAATGGATTATTCAGTTTCCTCTCTTATTTTTGTAGGTGTGTTAATTATGGGGTGAGAGTACAAGTAGAGACTCCTAGTTTTTTCATAGCATCGGGTGGTGGATAATATTGTTGATGTGATTGAAACAATTGGGGAATTGATGGAACCCTTTGGTATCAGTTGGAATTCAATAATTTTGGTTGTCATAAGGTGAGATATGGAACATTTAATGTAGATTAATATTAAGAGGAGTTCTAGGGGTAGTCTTGGCTTAATGGGATTGAAGGGTTGGGGAAGTAGGTTTAGTATCATTGTCATGTTAGATTAGTTTGGGTAGTGTGTGACTCAGGGAGATATGAATCTTGTTTTTTTTATTACAATTAGATATGAGAGAACATGATGGAACACATGGTGAAGTAATATTTTGAATTTTTGATATTCATGAGTTGTATGGGGATTGATGGGATATTTTGTAGCATTCTGGAGGGTGTGGTAACCCAACTATTTAGGTAAAATAATGAGAGTTTAATAGTGTAATTGTATATTGATAAATGGATAGGATCTAGTGGCATGGTTGACCAAGAAAATGGGGGAAGTTAAGTGATAACTAGGGTTATGTGGTTATGGATCATGATGATAATCTCATGGGTTTGACTATGTATCATCGAGGGAACGCTCAAGGAGGATCTTAATTAATTACATGTTTTGATGATTGAACTTGTTGATGATAAGTGTTGTGATTCTCATTTTGGGTCAAAGGTTCAGAAAGTGATGATAATGATAATATCCATGAGAGTGGATGATTATTTTTGTTTCTATTAGCACTTGGGAATTCATAGATTTAGCACCATCCATTCGTCAAGTTTGATTGTGGGAAGAACATGATTCCTGGTGATTGAGTTTTTTATCATGTGGGTTGAAGAAAATGGATCTCCAATGGTGTGGTGTGTGATTTCATTCATAGGATACATGACCATGCATGGGAAGGGTCATTGTTTTTGGTTTTTCCTTATGAAATTTTAGAATAGATAAAAGTGGAGTTTCTAAATTATGTTTATTTTCCTCCGCAAATAGAGTTTGGTTATTGGTGTTAGAATCAATGTGATCATGAAAATATTTGTGTGTTGGATTAGGGTAGTGCTAAATTGGGTGGTAGGGTACAAATGATGCTTTGTTTAATGTATGAACATACCATGTAAACTGATTAATAGTTATGTTTCAACCCATTTGAATGATTTAAAGATCTAGAGGTGTCTAATTTAGAAGGGTAACCATGATAGAATTATTTAGAAAACATATACGCTTGGGTTATAAAAATCTATATCATGGTAGGGTTAGAATCATAATGATATAAGGTTAATTAAAATAATAAAATGAATTGATTTTCATTGAAAGAAAGCCATGAATTTAGTTAGCCTATGACATGATTAGGAAGGTCACACTATGAGTGAGGTGTGGGATCTATTGAACATGTTTGGATTACCATGGGATTCTGTTGGGATAGAGACATCATGGTTAGGTTTTTCTAAAACATGTTGTACGTAGGGATGACTATATCTAAAAATTTATATCTAGAAGTTTTTAAGAAATTTTTTTAATTTAATTGGTTGTAGGGAGCATGAAATTCATGAATTCATGTCATATTAGATGTGGAATGTTGTTTTAGCCATATGATAGAGCCTTTTATTAAAAATACAACACGTTAGATCTTATAAATAGATAGCTGGTATAAATCCATTTTTCATAGAAATTGATAATAAATAGTTAAACAACTGCTTTATGCTTGTAATAATTTTTTATCAGGATTTGGATGTTTTAAACTATTATGGGAGCATCATTAGAGTGTTGGAACCAATTTATAATAGAAAAATCTAGTGGATAAATTTTCAATGTAGTAAAATTGGTAGTTATGACATAATTTCAATTATGTGGAAAAATAGGTTATATGGTTGTCTGGGTGGTGAAAAAACTGTATTTCAGGAGTAAAAACTCAAGTAAATGTTACCCTGGGGGTTCAAGAATGGATAGAGAGTTTTTCTCATGTCATTGTGTCTTAAGAACTGTAAACTGGAGGTTGTCCTTTAGAATCGTAATTGGAATTTCATGTTGGTACTTGAACACTTTAATGAAAATAGATGACCATGATATGTCAACTGAGGTGTATGGATAACCCCTGATACATTTTAGGGATAAGATTTATTATTATAGGGTGTTCAAAAACCCCTATGTTCATAAAAATGGTTTAAATTCAAAAGAAATTTCAACTATTGATTTAGTGGATGGTCTAAAATTTTAAATAGATGTCGGAAAGAAATTTAGATGTTTGAAACCCTTTAAATATCCAAATTTGTACAAAAATTTGTTCCTTTAGGGGTTTTGGTATTATATTTTCATGTTTTGGGATGAATAGAATAGGGGAATGATAATTGCATGGTTAGTGATAACCATACACTCAAATCCTTGAGGACTATATTATATAAGAACACAGACTTTGAAAACATACAATAAGGCATAGAAGACCATGAAATTTCCTATAGTAATGGGAATAAATATTTTATGGTAAGAAAATTTTCATTGAAATTGTGTGTTATAACTTTCTAGATTTTAAAGCCTTTGGTAGTGGAGGGTACATGGTTTCCACATAGTTTGGAAAAATATTAATTCAAACAATGTAGATGCCTATATATTCATTAAAATGGATTTTTTAACATTATACCCTATAGGAATTTATCTCCAATTTGGTAATTTATCTTCCCTTTTCTTTCCCACCCAATCCAATGCACAAACTGATGGATTGATTATCCCCCACTTCATTCATCAATCCTCTCCATGGAGGAATATTTAGTGCCTCCAAACACTTATTAAAGGTAAGTATCACATTATTTCATCCTTGGTTGGTCCTCTCCTCCCAATTTTTCAATTTCCCATTTATTTGGATCGATTTTATTTGGAGATTCCATTAGATCATGGTGGAATCATATGATTCTCATGGGTATTGTTTACAACCTTTGGTGAGGGAAACCCAAGGGGCTATCTGAACTCTATTCCTTATCAATTCAATATGGTATATTGTTTCATTGGGGGTTTGATGATATTTTTACCAAAGTAAAATTAATTTAATTATTTTCTGGTTTCATCAGTTTTGGATTGGTACGAAATAATCATAGGGGTATTCCATATGGTCGGTGCCCCATGGAATGGGTTTTCAATAGACGAATAAGGTTCGTTGTGTTATCTGTTTTTATACAAAAAAAATGTGCTTAATTAATTATAGATGTAATAATTAATTAATTATTGAAATTTCACTTGATATTGGAACCTATATTGTTATCATGGGTTTGGGTAAGCTTGGATGGGGCTTGGAAGGATTTTCTAGAGATTCCAGTCCATTGTGTTTTTAATCAGGAATCACTAAATAAGCAAGGTAATCCTTATACTTGAACCATTTTATTTTATATTATATGTTCATGTGTCATGTTTCCATATATACATTACTATATTTGACATGTTTAAAGTTAAATAAATATCTCTATCATGTCCTTTTCCTTTGTTAACACCTCTTATATTGATTGGAAATTAAAATTATTAATTCAAAAAGATCTTTTTTGGTGAAAAGACAGAACCCTTTGAACATTCAGGTCAACACTGAACATCAGCAAACATAAGTCACCATCAAATCATTCTAGTAAATTTTAAGACAGTTGTAATCCTTCACCCTATATAAGTTCTATTCAATTGAGGTTACCCTAATTCTGGGATCATCCTTAAAGAGAACCTCAAAGTGATATGCCATATTTTACCAAGTATTAATATACACCTCCTGGATTTCTCTTACTTTGCAGAAACCACATGATGAAATTGGATCCTATTTTTCAATCAAAAAATATTTCCCTTTGTTATGTTAAATTATAAGATTTATTCAAAACATTCTACTAAAATCTTCTTACAAAATGTTAATGTGAATAATCATCCTTAATCTTTTCTTTAGAGTGTATATGTTTCTCTAGGATATATGATATATTGACGTTGTCCATTATAGAACCCTTCAAAATAAAATAATTTCATTATTATACCTTAAAAATTATGTCATGTTCCTAGTTCTCCTAAAAAAATATGTTTTAGTGTTGTTATAATGATCTAACATAGCCAATGATCCATCTTATATTTTTTTATAGATCTTATTTCGTCTATGACTCAGCTTCATCAACATCATCACAAAGAGATTATTCTTTCATCTCATGATTTTCCAACTCATATGGTATGATATCTTCTGGTACCAATTAATTTTAACTTACATATACCACAATATATATTGATTTATAATAAGATCTGATGGATTACATTAATGATATAAAATGGAATTATTTTGAAAATAGTTTTTGAAATGGATATCGATTTTTAGAATGTGAATTATTTTTTAAAAAGAAATGGTTAATTTCATTGATGTTGTATGTTTTTTTAAATTCTTTATAATGGAAATTGAGTGTTTATTAGTAAATAGTCCATTTAAATTTTTATTGGTAATTTGGTTCTTATCCTTATTTTAGTAAATTTTTCTTGAAATGATTTTTGGAGTGGAAAATGGATTGGTTTTTTAAGTTTAAATGGAATTTTTTTTAAAAAGGTTAAGGGGTGTAAATGGGATTCATTTGAGATGAAATTTGAAAAATGCTTGGGGGTGTGTGTGATGTGTTTTAATGTGTTGTTGAGATGGTATTTAGAAATGGGTTGGAAATTGTTTTCCTCATGGTTTGATATTGTTTCCATGATTTAGTTGGGGAAATAGTTTTTTGAATTTTTTTCTGAATATAAAATTGAAAAATTCCCTACTACTATATGTTATTTTATCTTTTTTATGGTTTATTACATGTGTTTTTTTCCTGCGTGATTTTTCTTTTGGTTAGACTATGGATGAATGTGGTCCCTCCAGGGAAGCAGTGGAATTATGGTTAACCAAAGGAAAAAAAATCACGTAGTCTTTGTAGGGATACATATTGATAACCCGGGGGTGAACATAGATCCCCAAGGGATACGCTAGAATTATATTGAACCAAGAGTGAGTATAGACCACAGATGACACATGTGATAGTTAACTTAGTGTGAACAGACCCCTTAGTGATACAGGGATTTGGTGATGGGTATATTTCCCTTGGAAGCAGTTTGGACTAGGGATCGGTATATTTCTCCTAGTCGGTAGTGAGATATTTAGTAGGGTCTATGTGACATGCGGAGAGAGGCCACAGAACTACATAAATAAGGTTTGTACCATTTCAAATGTTAACATAGCCCCTGGGTTTAGAAATGGTTCTCATTTTAGTTTTAAAATTTTTAAATGGTTATACATGTATTTGGTTACCTTGGAGACGTTGTGTATGCAACTATATATACTGGTTATTTTAGGAATCATATTGGTGGTGTCTTATTGGGTTGTATTCACACCTAGAACGAGTCTCTATTGTACTTGGGTTCTAGAGCATTATTCACATGTTATTTTAAGAAAACGTATGGTGTGGATCAGGTTTGTTTTTTCATGGTAGAGTAGGATATGTCACATAAATAAATTATCAGGGCATGGAATGCCTCTACATAATAATATAAAGTCATTTTTTGTTATATATTTCTTTACATTATATAATATTTATTTAATTAACCATGTTTTTTTATGATTTATTTCATATTTTGAGTATTTAATTTTATTTACAATGTACAGTTTTATTTAATCTTCACTTTTACAATAATATATATGGAATTTATTTGTGTTTTATTTGATTGTGAACACTAATACATATGGTATAGTCTCCCCCAGTACCACCTTAGACATTTTCTACTATTTGTAAATCTCTGACATATGGGGAGGCATTCATAAGGTAATACAACATTCTAGTATAGTTACTATTCATAGATTGAGGTGGTATGGTTATTTAATATGTGTTTTAATGAAATATATTTTTGGATTGTGGTTTATCCATATTGAATATTTTTGGCCATTAAGACACGTGATTCATTCTTATCCACATTCAATCAATGAATGACTCTACTATATCATGAATAAGGGAATCCAATATCATTAGGAATCTTTAGATTTACCTTATGAGGTGTTCAAGTAATCCTAAAATATCCTATGACTCAGAATTTTCAATGACATACTATATCTTCTAGGCATGATGTTATGTTTTCAAAATCTATCAATACAAGAATCTCTTGGGAACCAAATAGTGTGGTTCTAGCGTGTTGATGATTGTTCCTTTAGATTGAATAATCTTATTCATCCATGGATGTATTTCAAGATAGATCAATAAAATCCAATATTAGATGAATTTAATATTATTATTGGTATGAAGTAGGGTTTCAAGTAACATATCAAGTATGACATAATGGTTCTAGGTGTTGTGTAAGCATCATATGGTTCATAAAAACATCTCTTTTTTAAGGATCGATGATTAATATGAGATTTTTATGATGACAAAATTCATGATCAATGGAACTGAATTAAATAACATAGTAAATGAATAAACACTGGAACTGAATCATAAGATCTTCACATATTATTTATAGTTAACATTAGTTATTAAATAATTAACATGAATAAAATTAATTCTTTATTTATCTACATAAAGATAACATTTTATTAATGCAACACTTTAATATAAAAGGTGAGAAACCATTAGTTCAAAAATAGAAGGAAAAAATAGAACTATTGAATGAAAATTTCATCCAATTAGAATTAATCTCCCTAAAAAATTCTAAGAGATGTTACTTACTTGAGTGTTGTGTTCATCCACTATCTGATCATCAAACTCAATGCCCAACTTGTTTCATTACTGTATATACTCATCAATGATGATATTTCCATCATTTAAATCACCAATGATAATAATGTCCCTCTTTTTAGTCCATGTTTATTGTTCCTCAGTGAGACTCACCCTCAATAACCTCCCCATCATTCTGGAACCTTCATATTCATTAGCATTGGGCAATAAAACATGTTCAATCACCTATTATATAAAGATCATGGTTAATTACAAGGTTTTCATAATCAAAACACCTAACTTCTATAGATGAACCATAGAATAACTATCTGTATACTTTTATTTCAACTTCTTTGTCAAACATATCTCTATTTGTTGTGGAAAAAATGAGTAGTACTTCCTTTATTTATGGGATCCCTTGTGTTTCCTATTTCTCCCTGGGCTCGTAGAGTTATCTCCTATGGAATATTCCTCTGTTTCACTTGCAATAGACTCACACCCAACGTATTTCTTCCTAACCATGGGCTGAATAACTAGATCAACCTCGAACTCTTAATACGGTTCATCAATCAGAAAGTGTTCGATGTTGTTACCCAACTCAATGGCTGCCACCTCCCTACAGAGGCTTATCCCAATACCACACTTAGAGCACACCACATCTGCATATATTGAACCCAATAGAGACATGGAAGGCGACCTGGTCACTTTAACATCCCCATACCAAGAATGAGTACTTTTAACCATCACAGATTGAGATTCATGAGATGAACCGTCACCTCATCCCTTCACAGATTGGGTTTCAATAACCCTTTTCATACCAGAATGAGAAGAAACAACAGAATCAAAGCAACCACCCATTAAATTTCACAAAGAAACCACTTACACTTGATGATTCATATTGTTATGATCATCTATAAATTTTTTGAAGATGTCATTGACCTTCATCCTAGGGGTAGAATAACTGACTACTTCGGCCTTCCTATACTATATTTACTAGAAGACAAATCAAAAACATTTTGGATGGTCTAGTTAGCTGCTGATACATCCCACTTCACAAGAGGAACAATACCTTCTGTATTCAGTCCCAAAACACTTTCAATAAGTATCCGCTTGGAATGCATCAACTGGTTTTCCTTCAATGTGGACAGCTTACCACTCCTACAGATATCAGGCTTATGTCCCATGTGGTTTCACAACAAACAAAAATCATAGCATGACTCAAAATGACTAATTTTGTGAACCAAAATTCCTCAGTTGGTGATCAAAATGTATGACACAAATCTATGAATGTTTCTATAGGAATATATGGGTTTTAGCATGATATTTATTATCTCTTATGTTGTTCACAATTTATTTCAATGAGAATCACTTCCAAAAGATTTTTCTTGATCAATCTTGACTCGAGGGAGGAATATAGAGTAAGATCTCTCCCTGTTGTTGATAGTTTTCTGGGATAAGAGATCTATCTAGGGATTCAAGATAATTCACTGGATTTTGTTGTGCACAAAAAAATTAATAATATTTATTGAAAAATAATATAATAGGGTTTATATACTACTGGGGTTTTAAATAATTAATTACACAACTTCCATTTATTTTTTACATAATCCCTATCGAACCCCATGTCTGTAATAAAAATAATAATATTATTTCATGATATTATATAAAATCATGAATTAAATTATATATTAGTTAATAAAAAATTATTAAATACATATTACTTCTTATGGGACATATAAACATGAGCTATCATTCACACAAAATATTTATCGCACCCTGAATAATGAATATTTATGTAAAAAATTAATATCAATGCATTTTTCTCCAAAAATATATTTATATTATATTAACTAAATATAAAATAAAATATTTTTAAATATTTTAGTCACATATTATTGTCTTGAATAACTGGTGACATAATATATTCGATCAAAAAAAACAAGAATAATTATTAAACAACATTCGAGAATAATATTTATTCAAATTGTTTGGTAACAAATGATAATATATTATTTAACTGAGATTCTGGATAGACTTAGTGTGTGCCCCACTATGCCTCTTCCACTGTGGAATTTGGAAAAACATCATAAATAACATGGTTAGCATCTAGAAAAAAACCAAGTCACCCATTGGGAAATAAGTTAATGTCACAATGATATAATACCATATATAGATGATTATTGTGTGATATAATCCCTTTATTAGGATGTCTCTAACCAATCTAGTTGATTGCTGGTACAATCAACTAGTGTGCTTTATACCTCTTTTTTTTGGAATTTCCACAAATTTAACTTTTTAATAGAACACCATGGACATGGAATTATTTAAGATATATCATTTCCATCTAAGGTCTTATGATATCAACATCTATTTTGTAATTTAATGGAGAATCCATTATTTTATTATTCATTAATAAAATATTACCCATGATGAACCCAATATGTCCTACCTTGTTGAAAACATATAGAATCACAGTTTTTATCCATTCATTAAAGTACATGACATATAATACACATTAATAATAATATTAATGTCTAAGTAATTATACATAGGTATGTAGATAAGAACATACAAATGACACATATAAATGTGTATTTCCTACTAGTGGGTTTTGTTATTATAATATCCTACAATAGATATTTCCAAGAGTATACACCATGAGAAGGTGTCATGATGTCCTATGAGTATCTACCCTTGAGAGTCTGAATCATTTATGTACCTAAAATGATTTCATTCGTCTCAAAAACATATATTTAATGATACTATTATAGCACTTTTGGGTTCTCATCAAAGTGGGGAACTTCTATGAATTTTGAGTGTGATAACTACTCATAGAATATTATCACATACTATGACATACATAATAGAAATCATGATGTTATAATGAGATTATAAATATTTAAATAAATGAATAATTTTTATCATAATGTACATATAATTAGGTTCTAGGGAACCAAATCCATCATACTCCCACATTCACTATCACCAACTACAAATAAAATTCATCATGCTTTCTCTCATATGATACTCATTCTCATGATATGATATTATTTTAGTCTAGAGGTCCACCACATTTTCTTACCTTGGAATTATTCTTATAGTAACTTCACTCCTTTGATAAAAATTACTCAAGAGGTTATACTTCTGTAGTATGTTCATTTTCAATTGGTGTGACCTTCAGTCTTTTAAAATATCCACTGTTGCATTATAATCAAAATGAAATGTCTTGGAAGCATGTTTTTTGGATGTTGTGTTTGGATGCTATAAGAGGTTTGTGCTGAAATTATTATGTTTCATTATCATGAAATAAAATAAATTCACATTATATGTTTTGATGGTTAGATGAATGATATGAAATATTTCATCCTAATCAAATGATTGGATAAAAATTCTAATGAAATACCATCTCGTTGTCGAGACATTTTCTTGTAGATATGGTTCATTGGACTCACCTAGGGTGTAAGGACATGACCCCAGTTTCTCAAAGCCAGTGCATTATTTTATTACATTAGAATTATTACAATAAATTTGTATCCCGATGGAATGAATAGTTTAGTAATTTTGTAAAACTCGATACATACATAAGTTCAACATTACAACTTGAAATGAAATACACCATATCATCTTTTTTTGAATCTCATATAATCTCCTAGATTATCCATGAATGTAATTCATAATGTACATCTTCCAAATCTTGGGAAAATAAAACACGTGAAATGGGTGGTCTCGGTTGCTCAATAAGGTTAAATAATATAGTGGAATAAAATCTAAACATAAACACTAGGCATGAATAATAGCTAAAAATTCATGTCTTTAAAAATATAATTGATCGTATAAAGTAGGAATAAAAATGATTATATAATTACATATAACATAACCATGGATATTCTACTAGAAAAATAATCACATTGACTATAAATCTCTAGTTTCATAATTAGGTAGTGCATAATGTTGGACATCGTAATCACTATGTTAAGGACTTGTGCTAACACTATAATATCTATTTTTTCAAGGCCTCATGGAAAGAAACTTGTTTATCTCAAGAGACCTACAAATGCATTGAGGGGATATAGCAGGCCCCACCCATCATGTAATAAGTCCAATTCATTACTCATATGAATGGGGATAAATAGAAATTGCACATACATTCATATTAAATCTATCATACAAAATGTAAATAGCTTCCCCCAATCATTAAACATAAACACTATCCATTCAAAATAATACAGTGAATTGTATCAAGATAGCACATCCACATTCAAAATAATCATAAAACATTAAATAAAATATGGTATATTATATCATAAATTATTAATCCTATAATATTCAGTAAGGGTGTTGAAATAGGTGAAAATACACTTATAATATAATCGAATAATTCTTGAGATAAATACTCTTTTACTTTGAAGAGAAGGGTAATTTTGGAAAAATATTTATATAAAATCAGAAGTGAATTATGATAAATTTTCATAATAAAAACATTGATTTTATAAAAATATGTTTTTCTAAAAACATATTAGGTGGTTCCCTTGAAAAGTTTTATGAATTCATGAAATTCCATTGAAACATTATTTTTTATCAGGAAGGATTATTGAAAGATCCTTTTAAAACATGTAAAACCCCATAAAATAATGAAGTATTATGGTTGGTACACATATAAATAACATTAAAAAAGAATTTATGATGAGTAAAAATGAATAAATAAGTATTTAGTTGGGGTTAATAGATACAATGAGTAACCTAAAAGAAAATGGAGGTTCAGGTAGAAAACCCTTAACTTATGTGTGAATATATTCTGATCTAGAACTTCGGGTCCTGGAATATGAAGTTAGACTCATTAATAACATAATTAAGAACCAATTAAGACCGTTTTGGATTTATTTTAATTTTATTATGTTCATATGTGGTCATTTTGGTGGGTTAAGAGACTCCATATCATCATATGTGAGTGCTCGTTTTATGAGTTTTCATCATCGGTTCTCTTGTATGAAAGATAATGTAAAATGATAATTGAATCCTAGAGTTGAGTTTATATGTTATTAATTTTTGTAAAAAATATTAAATTATAATATATTTAATTTGGTAAAATTGCGTGAGGATTATTCATTTGATGAAATTTTAATGATAAAAACTTGGATTATTTTGGTGGTTTTTTATCACCAAGAACAAATTTTGTTTTATTAATTAATAACATGTGTAAAAAATGATTCCAAATCATTAAATAGGATATATTAAATATAATATAATGAGTTTAATCCCTAAAAATAGTTTGAAGACCATAATTTATTATGGTTATCAAATTTGAAATCACGTCGTCCTTGAATATGATATATTAACACTTCTCGTAATTTGTTTTAATTTATAGTATAAAAGGAGGGGAAAGAAGATATGTTGATGAATTATTCCACTATCATACATAAAATTATAGTACATGTAGGGTACTAGAGATAACATAAAATTTGAAGAAAATGAGATCAAAAATAAAAAATATGAAATGAACTTGAAAGAAAATAAATGAAATGAAAAGTAGAATTTGCCTCTGGAATCAATATTCCTTGCGAGCCTATTTAGAAGAAAATATTTTGTATTTTTAAGAGACCAATGGTTCATGGATGTGGGGAGAATATTTTTAGTGGATTTTAGCTTAATTTATTCAAGGCATAGGTCTTTAGATTATTGAACAGAAGAGGGAGTGATGGGTGGATTTTATAGTGGAGGAGATCAATTATTTTCCATTATTTTATTCATTTTTTTGGCTCATGACGATGAAAAGTATTGATTATTTTGACTCACATAGTAATAATTGCATGTGATTTCGAACCAAGTGTGATTACATCATCCTTATATCATATATGACTCAATAAATCATGTATTTATCATTTATCGTAAATTAATGTATTATAATATTCACTAAAAATTCATGTATTTTATAAAAATCCAAATAATATTACCCAACACGATTTTCAATGTGTAGAGTTCAAAAATTATCTCAATTTTATCAGAATGGATTTATAAATAAGATAAATTTAATTTTTAAATAAAATCATTATTTACTTGAAAAATAGATATTTTAAATTTAAAATTGATTTTGTAATACTTTCAAAAATTAACGGAGGTCTAATAAAATCATCCCGAAATATTAGGAAAACAAAATATTTAATGGGGAATAAATTTTATGAAAATTTATTTATTTTTAAATAAATTTATTTATTAAAAATTATAATTAAGTATTTATTACTCATTAAAATACCAATACTTCATTATTATTTTCCAAAATACTCTTTCATTTATAAGGTGTCTGAATTTTATTTATACTTTCATGGGTGAGGTTACTATTCCTAATGATCATATTATTATTCATAAGGTTACATTAATATTTATAAAGGTACATTACTATTCATAAGGTTTAATTCACTATTGACCTAAATTTTTAAGTTGATCCTATCATAGTCTAAATATCTTACTAAATGCAACAGAGTGTGTCAGTTTTTCAAAATTAAAATCACATATGTGGAAAAATTATGTTCTCTAACTAGGTTATAACAAATTGGTGTTTTGTACATACTGAGTTTTTCATGCATTCAATATTAAATTTATTTATAAATCCTTAGGTATTACATTTCCCCCCTTAAAAAAAATCATCCTCAAAATTCCAGAATGATACCTCAAAAATTGATTTCGGTAGCACTTCATCATGTGCTACTCAAGATCCCATGTTGCATATTTAATTTTATGATTTTTCCAAAGTACCTTTAATAGTCATTTCATAGGATTCCTCAACACTTGTTCCTTAGTGTCTAGAATCTGAATTGTCTCTTCACAGTAAGATATGATAGGTTACAATTCTATACCTTCAAAAGTAGGGATATGTGTTGGGTTTGGCATGTACATTCTCAAGAATGAGACATTGAACACATTGTGTACTTTATAATTTCTTGGAATAATTTCCAAATCATAATCCAAAGCTCCAATTCACTCAATAATTTGAAAAGATCCAATGTACATGGTGCTCAGTTTACCTTTCTTCTCAAATTTTATGACACCCTTTAATGGAGTTACTTTTACGAAAACATTATCTCCCACTACAAATTCCAAATCCTTCTTTTGATTATCAAAATAGATATTTTACCAGATTTTAGATGTTCTGATGTGGGTTTGAATAGTGTTTACCTTTAATGTTGTTCCCTCCACAAGCTCTAGGCCCACAAGCTTCCTTCACTGACTTCATCCCAAAATGTTGGCGCATGACATCTCATTCCATACAATGCTTTATATGGTGCCATTTGAATACTTGAATAGAGACTATTATTATAATAAATCTCCACCAAAGGTAAAAAAATGATCCCATATACCTTGAAAATCTATTGATCATGATCTCAACATGATTTATAAAGTATAGATTGTCTTTTTTGATTTTCCATCAGTTTGTGGGTGATAATAAGAACTCAAATGACACTCAGTATCTAATGCTTTCTGAATAATTTTATAGAATTTCAATGTAAATAGAAGATCAGGATCAGAATCTATTGAAATAGGTGCTCTATGAAGTCTTAAAACTTCTTTGATTTAGAGATGTGTAATTCAGTCCATTGGTAACACCTCCCTTACACCAAGGAAATGTGCAGATTTTGTAAGTTGATCAAAAATTACCCATATTGCATCATTCTTTCATGGAGTATTGGTTAATCCAATGACAAAATCCATAATTATGTCCTCCCATTTCCATTTAGGAATAGGTATTGGATTAAATACTCATCTAGGATATTGTCATTTCGCCTTCACTTGCTGACATACTAAACATCATAATACATATTCTATAATTTCCCTCTTCATGTTATCCAACCATAAATGTTCCTTCAAATATCTATATATCTTAGTGCTACTAGGATTTAGATAAGTATTAGATCTATGGGTATCATCCAATAACTCCCTTTTCCCCTTGTATAGTTGTAATACAAATATGCTTCCAAAATTTTAGAATTCCATCTTCATATACAATGTCTTGTAACTTCCCATCATTCCCAACATTAATTTTCTTTTAATGATGCTCATCATCAACATGAGAACTTATAATTCTTTCCAATAAATATGTTTGGACAACTAATTGAAAAAGTAATTATGTTTCAATTACTTTGATAATTCCCATGTCCATCCTTACTAGATCAATGAATACAGGGTCCCTTTCATTCCTCATTTTGTTTAAAAATTTATGATTCATCATGCTCAATGCACTAGCTAACTTATATTCCTTTTCTAGGTGGTAGTGTATGGAATAATCATAATCATTGAGTAGTTCGAGCCATAACATATTCCACATTTTGAGTTCTTTCTATGAGAAAATATATTTCTAGATCTTATGATCTTTATATATCTCATATATTTCTATATAGAGATAATGTCTCAATATCTTCAGAGAAAAAAATACATTTTCATACTCAAGATCAGGAGTATTGATGTTTTGGTCAAAAAATTTTAACTATATTGATTCATAGCCAATAATTCTATCATTCTGTATAATGACATAGCCAATTCCTTTATTTTATTCATCCTTATAGATCAGTAACCCCTCATTCCCCAATGGTAGAGTTACGATTAGATAATTCACTAATATCCCCTTTAATTATTCAAAACATTCCTCAGATTCTTCTGTCCATATGAACATAACCACTTTATGAGTAAACATGATTAATGTGTTGGATAATCCTGTGAATTTATGAATGAAATCCTAATAATAACATTCTAAACCAATAAAACTACATGCCTCAGTTATGTTAGTTGGTGTACGCCATTCTTGAACAACCTTTTTCTTTATAGGATGAAAAGGTATTCCATCCTTATACACAATATGGCCAAGAAAAGAAACTGATTGAAGAAGAAATTCATAAATTATAAACTTCCCATTTAATTTATTTCTCCTATGTGTCTCCAAAATAACGTTCAAGTGATTGTAATGATCTTCATAGATTTTGTAGTATACCAATATATCATCAATAAATACCACCACAAGGTCATTGAGATATTCCTTGAAAACCTTATTCGTTAGATCCATGAAAACATAGGGTGTATCAGTTATCCCAAAAAGAATTACTGTAAATTCTTAATTCCATTACCTAGTTTGAAATGTTGTCTTTGTAATATCTTCCTTCCTCATATGTAACTGATGATATCCAGATCGATGGTCAATATTCAAAATATATTAGTCTCCCTGAAGTTGATCAAATAAATCATAAATGTGAGGTAGGGGATACTTGTTCTTTATAGTAATAACACTAATCTCCATGTAGTCAATGAATAGCCTCATATATCCATACTTCTTATTGGAAAAAAGAACAGGGGCTCCCAATGGAGAAAAACTAGGGTGGAAAATCCTTTATCATTCAATTCCTATACTTTTTTCATCAGTTTTACTTACTCCATAGTGCCTATTCAATATGGAGTGATTGATATAGGACATGAAAGAGAAATTATATCATTATAGAACTAAAATTACCTCCCTAGAGTATGTCTAGGTAAATACTCTATAAACACATCAATATATTCTCGCACAATAGGTAAACACAATATTTTAACATTATTTTCCCCACCGGTAGATATTGTGTTCTGTTCCTCCCCAAGAATTGAATTTATTAGAGCTACTGTGGGTGGATCTATATTATAATTAGATTGCAATGTGTATTCATTAATGATAAGGGATTCTACATAATTCTAAAAAATTATAAATTACTTCGTCTGGAAATATACTTCTATATAATAATTTTAAATCAAATCTATACTGAGGATTATATCAAATTTATTCAGGTGTATGAGGTTAAAATCAACAGATAAAGAATGTTTATATTTTAATGGGGACTTCCTAACACAAATTTTTAGAAATTATACTTCCCTTTGGAGTTTTTACTGACAAATCCTTTATTCAAAAAATTGGAAAAATCTAATATTCATAGAAAACTGGGAAGATATAAAATAATGAAATATACCATAATCAAATAAATAACTGTTTAAGTGTGGGGAAATGTTTAAATTACCTGCCACCAAAACATTAGGAACTTCAATCTCCACAGTTGTGATAACATAAGATTGGTGTTTCTCCCTTGGACATATTTGGGTAATGTTTCCTTGACACTTAGTAAAATCATTTGCACAATGTCCCATATCCTCGAAATTATAGCATTGAACATTGGTAGCTTCTTTCCTCCCCTTTCAATCATGGGAGTGGGGACCATTTTCTACACACTTTTCACAAACACCCATACCCTGTAGGCTAGTACAAGGGTGTTTCTTCACACAATTATCAAAGGGTGGAAAGTCAACTCTTCCCTTCATCCCAATTTCCTTATATCCTTTTCCAGGGTTTCCAGCATCCATCTTCTTCTCTTTAATTATTTTAATGTTGTAAGACATAGATAATTCATATTTTTTCTTTATAACACATGAGAAAATATCTTCATATGATGATAAAAATTTATAGACTAGTGGCCCTCATAAGAATGGTTTTAAACCATCAAATAATCAATCAATATTTCTACTTGTATTACATATGTAGTCTGTGGCATGTCTTGTTTTCCTTGTGAAGGTAGATTCATACTTTGCAACATTATCATCCTCATTTTCCCTCAAATTTAGAAACTACCTTTCATATATTCTAATTTTTTCTGAGGGAATTATTTTTCTATGAATATTTCTTTAAAATCCCTCAATTACATTTCATATATTTCTTCATCCTCATTTTTGAATTGAATAAAATTCCACCACTATTCTGAATATTTGGATTGATGATAAATATACATGAAAACATTCCCTATTTCATTACATCCCAATGTGAGAAATATATTCTCTAGAGAATGTATCCAAAAATCCTATATGAATGGGTTTTTAGTACCATTTAACAATTGAGCATTTTGTCACATAAATAAATCTATCACAGCTCCTCCATATTGTGGATCCGGATTCTTCATACTGGTAAGGTTATTTTTCATAACATGAGTCAACTCTCCCAGTACAGTTATAATTTGTTCATCATGAGTTAAAACATTAGATCCAACATCATTATCTTGTATCCACGGTAAATCCCTACATGGGATATGTAGATTCATGTGGTATTAATTTCTTCAACATGGTTCCATCTATAAATAATCGAATACACTAGATTCGATTATGAATAATAATGTATAATCTCAACCTAGAAAAATACTTAGCATAAATTGAAATCTTACCCATAACTAATCTCATAATCACAAACACAGTTTCTTTGAGTAAAATTTTCTTTAAATTTATTCATAATGTTTTGTAATGTAAATGTTAAGTATCCTAAGCATGTTCCTAGGAGTGTCCAACCAAATGTACAGTAAGGCCCACTTTAATATACCAAGATACCCTAGTTCAAGCCCAAAACTCCTTATAAGAGTTTTCACTCATAAGTACAGCTTTCCAAGAACAACGTCCACTTATAGTATCCAAAAATGGATTTATTTTCCATAAGGATACACATAATACATTCCTTACCAAAATTCCAGGATGTTCTAGTATGTTTATCCTCAAAGACAATCTTAGGGACTTTTTCCCTAATCTGCATTTTTTAAATCTAGTTCCCAAATTTTATACTATACTTTGAATCCAAATTTAAGAACCTGGTCTGAATTTCTTAGATCCAGTTACTTATTTTACAACATTTTCTTGATTATAGAAAAGTCTTATCCTAAAGGAATGAATAGTTTAGATGTTTTTGAGAACAAATACATAGATATGTTCAACATTACAACACGAAGGGAAATACAACAAATCATATTCCTTTTAATCATAGATATTATCCTAGAAATTCAATCATAATATACTTATTCACAACCTGGGGAAAATAAAATAGGTGAAAGGGCTGAGCTCAAATACTCAGTAAGGGTAAATAATACAGTGGATGAAAATATGAACATAAACACTTGGCATGATAAATAACTAAAAATGAATTCCTTTAAAAATACACATGATCATAATATAGAAGGAATAAAAACTGATTAAATAATTATATAAAACATAACAAAGGATATTATACTGGAAGAATAATCATAGGTATAATCAATCTATAGTTTCATAATGAGGTAATGCATAATGTTGGACCTAAAAATCACACAATCAAGGCCTCGTGCCAATTATATAACAATAAATATATCAAGGCCTCGTGCCAACACACTATTTTCTATCATGACACCTACTAAGGCGTCTAGGGGTTATAGTATGCCACATACATAACATAATAATTACAATAATTGCCTCATATTAAATAGGATAAACATAAACAACATATACATTCATATTAAAACTAACATATGAAATGTAATTAATATTCCCCAATAATTAATCATAAACTCTAACCATTCAAAGTAATATGGTTAATGGTATCAAGATAGAAAATCCATCATAAAAATAATCAAAAACCATTATATAAAATATGCTAGATGATATGATTAAAGATTAATCCCTTAGTAATAAACAAGTCTATTGAAATAGGTTAAAATAATTCTATAAAATCATTATGTAATTCTTGAGATAAATACACTTTTACATTGAAATAAAGAGTTATTTTGAAAAAATAATTGTATAAAACCAGAAATGAATTATTTTAGTTTTTCATAATTAAAAAATTGATTTTTATAAAAATAAATTTTTCTAGAAATAGATGATACAGTGCCCCTGAAAATATGTAATAATTCCAAAAAATTCCTTAAAAAGGGATTGCTTATTTGGAAGTATTTTTCAAAAATCATTTTAAAACATGTAACACCAAAAAAACGATTCTGGTTGGTACAAATATATAGAACATTAAAACATAATTTATGAGAGGTATATAAGAATAAATAAAATTTTAATTGGGGTTAAGAGATAAAAAGAGTAACCCAAAATAAAAGGGATGTTCGAGTAGAAAACCCATTCCTTATGTCTAAATATGTTCCCCTCTTGAACATAATGTCCTTGAATATGAAATTATAATTATTATTAACTTAATATAGAACCGATTAAATAAATATTTATTTTATTATAATTTTATTAAGTTTATTTATGGTCATTTATATGGCTTAAGAGATTCAATATCAACATTTGTGGGTGCTCGTTTCATTAGTTTTCATGATCAGTTCACTTGTATGGATGTCAATATAAAATGGGAATTAAATTACAGAATTGATTTTATAAATTATTTATTTTCATAAAAAAAATTAAATTATCATATATTTAATTTGGTTACTTTGGGTGAGGATAAATCATTAGATAAAATTTCAATGATATACACTTGGATTATTTTGGTGGTTTTTTATCTCCACATTTTCATGTTGTTATACAAATTAGTACCATGTGTAAAAAAATGATTCTAGAACATTAAAAACGTTATATTACATATATTATTATCTGTTTCAACCATAAAAATTGTTTAGTGACTATAATTGATGATGGTAATGGAATTTGAAAACAATTATTCCTAGAATGTGATAAATTAACACCTCTACGATAGTGTTTTCATTTTTAGTATAAAATGAGGGGAAAAGAGAGACGGTGATGAATTATTACATTACAAAAGCAATATTCATGTACATGTATAGTACTGTAGTTCTCATAACATTTGTATTAAAGGATATTTAGAAATATATAAGAAATAATGGAACTTGAATGAAAATAAAAGAAATGAAAATAGTAATTTTTCTCTTGATTATATCTCCCTTGAAAGCCTCTTTAGGGGAGGGGATTTGGTATTTTGAGTAGACAAAAGTCTGATGGAATTTGAGAGAATATTGGGGGTATATTTTATCGGAATTCAGACAAGGAATAAGTCTTGAGATGTTTGTAGAGAAGAGGGAGTGATGGGTGGCTTTTATAGTGTAGGAGATGAGTTATTTCCCATTATTTTAATCATTATTTTATTATTTTGTCTCAATACAATGAATAGTCAATTTTATTGTGAATAAAATATTAATAAGTGAATGTGAGTTCAAACCAATAGTGCTTATATCATCCTTACATCACCTATGACTCAATAAATCATGTATTTTGCATTTATCGTAAATTATCGTATTTTACTATTCACCAAAAATTCAAGTATTTTATAAAAACCCCAAAAAATTAATCCTAACTTTTTTCAATGTGTATTATTTAAAAATGAACTCCATTTTACCAAAATAACTTCTAAATAAGGGAAATTTAAATTTTAAATAAAATCATTATTTACTTGAAAATTAAATATTTTAAATTCAAAATTGATTTTATAATACTTTCAAAAATTTATTGAGGTCTCATAAAAATAACCTAACATATTAAGAAAACAAATTATTTATTGAAGAATAAATTTTAAGAATTTTTTTTTATTTTAAATAAATTTATTATTTTAAATTTGTAATTAAATATTTATTACACACAAAAATACACATAGTTAATTATTAATTTCTAAAATACTATATTTCATTTATATGGTGCATAAATTTTATTTTTAATTTCATGGGAGAGGATACATGTAAGGATCTGACCACAATTCCCTAGAGCCCATTCCTTATTGTATTACATTGGAATATAAAAAAGGAATATGCGTCCTGAAGGACCAAGTAGTTTAGTAGCTTTTGGAAAAAAGATACATTAATAAGTTCTACATTTCATCATCAAACATTACATCATGAATGGAAATAAATCACTAATTTATTCCATTAGAAACCTCCAAGCCTCCTATATTATGCCTGCAAGTCACTCATAACTGACTTCTTCACATCCTGGTAAAGTGAAACATATGAAAGGGGTGAGGTCAAGCGCACAGTAAGGGTAGAAATACAACAGAAGATAACATAAATATTATACATAGTGAATAATTGAAAAAACATTACTTAAAAATAAACATGAAATTAATATGGAAGGAATACGAGCTAAGTAAATATTTCCATAACATAATAATAGGTAATCTACTATTCTAATAACCACATGATATTTCAATTACTATATTCATAATGTGGTAAGTTCATATACTGGACATTTTGAAACATTTGTTCAAGGCCTTGTCCAGGCTATCTAAAATTGATTTAGGCCTCGAACAAATCATTATATAACATTGGGAAAGACCTTGACCAATTCCATGCCTATTTGCCTCATGAGACCTATAGATGCATATAGGGTCTATAGAAGGACCCTCCCATCACATAATAAGTCATATTCAATCCAAATATGATAGGGGATAAACATAATCAACATATAACTTCATATTAAAACTATCATATGAAATGTAACTAACATTACCTAATCATTGAACGTAAAACACTAACCACTCCGAGTAATATGGTGAATGGTTTTTGGATAGCTCATCCACAATTAAATTATCCATAATACAATCATTCAAATATGGTAGATGAAATAATAAATAATTAAACCAAATAATACATAATAATCAATAATATTTTTGAATCAGAAGAAAATACTCTTATAAAATCATAATGCAATTCCTGAGATAAACACCCATTCTTTTGAAATGATGAGCTCATTTGGAAAATTCATTGTATAAGAACAAAAGTGAAGAAATTTAGTATTTTCATAATAAAATTAGTGATTTTATAATGATAATGGTTATAAAAAACAGATTATATATTTCCCTTGAAAATAGATAAGAATTTGAGAAATTCCCTTGAATTGGGCTTGTATTTTGGAAACATTTTTGAAAGATGCTTTTAAAACATGTAAATATCCATAAAATTTGGAAGGATTTTATCTTGGGTAAATATAAAGAATAATCACACAGAATTTATGAGGATTACATAATATTAAAAGATTATATTGTTGAGGTAATTACACAAAGAAAGTAACCCAAATGAAAAATGGAAGTTTGGGAGGAAACCCCGTACCTTAAGTCTAAATGTGCTCCGCTATTGAGAATAAGGATCTGTAATATGATATTAGACATATTAATAACTTATTTTAGAACCTAGTAGACATATATTTAGTTTATCATAATTCTTTTTAGTTAATTTATGTTCTTATTGATAAGTTATTATATTGAATTTTGTCATTCTATAGTTTTGGTTTTCTTCATTTTCATAATTGGTTCACTTGTTTTTAAGTAATGGAGTTCGTGTGGAATGGTTTTAAATCTCCAGAATTCAAATTAAATATTTTATATTAAAATCCATTATTTTTAATGGTCATTTCTACCATTTTGTTACACAGAATGAGGATAAATCATTATATGACAACCACTTCGATTATTTGGTAGTATTTGGATTATTATGAATTAGTTTTGTCATATAATTTAAAAATATGTTCATATACTGGTTACTGAATATTAATTAGGTTATAATAATAATATTATAGTATGTTTAAACCATCTAAATTGTTTGATGACCATTAATTAAGGGGAAATTGATGAACGAAACTTTATCGTCCATGAAGGATATAAATTGGAACCCCATTGATGTTGATTTTATTTATAAAAATGAATGTTTGGGAGTAAGAATATTGATGATGGTTCTTCCATTCACATGATATAGGTATAGTATATAGATGATACTGGAGTTATAATGGTCATTTGGATAGAGTATGTGAGGAGATAAAAAGAAAGTAGATGAACTTTAAAATAAAATAAAAGTTCAGAGATCCCTTATGAAAATTCAGCACCCTAACAGTGGAGCTTAAAATTTCATAAAATTATTTGATGGGAGAAAAACTAAATCTCAGCATAAGGATATAAAAAGTACAATAATATTAAATCATAATATCAACCCCCAAAAATTATATTTGAATTTCAAAGGGATAATGTAAAAGAAGTGATGACTAATAGAGGAGGGTGAAAGGTTCCCTTACCTTGTGGAGTAACTCCTAGAACTTGAAGGTTCGGACCTTGGTGCTTAATGAAACCTTGGTAGGAATCCTAGAGAGGTAAAACCACCAGATATTTTAGGATGAGGAATTTGGAATGAAATAAAATTAATGGATGAGTCGGTATTTATATTAAAAGTGATAATTTTTTATTAATTTAAAAAGAAACCTCAATAGTGGTACTTGTAAAACCATGGGCATTCCCATAGTATTTTCCCATAGTATTAGCCACATGGGACACCTAATATCTTATTGTACTTTACAAAATTTGACCAGAAATTTTTAATAATTATTACATCATTATGATGTCATCAAATATACCGAAAACCCAAAACTGTATTTTTATTATTCACGAAAAATTCAAGTATTTTAGAAAGATCCAAAAAATTCACTCCTACCATTTTTTGAAATTTAGAATTAAAAATATAAACACCATATTTCAAAAATAATTTTCAAAATATTTTTAATTTATTTTTTAAATAAATTTGTAGTTAGTTCAAAAATTAACAATTTTAAAGGTATAATTAGTTTTATATCACATTGAAAAATTAATTAATATCTAATTTTCTTATTACCATAATAATATAAAAAAATAGCATTATTTACTATTCATAAGGGTCATATTATTATTCATAATGGTATGTTACTATTCACCCAAAATCAATTTTGTTCTATCAGACAACAAATGACTTACCGGTCACAACTCTAGATGACCGTTTCTCAAAATTCAAAACATATTAGAGGTAATGTTTTATTTAATGGATAGATTAAAAAATTCATTCAATATTTATTTTCAAAACCTTGGGGTATTAAATTCTCCCCTCCTTACTAAACATTCATCCTCAAAATTAAATAAAATGTTACCTAAAAATATTTGGTTATATCTTAAACATAATCTCCTTAGGATCCCATGTTGCTTCCTCCATCTTATGGTTACTCCAAAGAACCTTTACCAGACGTGTCTTCTGATATCTCAATACATGTTCACTGGTATCATGAATCTTTATAGGCTCTTCACAATAAGACATGATCGGGATCATGTTTAATTTCATCATAGGTGAGTACACTTGTTGGTTCTGGAATGTATTTCCTTAACATTGAATCATGGAACACATTGTGATGTTTGGAGAGACTTGGTGGCATTTCCTAACAGTAAGCTACGGCTCCAATTTGGTCGCAAATTTCAAAAGGACCGATGTACCTGGGACTTAATTTTCCCTTCTTACCGAATCGTATAATACCATTACATGGAGATAACTTTATGAAAACATGATCTCTTTCCTGAAATTATAATTCCTTATTTATGTTATCAGCATAGCTCTTTTTCCATCTTTGAGCTATTGTGATATTGGTTCGGATAATCTTTACCTTTTTCTGATGTTGCCTCAACCAGTTCTGGGCCTATAACCTTTCTCTCACCAACATTATTCATGCATGTTGGTGTATGATATCTCTTTCTATATAATGCTTCATATAGTACCATATAAATACTTGAATAAAAGATATTGTTATAGGAAAATTATATGAGAGTTAACTAAAGATCCCACATACCTTGAATGTCAACTGAAGAAGACCTCAACATATAGCATCCTACGTTTTTATTACATAAATGTTGATTACATTTTACAAATAGATGATCTTTAAAGTTTAGTGTGTTGGAAATCAAGAACATAAAACATGAAAACATAACACATTATTTTAAAGCCCCTTGAAAAGATTCCTAAAAATTTCATCCTATGTAAAATTACTACATCTCATAACCCGGAGACATACATCAAAGGAAATGATGACCAGAAGTTCTAGTATAGAAAACAAGTGAAACCGTTTACATGTGAACTAGAGAAATATAAAAACGAACATGAGGGATATCATAAATGAATAATAAAGAGGCATATAATAAAAATAATAACATGAATCATAACTTGAAAATGTGGATGAATCATTTAATTTAGACATTCATAAACATATCACCATGTTCCATCCCTAAGGTGTCATTACAATTTACCAAGGTTACTCACCAAGGTATCATAAAACTTGAAATATCTAGAGATTAAATTCATTACCCAATTCATTAGAGCACTATCAGGGCACACACTTAATATGTAGTTATTTTAATTTGATAATCATATATAATAACCATGAATTTCATAAATAACCCAAATAGAATAAAAGAAATGGGTTTCATGTCAAAATCATGATGTTTTAAAATGTTTTTTAAAACATGATTGTTATGTCATTTATAACCCATAAAAAGGGAGTGAGGGTTATATTTATGTTAATTACAGAATAAAATATATCAATTGTATGTCTTGCTTAATACCCCACGAAATGAAATATTATTGGGTATTCACATAAATAAAACAAGATAATTTCTTGTGAAAAAAAGAGAGAGATTTTGAGACAAAAAATCTGCAGCATAACGGCAATACAACATGGTTTTAGAAAATATTGAAAATAGAGGGGACAAGGTTAATACACTCATAAATAACTCATGATTCAGTATGGGTACTTAAAAATTGAAATAAGAACATTTTTTGGATATCTTAATGACATACCACATGAAAATTAAACTTGATAGAAATGAGAAGATGTGATTTCTTTTACAAACAATTCGGCAGCCTAACAACGTTGCTTAAAATTCAGAAAAATAAGTTGATGATAGTGGACTGGTTCTCTAATAAATTTTACCTGAAATTTACTTCAATAATAACAAATAATAACATACCCCAACATAATAATATTTAAACAATAAGACATAACACAAAAGAAGTTATTACTTAAAAGAGGAGGGTGAAAGGTTCCCTTACCTTATTGAGTAACTACTAAAACACTAAGATCGAGATCATGGGGGATGATGGAATCTTTAGAGGACTCCTTAGGAGGTAATAATACTAGATCATCATTGATAATTATTTTTTAATGAATGGAATGAAAAAATGGGTTGGTATTTATTGAAAAATTGAGCGAATATTTAATTAATTTCCAAGGGAAAACTCATCGGTGGTATTTACAAAAAAGTGGGTTTACCCAAGGTATTTTCCTATGGTATTGGATACATAGGACACCTAATAACATATATTACTATTAAAAAGTCTACCAGAATAATTACATCCTGATTATATCATTTATTATGTCATTAATTACACCGAAACGAAAAACTATATTTTTACTATTCACCGAAAAACAAAACATTTTATAAAAATATCATATATTCACCAAAACCTCATATTGATGCTTTTAATTCAAAAATGAACTCCATTTTATGAAAAAAAATTCTATGTATTTTTAATTAAATTTTTAAATAAAATCATTATTTATTCAAAAAACAGCTTTAAAATTGTAACTCATTTTATAAAACGTTGAGAAAGTAATCAGGGTCCCATAAAATTATCATATAACCATAAGAAAATAAAGTAAAAATTTTTTATTTAATTTTATGAAAACAAATTTCAATTTTATATTATTAAATTATTTATAAAAATATAAATAAAATATTTATGACATACAAAAATTCCAAAACGTATACTATGATCGTTTTTTCACTTTTAAGATTTTTAGATTATATTTATACTTTCATTAGTAAAGTTTCTATTTTTTGGTCAATTTACTATTTATTACTTTTAATTAAGGGTATGTTACTATTCATAAGGGTCAAGTTACTATTTGTAAGAACCTGGGTTTTTAGATCGGGTCAAAATCCTGACCCTATTTGAAATTTTGACTTGTTTCTAAGGAAACTGGAAGAAATGGGAAGATTTAAGAAATTTCCAGATTACATGCCATGTAAATTAAGTACATGATGTGTATATGTTAAGCGAGTGACCGGCCGTGTGCTCGCTGAAGACATTCCATATTATTACCATGTAGAAAATTTCTTACTACACGGCGTGTAGTTTTCGACACGTTGTGCACTCTTGACCATGTGGAGGCCATACATGACGTGTAGGCCTATTGGCATGGGTAGAACCAGTTAATCAAGTACAGATCGTGTCCTCCTTGGACACGCTATGTAGTCTAACCGTGTGGATTCCATACAAGTCATGTAGGCCTGTTGGCCGGGTAGATTTGTTTAACCAAGTACACTTTGTGTTCCTCTTGAACACGTTGTGTAGTCCAGCCATGTATGAGAGGAATACAAGGCATGTGGGTGAGTTGGCAAGGAAGAGAAGGGAAACACGGTGTAAGCTGTGTACCCCTAGGTACACACCGTGTGGTCATGTCGGCAGGTTCTGGAATGAAGGTCGCGGATTTCCATAAGCCATATGAATAGTTAAATGATATACATGGCGTGTAGTCCTAACGTACATGCCATGTACTTTCGTTTTTTCAATAAAATGGTTTGTAGCCTCGTTTTTGAGGCAGATTACATGTTTTTGGCTGGGTTCATGAACCAAGATAGTTGGAGTGCATTTCCTCTCTTGATTCTTCATCTGAGACCCATTTCGATCATCGATGGATGTATTGAAACCCCCTCAGTATGGCCTCCATTCCCCTTGGGCCGTTTTTTTGATTCCCTTTGAAGAACGAGTTATAGGTGTTTGAGTGGTTTCAACTATTTTATAGATCTACCATGTTTTAGACCTAATTGGAGGCTATTACCAGTGGAGTAGCATCGTATGAGTCTCAGGTTGTTGGTGCATAAGTTTTTTTGTGTTTTCGTGGTCATTTGGGTGACGTGGCCTTCATCAAGTTTTCAGGTATTTTGAGCGGGACCCATTTTATCTGATGTATCGTATTGGATTGATTGTTGGAACTATGGGATGCCTTTGGGTATGCCCTGATACCAATTTTTCTTGAGCATGGCCAGGTGAGGGGTCGTTGCTCATCGAGGCATTTTGGAAGGGGGATGCCAAAATGGATAAATTAGAATTATATTATTATAAACTGTTGAGTTTAATTTATTAATCTAGATATAAATAGTTAGAGGCATTCAAGACCTCAGTTCTATTGATTGATAACCGTTGGGTTAGATAGAGGCATTCAAGACCTCGGTGTTGTTGATTGTTAACTGTTGGGTTAAGGAAATTCAACTATTTAGAATATTTTTCATGTTTATGTTTTTTGTTTAAATATGTTATATATGAGATTACTGAATATCATATGCAGGAACCTTTGGGTGGGGTTGGGAATGGCCCAGATATTGTTGAGTGATGATGATCATAGGTTGGGAATGGCCCGGGTAACATTGGGTGGTTTTGACCACAGGATTGGGCGGAATGGATGTCGGCTTGAGGTAGTACGACTGTCAGGTTGGGCATGGCCTGGGTTACATGGATGGTGATGCCATCAGACTTGAGAGGCATGGTCGCAGGGACACGAGGTGTCAGATGTGTGGTGGATTAGGTACTATTTTGGTGTTTACCTCTCACCCAGAACATTGAGGTGTGTGAACCCTAAGATACTCCATGATGAGGTGGTTTTTACCACTCATGTTGGTAGAGGTCCCCATAGATGCGGTTTAGGTAATTTTGTTGGGGGTGGTTATCACAGAAATCCATGTGGGTGGTGAACAGCCTTCAAGGGATAACATTGAGATTATAGAGATGGGGGTAGAGGATCACCGTTATTTGAGGGCGGAAATTTTTGTCCGTCCAGTTATGCTATTTGAGGTCATACATCATTGTCCCTATGGTACTTATTTGAGGATATATATCGTTTTTCCACTGGGTTATTCTTGGGAGTTCCTTCTGGACATTTGTACTTGAGACATGTAGTGCCAAGGGGCACATGGTGCTGGTTTACATGATAGAGTTTCCGGTGTTGGCCGAAGCAGGTGACACTCTATGGTGGCTGTTGAGCACTAGTGGAGTTTGTGTTTATTTATGCATTGTTATACATATTACTTTTCTTATAAATGCATGCCCTCTTAAACAATTATATTAGGTGCGTACCGTTGGGTGGTATCCTACTGAGATTTGTCTCACACCCTGTATGGTCCCTTTGGGATGCCTGCAGACTTTATGGATTTATGTGATTTAAAGAGGCCAGCATCAGGAGATGGGCTATGATAGTTGTTGCAAGGAGATGGTATGTAATTGAGGTCTTACCTAGCCAGAGTTACTCTGTTTAGTTTTGTTTTCTTTTATATATTAGAATTCTCATTTTTTGTATCTACTGTTGGTTATCCATTGGTGCTTTTTTATATTCAGATATGTATGACCTATTTTGGATACATGTTTTATTGTTCAGTAGTAGTTATATGTTACCAGTATGTTTTTTTTATTTCCGCTGCCTTTGTTATAATTATTTCTTCCACTGTTTATTGATATTGAATGTGCTTCTTCTTAGCGGGTCTGGTTCGAGTCTGTTGAGTCATTTAATCAGTTGCATCCCTACTTTTATACTTATACTAGAACCATTATTATTATCCTCCAAAAGGGTATAGCCTCCCCACTATACCTATCATACCCTCACTGCTTGTCTGAAGCCTTTGGCATTTGGGTAGGTGTGACTAAGGTAGTAACACCCGACCCGTTTGACATTGTTTGGTGGCTGTTCGAGTCTGGGCTGTTACAAAGTGGTATCAGGGGAGTTCTTGATAGGGATTTAGTTGTAGCATTTTACTGGATACTAATGATATTAAGACTTCTCTTTTATTTCAGTAGGTTTTACTTTTTGTGATATGTTATACTAGAGATAGGTTGTTACTGGAACTAGGTTTCTAGCTTGTGCTTGGGTGCCTGCCGCCCCAGGTATGAGGGATGGACCAAGTTACCTTGGGTGGGAATTGGTGTTTACTTTTTTCTCAGATTATATTTTATATGATTTCCATCTTGGTGGATCACTTGCTGTGTGACGTTATTGATTGTGATATATAACCCTTCACCCGGTATGGTAAGGGAGAATTGGACCTTGGATTGGTATGGAAAGGCTTGTTTTCTTGGATTTTGATAGACACGTTTTTAGGGTATATCAATTTTAAAACTGCATGTATTCTTTCTGAAGTGATAATACAGTGTGTATAAAATCAATTGCCATGCTTGTATGCCCTGATTTGTGAATAGGTGAAATTCTTAATATAATTTCTTGTTGTTGCAATGTGTATGCCATGATTTATATACTTGTATAATTGCATGTGGCAGGATATTTGGGTATGGATCTTATGAGAGCAAGCAGGTACTATCGGTTGAGATGATTTTGATCACCAGGATTGGGCGACTCGGTCGTCGGTTTTGTCAGTACGGGCATGGCTCAAGGTACTTTTGATACATGGCCCTAATAGGGGCGGGTAATGAGGCCATGATGCCAGGATTCCATGGGGCATGGGTTGTAGTGGGTGAGAGTAAGGGTAATACTTATGCACTTCCTTTTATGCATTCCTTATATGCGTTAAATATATATTGTTATATATATATTTAGGTTGTCAGACCATTTATGGTATTCAGTGGGTTCCATTTGGGGAGACTCAGATATAGCGTCATATGGGAGATGGTGCAAAGCCGCAGGTGCAAGATCAGGTTTAGGATCCGGTACCAGTAGAGCAGGAGCCACAGGTAGAGGCTCATGGACAGGATCAAGTTCAGGATCCAGTGTAGGCAGGACAGCAGCCGGGTTTTGTAGTGTTCGAACTTTGGATTGCCGAGCAGCTTCGAGCTAGCCTAGTGAGTGTTCTTTAGGGGATCAATAGAGGTGTGCAGGGTAAAGATCCATCTATGGCATATCTTACATAGGAGTTTTAGTCGCAGCACCTTCCGCTTCTTTAGGGTGAAGGTGGTTCACAAAGAGGCTGAGTGCTGGATAGAGAGAACGTAGACGATCTTCGAGCAGCTCGAGATGCCTCCAAGGTGGAGGGTCAAGCTGGCGATATATATGCTACCAAGACTGGAAAAGTTTTGGTGGGATGTGATTTTTTAGTCTTCTAGGCACAAGGGACTGGAATGGTAGGACATCGATGACATGTTCTTTGAGCACTTCTACCAATAGACACTAAGAGTAGAGGGAGCTCGATAGTTCTTGAGTCTTCAGCAAGAAGACATGTCCATCATGGACTATGCATCTACTTTCACTGATCTGTCTTGCTTGGAACTGTGTATGGTAAGTGATGACGCGGCTAGGGTGAGGCACTTCGCGGATGTCTTATGACAAGCAATTTGGATTCAGGTGAATAACTTCAGGCTGATTTCTTTTTAGAGGCAGCGAACCAGGTTCTCTAAGCGGAGGGAAACCCAATGGATAGGCCCTAGGTTGGTCAGGTGATTGTTTCAGGTGATGGTTCAGATATCAGGAAGTGAGGATGGGATGAGTTCTAGTAGGGCAGTCAGGACAAGGATTCATCTAGACCACCTCACGGTAGTTTTTTAGTTATTTTCTTTCAGTGTGGATAGCTGGGACATGTTCGGACTCAGTGTGATAGGCCTCAAAAGGAGTTTCGGTCATGTGTACAGGTCGAGCATATGGAGATGTTTTGTAGATAGCTGGTAGAGAGGGACCAGGAAAGACAAAGGATTCTAGAGTAGGTTCAGTTTTAGTACCAAGAGAGGGTATCCAAGATTCAGCTACACGTGGAGGACGTGACAGAGACAGCGGGATCCAACTGAGGGGTCAGTGGCTAGTGGCTAGAGCAGCACCGCAGGGAGGTCAGGCATCAAGAAGCCATACTTCCAGCCAGGTGCACGCTGTGGAGCCGCCAGAGGCTGAGCAGGCTGGTGAGCCAACGACGGTTATAGGCAGACTGTGGTGAGGCCGTGATTTCTATGTTTCCTTTTTGGCATGACCTGTATGGGCATGTCCGTTTTGAGAGCACGTGATGCACATGATCTATGTGGACTGACTATATTCAAGTCAGTGGGATTAGCTCCATATCGGATGCATGATATATATATATATATTTATATATATGAGATGTGTTTCATTAGGGCATAGAGGACGCGGGTTACTTGAGGTGTCGTGGGAATCAGGGCATCGAGGATGCGGGTTACTTGAGATTCCTTGGGAATCGGTGCATTGAGGATGCAGATTACTTGAGGTTCCTTGGGCATCGGGGCATTGAGGATGCATGTAACTTAAGGTTCTAGGCATGAGGACCTCGTAGATGTGTACACTGATGTGGTGCAGGATACGTTGGGTGTCGGTAATGACACAGGAGCACCAATGAGATACTGGGGTGATGATGCGTCACAGAAGGACTATGCATCCGGAAAATAGGTTAGTAAACCTTGTTTTCTTTGATTTTTGTTGGGTTGAGACCGGATTAAGCGATTCCTAAGGTGGGGATCCCCCTTATGGAATTTAACCGGGACCTCTGAGACTAGGGACGTCTGGGTTACATTAACGAGGTGGTATGTTTGGTTCTATCTCTAGGTTTCGGTTCATAGCTCGGGGATGAGCTATGTTAAGGTGGGGAGATTTTAAGAACCTGGGTTTTTAGGTCAGGTCAAAATCCGGTCCCGGTTTGAAATTTTGAGTTGTTTCTAAGGAAACTGGAGGAAATGGGATGTTTCTAGAAATTTCCAGACTACACGTCACGTACTTTAAGTACACATCATGTATATGTTAAGGGAGTTATCGGTCGTGTTCTCGCTAAGTACATGACATGTGATGACCATGTAAAAAAAATTATTACTACACAGTGTGTAGTTTTTGACACGTCGTGTACTCTTGACTATTTTGTGGCCATACATGGCATGTAGGCCAATTGGCCAGGTAGAACTGGTTAATCAAGTACATGTTGTTTTCTCCTTGGACACGATGTGTAGTCTGACCGTGTGGAGGCCATACATGGCATGTAGGCCTATTGGCCAGGTAGATTTGTTTAACCAAGTACATTCTATGTTCCTCCTGAACACGCCGTGTAGTCTAGCCGTGTATGAGAGGAATACATGGTGTTTGGGTGAGTTAGATAGGAAGAGAAGGGAAACGTAGTGCACACCAAGTACCCCTAGGTACACGCTATGTACTCATGTTTGTAGGTTCTAGAAAGTAGGTCGGTAGAATTCCAGCTGCCATAAAAAATGTTAAATGATGTATAGGGTGTATAGTCCTAAAGTACATGCCGTTTACTCTCTTTTATTTGCTAAAATGTGTAGTAGCCTTGTTTTTTAGGCAGAACACATGTTTTTTCCATATTTCGCGAACCAAGCCAGCTATAGCTCAATTACTCTCCCAGGTCATCATATGAGACCTTTTTTGATCGTTTATAGATGAATTAGAACCCACTCAGTAAGGGCTTGATTTCCCTTGGGCCATTTGTTTTTCTTCTATTCTAGAATTATTTATAGGGACTTGAGTGGTTTCGAATATTTTTTATATCTACCATGATTTAGACCTAATTGGAGGCTATTACCAGAGGAGTAGCATCATACGAGTCTAAGGTAGGTGGTGTATACCTCGTTTTGTGTTTTCGTGGTCATTTGGGTGGCACGGACTTCGGTGCATTTTTTGGTATTTTGAGCGGGACCTGTTTTATCTGCTCTTTCATATTTCATTGATTGTTGGACCTAGGTATGCCTATGGGTATTCCCTATTACCATTTTTGTTTGAAGTGGGTCAGGAGAGTTGTCGTTCCTCATCAGGCCGTTTTGGCCAGGGGATGCC
The DNA here is from genome assembly GCA_963277665.1 of Viscum album. Classification (NCBI taxonomy): domain Eukaryota; kingdom Viridiplantae; phylum Streptophyta; class Magnoliopsida; order Santalales; family Viscaceae; genus Viscum; species Viscum album. The sequence goes on along the minus strand of OY728148.1, from coordinate 304,018,061 downwards.
AAAATGGTTAAATTTAAATTATGTTGTTATAAACTATTGACTATAATTTATTAAGCCTGATATAAATTTCTAAAGGCATTCAAGACATTAGTGTTGTTGATTGATAACCGTTGGGTTAGTTAGAGGCATTAAAGGTCTCAGTGTTGTAGATTGTTAACCATTGGGTTAGGGTAATTAAATTGTTTAGACTAGTTTTCTTGTTTATGTTTTATGTTCAAATACGTTATATATGAAATATATGAATTGCATATGTTAGACCCTTTGGGTGATGTTGGGCAAGGCCCGAGTATTTTTGAGTGATGGTGATCATAGGTTGGGTTGTGCCCAGGTTACTTTGGGTGTTTTTGACCACGGGATTGGGCATCATGGACGTTGGCTTGAGCCAGTACGACTGTCAGGTTTGGAAAGGCCCAGTTTACATAGATGGAAATTCCATCAGACTTGAGTGTCATGGTTGTAGGGACATGAGGTCTCAGATGTGTGGTGGCTTAGATACTATTTTGGTGTTTATCGCTCACCTGAAACATTGAATAGTGTGCACACCGAGATACTCCATGATGAGGTGGTTTTGACCACTCGTGTGGTTAGATGCCCCTGTAGATGCAGTTTAGGTACTTTTGTTGGGGGTGCTTGCCGTAGAAAGCCACATGGGACTTGAGGAGCCTTCAGGGGATGGCATTGAGGTTATCGGGTTGGGGGTCGAGGTTCGATGTTATTTGAGGGTAGAAATCATTGTGCCTCCAGTTACGTTATTTGAGGGCAGACATCGTTGTCCCTCTGGTACTTATTTGAGGACAGACATCATGGTTTCTCCAGGTTATTCTTGGGTGCTCCTTCGGGATGTCGGTACTTGAGACAAGTGGTGTCAGTGGGCACATGGTGTCAGGTTACATGAAAGAGATTCCAGCGTTGGTCGAAGCAAGTGACACTCCATGGTGGCTGTTGAGTACTAATGGAGTTTATGGTTATATGTGCATTGTTATATTTACATATTTTCTTATAAATTCATGCCCGCTTAAAAACTTATATTAGGTATGAACCGTTGGGTGGTATCCTACTGAGATTTGTCTCACACCATGCGTGGGCCCTTCAAGACGCGTGCAGACTTTATGGATTTACGTGTAGGAAAGAGGCCAGCATCAAGAGCTGGGCTAAGTTAGTTGTTGCATGGAGATGGTATGGACTTTGAGGTCTTACATATCTAGAGTTACTCTGTTTTGTTTTCTTTTCTATATCAGAATGCTTATTTTTGGAAGCTATAGTTGGTTAGCCATTGGTGCCTTTTTATATTCAGATATGTATGACCTGCTTTGGATTTATATTTTATTGGTCAGTAGTAGTTACATGTTATTAGCATGTTTTCGGGTTTATTTCTGTAGTTTTTGTTATCCTTATTGGTTCCATTGTTTATTGAGATTAAATGTGCCTCTACTCTGTGGGTCTGGTTCAAGTCTGTTGAGTCATTTATTCTGCTATATCTCTACTGTTATACTTGTACCTGTACCATTATTATTATTCTATGGGAAGGTATAGCCTCCCCACTATTCCTATCAGACACTCGCTTCTAGTCGGTAGCCTTTGTCATTCGGGGAGGTGAGGCTAAGTTAGTAACACCCTACCTCTTTAGCACTGTTTGGGTGGCTGTTCGGGTCCGGGTCATTATACTATGAAACAAAAATATATGTTGATCCAATTAGAATCTAAATTTCTTACTGATCACAACAGTAGAACGTATTTTTTTGAAAATAATTTCATAGAGAATGGTATTTAATAATAAAATATATTTTTTACTATTCATAAAATGAATACTATTCATCAAATACTATTCATCATGAAAACCCTATTCATCCAACACAATTCATAAAAAATACAATTTTTCAAAAAATTGAACCCTCATAGAAAACTACTAAAAATTTATCCAAGATAAATTTTGATATTTGGAATTAAAAAATATTGTTTATTTAACCATAATTATAATGCCCCAACAAAAGTTACCCAGAGTCAGTGCATTATTACATAACATTGGCATGATCACAAAAGATCAAGTCTCGAAACACCGATTAGTTTAGTAGTCATAGAAACACTAGATATATTCATAAGTCTTACACTACATCGTAAAGTAAAAAAACTACTAAAAAATCTTGTCTTCATATCCCCTCATATTATCCCTGCAGTACATTCATTATTTACATCTTCACATCATAGGAAAAATAAAACATTGAAAGGGGTGAGCTCAAATGCTCAGTAAGGATAACAATATAGGAAAACATTCCTAAATAAGAATAAACATTTACGTCAATGTATAACTAAAATAAAATCATTTTAAACTTGAACTTCAGCATAATATGGAAAAGATAAAATGAAATAATTCCATTTACTTATTCACATGGATATTCTACTGGTCGAATAACCACTTTCAATATCAATAACCACTTTTATAATGAAGGAATGCATAATTCCAGACTATCATAACCACATAGTCAATGCCTCGTTCCAAGACTACAAAAAATATTTTGTCAATGCCTTGTGCCAAGACACTAGTTTGTCTCATTAGACCTACCGATTCATCAAGGAGCTGTAGCAGGCTCCACCCGACACTTACTAAGTCCAATTCATTCCTCAGAGGAAAAGTTTGAAACATAACATAAACATTCGTATTAAAACTATTATAAAAAATTTCAATACTTTAACCACAAACCATGAATGGTATAAAAATAGCACATCTATAGTCAAACATAACTCATTCGATACAATATAGGAGATTTTATTGTATCAGATTAACCTCAATCGAGAATAATGAAGGGTATTGACATAGATTAAAATAATCATCAAACTATTGAGAGAAATATCACCATTTTTCTTGAAAACCTTTAAAAGTCACACTATTTTTCAAGAATCCATTTAAAATATATTTTTGAATCAATGTGTCCCATACCACTTTGAAACTTCTAAAAGTAATTTTGATTTTAAAACTTTAATTTCCATATAAATAAATCCTTAAAACCATTTTTAAAACAAGGTCATTAATGAGAAATATTTAGAATAATAAATCTTTAAAACATTTTAAAATGAAATTTTAGTTAGAGTTCCTAACAAAAAGAGAGACACTTGAATAAAAATAAGTTAGGTAATAAAAGCATTGTAATATCATGAGAATAAATGGATTCATGATATACTATGTGAAAGTACATTATATACACCATATAAAAGTGATTTGGTGTATAACAACAAAGGAGTCTCAATGGAATGTAAATTGAGATGAAATATCTCATAAAGGTTTTATCCTTAGGATAAGGATAAATCAACGACATAATTATGTGTGATAAATATAAATACACTCAATATTATTGGATATTTAGTGTAAAACAATCAAAGGATATTCACACATATTCTTGTAAAAACAACACCAATGAATTGGATGTTTAACTCAACAAATGGAGATTGAGTAAAAATTACTCTTATCAAGTTCATACCGATGACTTGAGAATTTATCAATAGGGTGATTATGTGTATCAAAAGTATATCCACAGAAAGGGGAGTGGAATTTATGACGAAAGAAAATGAATAGTGATTCCACACATAATCTTGGAGTAAAATAATCAATGAAGTATACGTAAAGCCGAATGAGTGGAAATTTAAATTTCAAATTCCCTTATTGATTTGGTAACTTTCTAAACATGTAACACCCCAAGCTTCCACAGTACGCTTCCCTTTGAATAATACAGTAGCGTGTGTTGTACGCAACTTCGAGTTCTAACACACACCGTAACCTATCAAACTAGCTGTTATGAATAGTAATACCCACTTTTTCAAATTTTACAAATTTTATCTTTCAAAAATTACATCATTTTTTGATTCAAAATTGTGAAATTATCCTAGGGTGAATTGTTTGTATTTTTCTGAAAACATTCAATTTTTGACGAATAGTGAAAAAACATGGAGTTATAGTTTAAAACTGAATTTTTATTTAAATAATTATTTATTTTATTTAAATTTAATTAAGGTCAAAATAGATACATAATACCTATATAAGTTCAATGTAATTCATTGGAGTTAGTTTAGAATAATTTTAGATATATAAAAAGTTCATTGAACTTTTCACCGTCTTTTACCCACTTCCTAGGGGAATTTGGAAATTCACATAAAAATTAATACTACTGCTTCTGTGAGTGGAATTTAAAAAATCCGAGAGACACAGTTATTATCAAAGAGTAATAAGTGGTTCAATAAGATAAAAATAATTTTTTGTGAATATAATCTTTTTACTTTTATTTACCATGGTTAAAAGTAAATTGGGTAATTATGGGAAAAAAGATATTAATATTATCCTAACACATATCCAAATTCTATTGGACAAGTATATCTAGACCAAAAACAACCTTAAGAATAAAATATTATTATTTTGGTGCACTTGTATTAGAATAGGACATTTATTATTATTTAATTCAAAGAAGAGTTATTTAATTCAAAGAAGAGTTAAAATAGTTAAAATCAACGTTTAATAACTAAAACATTTTTAATATAGGGTTATACATAAGATAAATTCGATTATAAATATTCATTAGATAGATAAAAATATTTTCAACATAATGGTATTGTATTTATAATTTTTAGACATTAAATAATTTAATTTATTTATGACACAATGGTGATGCAGTAATTACCTAATTAATGAAATATTAAAATAATTGATATTATAAATATCAAAATAAATGTAATTTGAGACTTTTTATGAATTCAAAAAAATTTCTAGGTTAATATGACATATTAGTAATGGTTATATAAATTTTTTTCTAAGTAATAATGTTGTTATGAAGTTATCAAAAACAAAATACCCAATAAAGTCAAAATTGACATAAAAGAGTTTTTAAAACTAATATTATATTATTAATTGATATTCTATTACTAAAAATATATGATTTGGCCAAAGGACTTATATAATGATTGGTTAATAATTAATAGACCACTTGGGGGGCTTTCTTGTAAGTATATAGTATGTTTATTAACTATATAATATAAAAAACAAATAGACATAGTAAATGTCAAACTATTTAACTAAGAGTTAAATATAAATGATAAGGTTAATCTAGTTACCCAAACCTGTATAAAATATTTTGGTTGAAAGGATTTCGACACATACCCACCTTAACCTTTAAATAATACTTTTGATCCACTAGAAACCGAATATAAATTTATTATAATATAATATTTCTATCTTTTCCAAAGGTTCCCCTCACCCCTCTTATAAAAGGGTACTCCCCCATCCCTCTAATCTACACCATCAAAGCCTTTTGGATCTGCCAACCCCTGAACTCATATTTTCTCGACTTCCCTCATTCAACTTATAGGCCTTAGTTTGATCAAAAAGACAACCTAAGGATCCCTTTTGATCAAATCAAAAGGAAGAACCCGAAGAAGAGGTAATGTTTTCACCACCCACTTTCAAGTTCCTTTCTTCTTAAACTTCTTATTTCATTGTTATTTCCATTATAAAATAATAACTCCAGTATATTATAAATACTATTATGGTATTATAAATATTTTTCATCCATATTCATTATTCTATTCATCCTTTGGATGGCATGTCACCATACGTGCGTACGTACGGCTTACCGTCTCCACGTCCTGGTGTAATTGTTATTCAAAACATTATTATTTTGATGGGTATGATAATGATGTTTAATTGATGTAAATAATAAATATAACATGATAATGATTCTGTATATATGATATAACATCCATTTATATATTATTTTCATATCAAAAGAATGATATTGTCGCTCGTGCGTACGTACGGACTATCGTCTCCACGAACGCGATGAGATTCATTCCCCATCATATAAATTCAAGTATAATTCTCATTTGATGTTTAAAAATAATGTTTAAGGACTTGATATCATTCTATATATGAAAAAAATACAATCTATCAATAAAAAACATGACTTATGTAAGAAAACATATAAAATAAAATGAGTAAGTTAACACCCGAAATGATGATAACACTAAGATATTATTAACAAAGAAATGTTAAAAGATCATATATGATATCATTTTAATGTATATAATTCTAGTATAATTTAATAAAAACAATTTCACCATTATATAGGAGGATAAACTACCCTCAACCAAGGAAAAGTACAAGGTAAGGGTTTATTTCACAAACTCTTCATTATCTGAGGCTATTTATACATAATTATCTACTGGGACCTCTTTATCATCCACGACCATGTTTCTTAAAAATGTATTTCGAATAATTATTACTATTTTATAAGCTATGGGTTAAAATAATTTATACCCTTGTTTTACTTTTTATAAGATGTTTATAATGTAATCTTTCTTTTATTTTCCAAACAAGGTCCTTTTTAACCTTTTCGACAGAATTAAGGTAAGAATGTTTTTTTAACTTATACGGCAGGTGTGGAAATTTTCCGCCATTATAAAATCATTAAAGATTACCTTACAATCTTATAAGAATATTTTAAATGTAAATGTTTATTTTATAATTATGTTACTTTTAAATTATTTAAAAAAGGAGATATTTCTCTCAAATATTTTTGATTTCATCTATGTCAGCATACTTTGATGGATTTTAAACTTAATTGAAGTTGATTTATTATAATACAAAACTTCTATAATGTATTGAAGGTTTTGTGATATGTTTGACTGTGGATGTATTATTTTTATACCATTCATTGTTTATGGATAAATTATTGACATTTTGTATTCTAGTTTTAATAAGAATGTTTATGTTATGTTTATACCTGTTTATATGTGGAATGCATTGGACTTAATAAGTGACAGGTGGAGCCCTCTATAGCTCCTCGATGCATCGGTAGGTATCATGATACAAACTAGTGTCTTTGAACAAGTCCTTGATAAAATACTATTTGTAGTCTTGGCACAAGGCCTTGACTATGTGGTTATGATAGTTTGGCATTATGTATTCCATCATTATAAAAGTGGTTATTGATATTGCATGTGATTGTTAGACTAGTAGAATATCCATGTGAATATGTAAATGGTATTATTTCATTTTATTTCTTCCATATTATGCTAAAGTTCATGTTTAGAAGGATTTTGTTTTAATTATACATTGCCTCAAATGATTATTCTTATTTATGAATGTTTCCGCTATATTGTTTTCCTTACTGGGCATCTGATCTCACCCATTTATATGTTTTATTTTTCCCAGGATGTGAGGAAGTATTTTATTAATGACCTGTAAGGATAGTATAAGGGGATATGATTTTGGAATATGGATACTATGTTGTTGTAGTTTTCATTTTATGATGTAATGTAAACTTTAGGAATGTATCTAGTGGTTCCAAGGCTACTAAACTAATCAGTCATTCGAGACATGATCTTTTGTGATCATGCCAGTGTTATCTAATAATGCACGGACTCTAGGTAATTAGGGTCACGACATTACAGTTGGTATCAGATAAGTTTAGTACAAATATTGGAAACTAGATTTAGATAAACTCTGATTAGAGCACATAGTCCTAAGATGGACATTGAGGATTATTATAGAAGAACTTCCTAGAATTTTGGTACTATAGAGATTTTTTGAGATTTACGACCAATACATCTATGTATAGATATGAACAGATAAAGGTGGCTCTGGCACAGATGTACCTAGGGGTAAAACCTGAAAACACCGCTTTGAGCTAGACTCAAATGGGAACAGGTGCACGTAAAACGAGCCTTGCTGCACTCTTGGTTACGACACTCCCGGGGGATATGCTTAGGATAATTTTCATTTTCTTTAAAAACCATTATTATGGGTTTATGAGTATATAAATCCTCAAATAAAACATTTTTATTATTATGAATTATATCCATAAATTGTTCAATTTATGTTAAGTGTTTTACAACTTTTGATTTACATATTGTGATTCATAAACTAATCTTTTGAATGCCACTGTTTAGAAATGGATCCTAGTGGAAGAAATGGAAACCATATCAATGTACGCACTCTGCATAGGGATTTCTCTCCTGCTCATGATAATTATAGGGGAGTCGGTGATACAACTGGTGTTGATTAGCTAATCACCGTACAGGGACAACTCACTCAGGTTATGACTAATATCCTTACCCGTATAGAGCACACTCATCCACAGCATGAAGGATCAATGTTAGATCGCTTCATGAGGAAAAACCCACAAACATTCAATGGGAGTACATATCCATTGGTAGCTTAGCAATGGATAAGTTCCCTAGATAAAATATTTCAGGCTTTGGGGAGTAGTGAAAGGGAAAAAGTTATCATGGCAGTTTATCGCCTCACTGGAGATGTTGATCAATGGTGGTCATTGATTCAAAACACAAAGTAAGATGATGAAGTATCAAATATTTAATGGAGAGAGTTAAAAGATATTTTCATAGAAAAATAATTTCCTCGTGACCATCGAGCAGATAGGGAAAGGCAATTTCTGAGTCTGAGACAAAAGGAGGATGAAAATGTTGCAAAGTACGAGGCCAACATTACAAGGTTAGAAAGGTATATTGGAGATTATATATGTAACCCAAGAAGTAATATTGATCATTTCTTTGATGGGTTAAAACCATTTCTTCTTTGAGCATTAGTGTCACAATCCTTGTCATCGTACGAAAATATTTCTCATATGCTATCAAGATAGAAAAATAATTCTCTAAGTTTTATGACTTTAAAGAAAAGAAAGAGAATAAGAGATCTGTTGATCACTCGCGAAATGAAAATAAAGGCATGAAGGGAAAATTTGATTATCCATACTGTAGTAAATGTGGTAAGAAACTCCCCGGTACTTGCTTGAAAGGAATGGGAGTCTGTTACAAGTGTGGTTAAAAAGGCCACCATGCTCGTGATTGAAAGGGGAAGAAAGAAGGTACCAATGTTTAATGCAACAACTGCAGGGAGATGGGACATTATGAAATTGAATTTCCTAAGCATCAGGGAAACTTACCTCAGAAAAGGCTAAGGGATCAAGTCCAAATTTATGCTATCACTACTGTGGAGGTAGATGCTCCGAAAGATGTGGTGGCAGGTAATTTAATAGTTTTCCTCAAGTTTAGAAAACGAATTATTGGATTCTTGATCATTTAATTGTTTCATATATTCCATGTTTGTTAAGAAAATAGGATATTTCCAATTTTATTTAACAAAGGGTTGACAGTTAAAACTCCTAAGGGATTTATCATTGCAATAATGTTTTGTGAATCAGTCCCCATAAGAGCACATAAATGTATTTTATTTGCTGATCTCATCGCCATACCTTTGATTGTGTTTGATATAATCCTTAGTATGGATTGGATTTCGGACCATGATGCAATTATTTATTGTAAGAAGAAAGAGGTTACAATTTTTGATGATGATGATAAAGAACACCTTATCTTTAGAGAAGAATTGTCACCACCTGATTCTTACCTAGATCCACCCCAGTACCTCAAATAAATTCAATTATTGGGGAGGAAGAGAATGAAATAATTGTGGATATAGAAAGGAATGTTCAAATAGAGGATGTACCTATTTTGAGAGAATATGTTGATGTGTTTCCAGAAGATGTACCTTGTCATTCTCCAAAATGAGAAATTGAGTTTTCCATTGATTTAATTCCTAGATCAAGGCCCATATCGAAGAACCCTTATAGAATGACCACTATGGAATTAGTGGAACTAAAGAAACAACTAGAGTAATTGAGTAATAAAGGATTTATTCTCCCTAGTGTTTCTCCATGGGCATCCCTTATTCTTTTTGTTGAGAAGAAAGATGGATCTATGAGGTTATGTATAGACTAAAGGGAAATCCATGCTATAACAATAATGAACAAGTATCCCCTACCTCACATTGATGATTTATTTGATAAACTACATGGAGATCAATACTTTTCAAAGATTAAACTTCGATCTGGATACCGTCAGTTGTGTGTGACGAAGGAAGACATTCTAAAAATTTCATTTCGAACCAGGTACATGCATTAGGAGTTTACAGTAATGCCTTTTCTGCTGACTAATTCACCCTCTGTTTTCATGGATCTAATGAACATAGTTTTCAAAAAATATCACGATGATTTTGTATTGGTATTTATTGATGATATATTTTATATTCCAAATGCTACAAGGACCATGAAAATCACTTGCGCATTATCCTGAAGACTCTTAGAAGACAAGAATTATATGGGAAGTTTAGAAAGTGTGAATTTTGGCTTCAGGATATCTCTTTTCATGTCCATATTGTCTCCAAATACTGAATCTATGTTTATCCTTCTATGACCAAGGCAATCCAATGTTGTCCAGCAGCAACGAATATAACCAAGGTACACAGTTTTATTGGTTTAGTAGGTTATCATCGGTGATTCGTCCAGAATTTCACCCCATTGGCTAACCCATTAACAAAGATCACATGTAAAGGGGTTAAATATGTTTGGAAAAAAGAGTGTGAATAATGTTTTGAATAAATGAAGAGAATATTAGTCAATGCTCCTATATTGACGCTACCATCAGGCAATGATGAGTTCGTTATTTATAGTGATGCTTTGAAGAAAGCACATGGTTGTGTCTTTATGCAGAATGATAGAGTTATAGTCTATGCATCACGATAGCTTAAAATTCATGATCAAAACTATCATACTCATGATCTTGAGTTAGATACTATAATCTTTGCTTTGAAGATATGGAGACATTATCTCTATGGTGGAAAATGTGAGATTTATACTGATCACAAGAGTTTGAAGTATATTTTCTCACATAAAGAACTCAACATGAGGAAAAGGAGATGGCTTGAACTACACAAGGATTATGATTTCATGATACACTAACACCTGGGGAAGGAAAATAAGGTGGTATATTCTTTGAGTAGAAAGGATCATGGAGTTTTGAACAAGATGAGAGTTGAAAAGGATCCTATATACATGGATCTTGTAAAGATGGATATGGGAATCACCATGTAATGTGAAACATCAATGATTTTTCAAATGGATTCCAAACCATCTTTACTAGAAATGATAAAGAGTTCACAGACTGATGATGAAGAATTTCAAAAGAAGATTAAAGCTGTGAATGATGGGAGATTGAATGAATTTGTGTATGAAGATGAAATTTTGAAATTTGGGAAGAGACTTTTTGTTCCCGATATACCTAGTCTAAAAAGGGAATTGTTTGACGATTCTCATAGTTCCAATTTATCTATACATATTTGGAGAACCAAAATGTATAGAGATTTGTAGGAACATTTTTCATGGGACAACATGATGAGGGAGATTTCTGATATTGTGTCATGATGTATTGTTTTTCAACAAGTGAAAGATGGAAGGAAACATCATGATGGAGTATTGCAACCTCTTCCCATACCTGAGTGGAAATGGGATAATATCACGATGGATTTTTTCATGGGACTAACAAAGACTCCTAGAAGGAACGATGCAATATGGGTTATTGTTGATCATCTTACCAAGTCAGAACAATGTATTTCTATAAGAGCAGATCTACAACTTGAACGTCTAGAAGGACTATATATTAATGAAGTTTTGAGACTTCATGGAGTACCCCTATCGATTGTTTTTTATTATGATCCTCATTTTACATCATGATTCTGGAAGAGTCTTCAGAAATCCCTAGATACTGAAATTTTTTTGAGCACTGCCTACCACCCTCAAATAGATGGACAATCAGAACGGACTATTCAAACCTTAGAAGACATGTTGAGATCCTTCTCACTTGACTTTCAGGGTATGTGGGATCAATATTTACCTCTAGTGGAATTTTCCTATAACAATATCTTCCATTAAAGTATTAGGATTGCACCATATAAATCGTTATATGGAACGAGATATCGCACACCAACCTGTTGGGATGACGTTGGTGAAAGAAAGCTTATAGGCCCTGAACTGGTGGAAGAAACGATGGAAAAGGTAAAAGTAATCCAAAACCACATCAAAGCAGCTCAAAGTAGGCAGAAGAGGTATGCTGACAATCGAATGAAGGATTTGGAATTTTAGGTAGGAGATCATGATTTCTTGAAGGTATATCGATTGAAGGGAGTTATACGTTTCGGTAATAAAGGTAAACTGAGTCCCAGGTACATCGGACCATTCGAAATTCTAGAACGAATTAGGGCTGTAGCTTACAGTTGGGCTATGTTTTCAAGTCTCTCCAACGTTCATGATGTGTTCCATGTATCACTGTTGAGAAAATACATGCCTGACCCAACACAGGTACTCACCTATGAGGAATTAGAACTGGAACCCAATCTGTCTTATTGTGAAGATCCCGACAGGATTCTTGATACAAGAGAACAAGTGCTGATAAACTGGACGACTCGTCTGGTAAAAGTTCTATGGAGAAACCATAAGATGGAAGAGGCAACTTGGGAACCTAAGGAACTTATATTGAAGAACCACCAAAGTCTTTTCATTCATTAGTATTCATGAAATTTCGAGGATGACATTATTTTAAGGAGAGGAGAATGTAAGACCCCAAGCTTTCGCGGTACGCTTCCCTTTGAATAATACAGTAGCTTGTGTTGTACGCAACTTCGAGTTCTAACACACACCACAACCAATCAAACTATCCATAATGAATATTAATACCCACTTTTTGAAATTTTATAAATTTTATCATTCAAAATGAACTTCATTTTTGGATTCAAAATATCGAAATTATCCCAGGGTGAATTTTTGGTATTTTTCTGAAAACATTCAATTTTTGATGAATAGTGAAAAAACTGAGTTATAGTTTAAAACCGAATTTTTATTTAAATAATTATATATTTTATTTAAATTTAATTAAGTCAAAACAGATATATAATTCCTATTTATGTTCAATGTAATTCATTGGAGTTAGTTTATAATAATTTTATATATATAAAAATTTTATTTAGCTGTCCACCGTCTTTTACTCACCTCCTAGGAGAATTTGGAAATTCACATAAAACATCATTTTATTACTTCTCTGAGTGGAATTTCAAAAATTCGAGACACACAGTTAATATCAAGGAGTAAAATGTGGTTCAATAAGATAATATTTTTTGTTAATGGTAACGTTTTACTTTTATTTACCGCGTTTAGAAGTAAATAGGGTAATTAAGGGTAAAAATGATATTAATATTATGCTAACACATGTCCTAATTCTATTGGACTAGTTTATCTCGACCAAAAACAACCTTAGGAATAAAATATTATCATTTTGGTCCACTTTTATTAGAATAGGACATTTATTATTATTTAATTCAAAGAAGAGTTAAAAGAATTTAAACCAAAGTTTAATAAATAAAACATTTTTAATATAGAGTTATAAAAAAGATAAATTAGAATATAAATATTAATTAGAAAGATAAATATATTTCCTAGATAATTGTATTTTATTTATTATTTTAAAAAATTAAATAATTTAATTTATTTATGACACAATTGTGATGCAGTAATAACCTAATTAATAAAATATTAAAATAATTGATATTATAAATATCAAAATAAATGTAATTTTAGAATTTTTATGAATTAAACTAATTTTCAAGGTTAATAGGACATACTAGGACTGGTTATATAATTTTTTTTTGATGTAATAATACAGATATGGAATTATGAAAAACAAAATACCCAATAATGTCAAAATTGACATAAAAGAGTTTTTAAAACAAATATTATATTTTTAATTGATATTCAATTCCTAAAAATCTATGGTTTGGCCAAAGGACTTATATAATGATATTTTTATCATTAATGGACCACTTGGGGGTCTCTTCGAATTATATTGTATGTTTATTAACAATATATTATAAAAAACCAAAGAGACATGGTAAATGTCAAACTATTTAACTAAGAGTTCAATATAAATGATATGGTTAATATAGTTACCCAAACCTGTCTTAAATCTATTGTTTGAAAGAATTTAGACCCATACCCACATTAACCTCTATATAATCCACTTCAGAGCCATTAAAAACCGAAAATAAATTTATTGTAAAATAATATTTCTAGATTTTCCAAAGGTGCCCCTCACCCCACTTATAAAAGGGCACTCCACCATCCCTCTAATTAACAACTTCAAAGCCTTTTGGCTCATCCACCCCTGCCCAAATATTCTCTCAACTTCCCTAACTTCACCCTAGAGGCCTTAGTTTAATCATAAAGCCAACCAATGGAGCCCTTATGATCAAATCAAAAGGAAGAATCCAAAGAAGAGGTAATGTTTTCACCACCCACTTTCATGTTCCTTTCTTCTTCTACTTCTTCGTTCTTTTTTATTTCCATTATAAAATAATAAATCCAGTATATTATATATACTATGATGTTATTATAAATATGGTACATCCATATTCATTATTCTATCCATCCTTTGAATGAAATGTCACCATACGTGCGTACGTACGACTTACCGTCTCTACATCGTGGTGTAATTGTTATTCAAAACATTATTATTTTGATGGGTACGATAATGATGTGTAATTGATGTAAGTAATAAATATAACATGATAATTATTCTTTATATAAGATATACCATCCATTTATATATTATTTTAATATCAAAAGATTGTTATTGTCGCTCGTGCGTACATACGGACTACCGTCTCCATGAACGCGATGAGATTCATTCACCATTGTATCCATTCAATTCTAATTCTCATTTGATGAATAATTTTTTTTAAGGACTTGATATCATTATTTATATGAAAAATATACAACCTATCCATAAAAAACATGACTTATGTAACAAAACATATAAATGAAAATGAGTATGTTAACACCCGAAACAACGATAACACTAAGATATTATTAACAAAGCAATTTTAAAAGATCATATATGATATCATATTAATGTATATGATTCTTGTATAATTTAATAACAACTATTACACCATTATACAGGAGGTTAAACTACCCTCAACCAAGGAAATGTACAAGGTAAGGGTTTATTTTTCAATCTCTTCATTATCTGAGGATGTTTATACATAATTATCTACTAAGACCTCCTTATCATTCACATCCATGTTTCTTAAAAATGAATTTCAAAAAATTATTAATATTTTATATACTATGGGTTAAAGTAATTTATACCCTTGTTTTACTTTTTATAATTTTTTTATAAGGGAATATTTCTATTGTTTTCCAAACACGATCTTTTTTAACATTTTCGACATAATTAAGGTAAGAATGTTTTTTTATCTTATACGGCGGGTGCGGATATTTTCCGCCATTATAAAATTGTCAAAGCTTCCCTTACAATCTTATAAGAATATTTTAAAATTAAATTTCTTATTTTATAATTATGTGACTTTTAAATGACTTTAAATAAAAAGAGATATTTCTCTCAAATAGTTTTGATTTCATCTATTTCAACATCCATTGATGGATTTTAAGCTTATTTGAAGTTGATTTGTTATGATAAAAAACACCTATATTGTATTGAAGGTTTTTTGATATGTTTGACAGTGGATGTGAAATTTTTATACCATTCATGGTTTATGGATAATGTATTGACATTTCGTATGCAAGTTTTAATATGAATGTTTATGTTATGTTTAAACCTGTTCATATAAGAAATGCATTGGACTTAATAAGTGACGGGTGGAGCCTGCTACACTCCTCGATGCATCGGTAGTCTCAGGAGAAAAACCAGTGTCCTGGGACAAGGCCTTGACAGAATATTATTTGTAGTCTTGGCACAAGGCCCTGACTATATGGTTAGGATAGTCTGGCATTATGCATTCCATCATTATGAAAGTGGTTATTGATATTGCATGTGATTATTCCACTAGTAGAATATCCATGTGAATAAGTAAATGGAATTATTTCATTTTATTTCTACCATATTATGTTGAAGTTCAAGTTTAAAAGCCTTTTGTTTTATTTATACATTTCCTTAAATGTTTATGCTTATTTATGAGAGTTTCCGCTATATTGTTATCTTTACTGGGCATCTGAGCTCAACCCTTTCTATGTTTTATTTTTTCCACGATGTGAATAATTATTTTATGAATGATCTACAGGGATAGTATAAAGGGATATTAGTGTGGACTATGGAGACTATTTTGTTGTAGTTTTCATTTTATGATGTAATTTAAAGTTTATTAATGTATCTAGTGATTCCAAGGCTACTAAACTAATAGGTCTTTCGAGACTTGAACTTTTGTGATCATGCCAATGTTATGTAATAATGCACCGACTCTGGGTAACTTGGGCCGGGGCGTTACAAAAAATACACCCATGAAAGAAGGATCATACAATGGTGATGTAAATATCAATTTTTTAAATTATATTACACAATGAATACAAACATGGGAAGTACACACACCACATGAAATAATTATGTAGTCAACAATGGAAATCTCACGGAATTAAAAGTGAGATAAGAACCCCCTCACTTTGTACATTTTCCTTGGTCGAGGGTAGATTAACCTCCTGTATAATGGTGAAATAATTTTTATTGAATTATACAAGAATCATATACATTAATAAGATATCATATATGATCTTTTAACATTGCTTTGTTAATAATATCTTAGTATTATCTTCGTTTCGGTGTTAACTTACTCGTTTTCTTTTAGATGTTTTGTTACATAAGTAATGTTTTTTATGGATAGGTTGTATCTTCAACATATAAATAATTATATAAAGCCCATAAACATTATTTTTAATCATAAAATGATAATTAGACATGTATGGATACGATGGGTAATAAATCTCATCGTGTTCGTGGAGACGGTAGTCCGTACGTACGCACGAGTGATAATATCATTCTTTTGATATTAAAATCATATATAATTGGATTTTATATCATATATACTGAATCATTATCATTTTATACTTATTATTTACATGAATTAAACATCATTATTATACCCATCCAAATAATAATGTATTGAATAACAATTACACCACGACGTGGAGAAGGTAGGCCGTATGTACGCACGTATGGTGACATGTCATTCAAAGGATGGATAGAATATTGAATATTGTTGTAACATATTTATAATAACGTAATAGTATATAAAATATACTGGAGTTATTATTTTACAATTGAAATAATAAAGAAATAAGAAGTTTAAGAATAAAGGAACTTCAAAGAGGGTGGTGAAAACATTACCTCTTCTTCGAGTTCTTCATTTTGATTTGATCAAAAGGGCTCCATAGATTGACTTTCTGATCAAAATAAGGCCTCTAGGTTGAAGTGAGGGAAGTTGAGAAAATATTTTTCCAGGGGATGGCTGAGCCAAAAGGCTTCGAAGGTGTAAATTAGAGAGAAGTGGGAGTACCCTTTTATAATAGGGGTGAGGGGCACCTTTGGAAAAGCTAGAAATATTATTTTATAATAAATTAATATTCGGTTTCTAATGGCTCAAAAGTTGATTATTTAATGTTTAAGATGGGGATGGGTCGAAATACTTTCAACCATTAGATTTTAGATAGGTTTGGGTCACAATATTAACCTTAGAATTTATATTTCACTCTTAGTTAAATAGTTTGACATTTACCACGTCTCTTTATATTATTATATTATATAGTTAATAAACTTAATATATACCACCAAGAGACCCCAAAGTGGTCCATTAAAGATACACCTATCATTATATAAGTCTTTTGGCCAATCCTTTGATTTTTAAGAATAGAATATCAACTAATAATATAATATTTGTTTTAAAAACTCTTTTATGTCAATTTTGACACTATTGGGTATTTTTTCTGATAATTTCATAAAATCATTATTACTTTGAATAAAATATATATAACCAATCCTAATATGTCATATTAACCTAAAAAAGTTTTTTAATTCAAAAAAAGTCTCAAATTGCATTTATTGTGATGTTTATAATATCAATTATTTTAATATTTCATTAATTAGGTAATTACTCCATCACTATTGTGTCATAAATAAATTAAATTATTTAATGTCTAAAAATTATAATTAAAATATGATTATGTCGGAAATATTTTTAGATTTCAAATGAATATCTATAATTGAAATTATCTTATTTATAACCCTATATTAAATTTTTTTTGTTATTAAACTTTGATTTTATCTCTTTGAACTCTTCTTTGAATTAAATAATAATAAATGTCCTAATCTAATCCAAGTGGACAAAAATGATATTATTTTATTCCTAAGGTTATTTTCTGTCATGATACACTTGTATAATAGAATTAGGACTTGTGTTAGGGTAATATTAATATCATTTTTACTCTTAATTACCCTATTTACTTTTAACCGGGGTAAATAAAAGTAAAACGTTACTATTCACCAAAAATTATTTTCATCTCATTGAACCACATTTTACTCATTGATATTAACTGTGTCTCTTGGATTTTTGAAATTCCACTCATATTAGTGATAAAATTAAGTGTTATGTGAATTTAAATTCTCCTAGGAGGTGGGTAAAAGACTGTGAAAAGTTCAATAAAATTTTTATACATCTAAAATTATTATAAACTAACTCCAATGAATTAAATTGAACATATATAGGTATTATGTATCTATTTTTACCATAAATAAATTTAAATTAAATAAATACTATTTAAATAACAATTCGGTACTAAACTATAACTCAGTGTTTTTTCACTATTCATCAAAAATTGAATTTTTTCAGAAAAATACCAAAAATTCACTCTAGGATAATTTTGATATTACAAATCCAAAAATGAAGTCTATTTTGATAGATAAAATTTATAAAATTTCAAAAATTGGGTGTTACTATTCATAACGGCTAGTTTGATTGGTTGTGGTGTGTGTTATAACTCGAAGTTGCGTACAACACACGCTACTGTATTATTCAAAGAGAAGCATACCGTGGAAGCTTGTGGTGTTACATTCTCCCCTAATTCAACTAATTTAATCCAAGAAAATTTTAAAATTAGGCTTGGTAATATAATGGAAATTCCCACATCAGAGAAAGAGTCAATAAAACTATCACATTAAAAGAAAGAAAGAGAAGTAAAAAGGTCACCCAAGATAACTCATACTAGGATTCCATGTAGGAAAAAATGGATATGGAAGATAAACTAAGTGTCAAGTTCTGATGGAGATGGATAGAAAACATGATCAGGAGAAAGTTAATGACAGGAAAGCAACAAACGTTTGATGGAACAAACAGTCATTAGTTTCCCAGTAGGAAAAGTATATGGAAAAAAAATTTAAGTTACATTACATTAAGATGAGGAATTAATTTATGAGATTGACTAAGAAAATAAAGATATATACTTACTTTTTAAGTAGAGATTCATTCTTTAATAAATTTCCACCACTAACACATTTTTTTAAAAGATGAGTATTCAAGAAGACTTGGTCACACTGGAAGAGCTATAATAATCATCTATAGAATCACATGACCCACGAAGGATAAACTATATATTTACCTTGTCTTTAGAGATTAATCAAAACCAAAATATTTAGTACAAGATCTGATGATCCCCCAAAAGGATATTCCTTTACAGAAAGAAACACTAATCTTAAATTCTAAAATTAAACAAAAAATACCACAAAGTTAAATAAATAACATTCAATAAACAATTGCCCTTAAAATCCTTCAATATAATCTAAAGTAATATTGAAACCCAAAACATAGAAGAATTTGGTTATGTAGTCTTCCACGTTAAATTGTATCTCGAAATGACATCAACTACTCTTAATTTCACATACATAAAAGTAATTAACCCAATCACATATTCTCTATTATAGGTTAATCATTCCCACAAATAGCCCAAATCACAATAAATCCACAATAAAATCATTGATAATAATCCACCATTACTCCTCAAATGAAATCCCATTGTATTCTAGTTTCCTTGGGCATATACTGTTCCCAAAAAAGTGAACATCTTCCAAAATAACATTTATTACTTATTCACAAAATCATTTTTCTATACTAAGGGTATTCATTTGATAAGACATAAGAACCCAAATAAACTTATTATTGATCAATAAAACAATTTAACAAAAAATAATTAGTAACACTAACTAGGGTCTTCACGTAGTCCAGTGGTAGGCGATAAATCCCAATCACACTTTGGTTGTGGGTTCGATTCCCATAGCGTTGTCTGATGCGATAGGTTTTCACACGGTTTGCATGTTTTCCTTTTTAAAAAACTATATTTTATAGCATTACCAAAATGAGATAAATTCCTAAAAATAACCAAAACATAATTTTAACAAGAAATCTTATCTCATACCTTTCATTTTCATCCGAAAATATAATAACATGTAATTTCCTCAAACCCAATAATCAAATAAAACCAATTGGTTATTTATAACTATATCCACAAGGGAAAAGATAAGTCTTCCTCAAATATCATTCTCAAATGGAAAATTATGGGGTTAAAAATACAAGAGAAAATTATTCCAAAGTAATCCCATCAACAAGGAGCACTAATACTTTTAAACATTTCTCGAACCATTTATTTCCACATAGCTTATTATTTAACCAATAAAATATCCTATGGAATAGGTCATTCACTCGGGTAATGGCCAGGTCCCCTACATTTATGGAAAATGAATGTAAATTTATTTTTGGGACCATTTTTATTTTCTTCCATAGTACTCTTCATTTTACCTCAGTAATTCTTCACTTTATGTCCTTCTTTCCAGCATGTAAAGAATTTCTTTGATCCGTTGAGACACTTTCTTAGGTCTCTCCTCCCACATTTCATGCATGATGGAAATTTAGGATTATTTTCTCCATGGTCTCCACTACTAGAGAACTTATCATTCATCACCATTCTCTTCTTTGTTTAGTCTGGGAGTTGGTTAATATATATGTTGTGGATCGTATTTTTGGAAAACTGATTTGGCATGAACATGATATCTTTTAAGCCTATCAATATTCCATTTTGTTACTCATTTCCACCACCGTTACCACCTTGTACATTATTCTCAATGTAACTATGACTTCTTTAGACTCCTTCCATTGACTAAAACTAGAAATCATTGTGTGAGTAATAGTAGACATAAAATCATTTAGAGAATATCATGATACTTTATTCTCAATTTGAAAAATCATAGGATTAATCAAGGTCATTTATTATCATCTTACATTAAAATACTTCAAATTGGTTTGTAAAGAAAATTTAATTTATCCTAAGAATATCCCTTGGGGATGTCGTAACCAAGAGTACAGCAAGGCCCGTTGTCGTTCACCAGTTCTTGTTCGAGTCGAGCTTAAACCTATGTTTTTGGGTTTTACCCCTAGGTACATCTGTTCCGAGCCACCTCTACCTGCTCATATCCATACATGGATGTATTTCTCGGAAAAATCATCAAATCTATACAATACTAAAATTCTAGGAAGTTATTCTATACTAATCCTCTATGTCTATCTTAGGGCAATGTGCTCTAGTCAGAGTTTATCTAAATCTAGTTTCCAAGGTTTGTACTAAACTTCCTCTGATACCAACTATAACACCCCGACCCCAGTTACCCAGAGTCGGTGCATTATTACATAACATTGGCATGATCACAAAATATCATGTCTCGAAAGACCAATTAGTTTAGTAGTCTTGGAAACACTGGATACATTCATAAGTATTACATTACACCGTGAAGTAAAAAAACTATAACAACATCTTGTATTCATATCCCCTGATACTATCCATGTAGTTCATTCATAATTTACTTCTTCACATCCTAGGAAAAATAAATCATTGAAAGTGGTGAGATCGGATGCTCAGTAAGGATAACAGTATAGCAGAAACATTCATAAATAAGTATAAACATTTACAGTAGTGTATAAAAAAACAAAATCATTTTAAACATGAACTTCAGCATAATATGGACAAGATAAAATAAAATAATTCCATTTACTTATTTACATGGATATTCTACTAGTCTAATAACCACATGCAATATCAATAACCACATTCATAATGATGGAATGCATAATTCCATTATATCATAACCACATAGTCAAGGCCTCGTGCCAATACTATAAATAAGATTTTGTCAAAGCCTTGTGCGAAGAAATTGGTTTGTCTCATGAGACCTACCGATGCATCGAGGAGCTATAGCGGGCTCTACCTGTCACTTTCTAAGTCCAATGCATTCCTCATAAGAAAATTTTGAAACAGAACATAAACATTCATATTAAAACTAGCATACGAAATGTCAATACTTTAACCACAAACCATGAATTGTATAAAAATAGCACATCCACAGTCAAACATAACTCATTCGATACAATATGGAAGATTGTATTGTATCAGATTAACCACAATCGATAATAATGAAGGATATTGATAAAGATTAAAATAATCATCAAACTATTTAGAGAAATATCACCTTTTTTCTTGAAAACATTTAAAAGTCACACTATCTGTCAAGAAGCCATTTAAAATAGATTTATGAATAAAAGTGTCCCATACCACATTGAAACTTTTAAAAGGAATTTTGATTTGAAAACATTAATGTCCATATAAATAAATCCTTAAGTTTTTTTTAAAACATGGACATTAATGAGAATGATTTAAATTAATAAATATTTAAAACATTTTAAAATGATATTTTAGTTAGAGTTCCAAACCAAAAGAGAGACACTTGAATACAAATAATTGAGGTAATAAAAACGTTTTAATATCATGAGAATAAGGGGTTCATGATATACTATGTAAAAGTAAATTATATACACCATATAAAAGTGATATGGTGTATAACAACAAAGTAGTCTCAATGGAATATAAATTGAGTTGAAATCTCTCATAAAGGCCATATCCTTAGGTTAGGGATAAATAAAAGACATAATTATGTGTGATAAATATAAATAAACTCAATATTATGTGATATTCAGTGTAAAACAATCAAAGTACATTCACACATATTTTTGTAAAAACAACACCAATGAATTGCATGTTTAACTCAGCAAATGGTGATTGAGTAAAAATTACTCTTATCAAGTTCATACCGATGACTTGAGAATTTATCAATGGAGTGATTATGTCTATCAAAAGCATATCCATAGAAATTGGAGTGGAAGTTATGACATAAGAAAATGAACAGTGATTCCACACATAATCTTCGAGTAAAATAATCAATGAAGTATGCGTAAAGCCGAATGAGTGGAAATTCAAATTTCAAATTCCATTATTGATTTGGAAACAAAATAAACATACACCCATGAAAGAAGGATCATACAATGAGGATGTAAATATCCATGAATTATGTTATACTACACAATGAATACAAACATGGGTAGTACACACACTATCGGCAATAAATAAGTGGTGAAAAATGGAAATCTCACGGAATTAAAAGTGAGATAAGAAACCCTTTACTTTGTACTTTTTACTTGGTCAAGGGTAGGTTACCCTCCTGTATAATTGTAAAATAATTGTTATTTAATTATAAAAGATTCATATACATTAATATGATATCATATATGATTTTTTAACATTGCATTGTTAATAATATCTTAGTATTATCTTCGTTTTGGGAGTTAACTTACTCATTTTCTTTTATATTTTTTGTTACATAAGTAGTGTTTGTTATTGATAGGTTGTATCTTATTCATATAAATAATGATATCAAATCCATAAACATTATTTTTAGTCATAAAATTAGAATTATACTTGTATGGATATGATGTGGAATGAATCTCATTGCATTCGTGGAGACGGTAGTCCGTACGTACGCACGAGCGATAATATCATTCTTTTGATATTAAAATCATATATAATTTGATGGTATATCATATATACAGAATCATTATCATGGTATAATTATTATTTATTTTAATTACACATCATTGTTATACCCATCCAAATAATAATGTTTTGAATAACAATTACACCACAGCGTGGAGATGGTAGGTCATACGTACACACGTATGGTGACATGTCATTCAAAGGATGGATAGAATACTGAATATGGTTTTAACATATTTATAATAACATAATAGTATATAAAATATAATGGAGATATTATTTTATAAATGAAATAACAAATAAATAAGATGTTGAAGAAGAATTGAAGTTGAAAGAGGGTGGTGAAAACATTACCTCTCTTTCGGGTTATTCATTTTGATTTAATCAAAAGGGATCCATAAGTTGGTATTCTGATCAAAATAATTCCTCTAGGTTGAAGTGATGGAAGTTGAGAGAATATTTGTCCATGGTTTGGCTGATCCAAAAGTATTTGAATATGTAAATTTGAGAGACGGGGGATTACCCTTTTATAAGAGTGGTGAGGAGAACCTTTAGAAAATCTAGAAATATTATTTTATAATAAATTCATATTAGGTTTATAATGGATCCAAAGTGGATTATTTATGGGTTAAGGTGGGTATGGGTAGAGATCCTTTCAACAAATATATTTCAGACTTGTTTGGGTCACTATATTAACCTTATCATTTATATTTAACTCTTAGTTAAATAGTTTGACATTTACCATGTCTCTTTGTATTTTTATATTATATAGTTAATAAACTTACTATATACCTCCAAGAGACCCCCAAGTGGTACATTAATGATACACATATCATTATATAAGTCTTTTGGACAAACCATAGATTTTTAGTAACATAATATCAATTAATAATATAATATTTGTTTTAAAATCTCTTTTTTGTCAATTTTGACACTATTGGGTATTTTGTTTTTGATAATTTCATAACAGCATTATTACTTCGAATAAAATTTATATAACGAATACTAATATGTCATATGAACCAAAAAAAATTAGTTTAATTCATTAAAAGCATCAAATTACATTTAGTTTTATATTTATATTATCAATTATTTTAATATTTCATTAATTACGTAATTACTGCATCACCATTGTGTCAAAAATAAATTAAATTATATAATGTCTAAAAATTATAACTAAAATACCATTATGTAGGAAATATTTTTATATTTCTAATGAATATTTATAATTTAATTTATCTTATGTATAACCCTGTATTAAAAATGTTTTAGTTATTAAACTTTGATTTTATCTCTTTTAACTCTTCTTTGAATAAAATAATAATAAATATCCTAATCTAATACAAGTGGGAATAAATGATAATATTATATTCCTAAGGTTGTTTGTGGTCGAGATACACTTGTTTAATAGAATTAGGACATGTTTTATGGTAATATTAATATCATTTTTACCCTTAATTACCCTATTTAGTTTTAACCGTGGTAAATAAAAATGAAAAGTTACTATTCACCAAAAATTATTTTCATCTCATTGAACCATATTTTACTCCTTGATATTAACCGTGTCTCTCATATTTTCCAAATTCCACTCACATAAGTGGTAAAATTATGTTTTATGTGCATTTCAAAATTCTTCTAGGAGGTGGGTAAAAGACGGTGAAAAGTTCAATAAAATTTATATATATATATAATTATTCTAAACTAACTCCAATGAATTACATTGAACTTATATAGGAATTATTTATCTATTTTGACCATAATTAATTTTAAATAAAATAAATAATTATTTAAATACAAATTCATTTTGAAACTATAAATAATTGTTTTTCACTATTCATCAAAAATTGAATGTTTTCAAAAAAAATTACCAAAAATTCACCCTAGGATAATTTTGATATTACGAATCCAAAAATGAAGTCCATTTTGAAATATAAAATTTATTAAATTTCAAAAAGTGGGTATTAATTTTCATAACGGCTTGTTTGATTAGTTTTGTTGTGTGTTAGAACTTGAAGTTGCGTACAACACACACTAATGTATTATTCAATGAAAAGTGTACCATGGAATCTTGGGGTGCTAAAATAATAATTCTCAAAGTATGATAAATATCAATTTTAAATTTTTAAATCCTTTTTTATTAAAAATAATAGCAGATAGAAAATGAATAGTGAAATTGCAGAGTGAAATTTTTGACACAAAAAATGTAAAATTATTTAATTATTGAAATTTAAAAAGGGGTGTTTGAATCATATTTTTTAATTAAAATAATTATTATTCCATATACCTTAATTTTTTATAATGATTATAAAATTTCCGAAAACTACTATTTGGGTCTGATGTAATTCGATGTGCTTCTATTGTAAAACATAATAAAAAGTTATTAGGAGGAAATAGATTGATAAATAAAAGTACATTTTTTCGGGTCAGTAAATTCTTCCCCCATTAAATAAATTGTGTCCTCACCATTTTATCTTATTAGAAATTTATTACTATTTTGAGACATATCAATATAATGTAATTTCATGTCATAAAAATACTATTCTTTAACAACAGTTGCATTTACTATAAATCCTTCATAATGATTAATAAAAAGCTTGTGATTAACCAATATTATCCCCTGGGTCTGTCAAACAAGGAGTGAAACAAGGTCCATTGTTGTATACCAAGATACCCCATGTCAAGCATGAAACTCCTTGTCATAGTTTTCACACCTAGTTACATCAGTGCCAGAGCCACATCCACTTGTTCGTATTTAGAAAATGATTTATTTTTTAAGAAACCACTTACTTAATATTTCACAAAAATACCTAGAATTTTTCCTATATTTAAACATTTTTATAGGGTTCGTCCTAATTTTTTCATATCCTAATTTCCAAAAATAACCAATCTATCCTTTGATACAAACTATGGCATCCTGGCTTTTTATTACATAAATTTTCATTACATTTTACAATTATAGTATCTTTAAATTATAGTGTCTTGGAAATCAATAACATAAAACATGAATTCATAAAAAATTCATTAAAATACCCTTGAAAATATTCTTGAAATGTTAATCCTATGTAAAATTATTGCATCTCATTACCTGAAGACATACATCAAAAGGCCCAGTAATGAAAACAAGTGAAATAGTTTACATGTGAACATGAGAAGTATCAAAAAGAACATGTGGGATATCCTAAAGGAATGATAAATTATAATATCCTAACAAATAAACAAGAATAAGAACATGAAAATGTGGCTACAACATTTAATTTATACATTCATGAACATATCACCAAGGCCTATCCCCAAGGTGTCAAAAAATTTACCAAAGTTATTATCCAAGGTATCATAAAACTTGACATATCTTGAGATTAAATTCTTTACCCAACGAATTGGACTGCTCTCAGGGTGTTCCCTTAATATATATTTATTTTAATGTGAGAGGCATAGATAATAATCATACATTTTTTAAATAACCCAAATAGAATAAAAGAAATGGGTTTTATATCACAATCATGATGTTTTAAAATGTTTTTAAAAACATGATTGTTATGTCATTTATAACCCATTGAAAGGGAGTGAAGGTTATATTTTTGTCAATTAAAGAATAAAATATGTAAATTTATTGTCTTGATGAATATATTTAGAAATTAAATAGGTTTGTTTATTCACATAAATAAAATAAGATAATTTCTTGAGAAAAAGGAGAGATATTTTGAGACAAAAAATCTGCATCATAACAGCAATACAACATGGTTTTAGAAAATATTGAAAAGAGAGGGGAAAAGGGTCACACTCTCATAAATAACTCATAATACAGTATGGGTACAGAATAAAGAGAAATAATAACATGTTAGGGATATTTTAATGACATGCCACATGAAAAGGAAACGTGAAAGAAAAGAGAAGATACGATTTCTTTTAAAAACAATTCAGCAGCCTAACGGCGTCCCTTAAAATTATGAAAAATAAGTTGATGAGATTGAAAATGGTCTCTCATTATTTAGAACTAAAATGGACATAAATATGGCAATATAATAACATACCCCAACATAATAATATGGAAATTGTAAGACATAACATAAAAGAAGTTACGATATAAAAGAGGAGGGTAAAAGGTTCCCTTATTTTGCTGAGTAACTTCTAAAACTCTAAGATCAAGATAGTGGGTGCTTGAGCACAGCATTTGAGGACTCCTTGGAAGGTAATAACACCATATAATCATTGAGGAGGATTTTTTAATGGATGGAATGAAGGGATGTGTTTGTATTTATAGCAAAAGGGAGGGAATATTTAATTAATTTTCAAGGCATACCTCATCGATGGTATTTTCAAAAAAATTGGTTTTCCCATGGTATTTTCCCATGGTATTAGAAACTTGGGACACCTCATAAAAAATATTATTATTCAAAATTTGACCAGAATTATTACATCATGACTACATTGTTTATAATGTCATAAATCACACTGAATCTCAGAACTATATTTTTACTATTCACCGAAAAACAAAACATTTTATAAAAATATCATAAATTCTCCCTGACCGTATATTGATGCTCTGAATTCAAAAATAAACTCCATTTTATAAAAATATTTTTCAAAATATTTTTAATTTAATTTTAAAATAAAATCATTATTTATTCAAAAAAAACATTAAAACTATCTAATTTTATAACACCTTGAGAAAGTAATCAAGGTCCCATAAAATAATCATATAGCCATAAGAAAATAATGTAACAATTTATGATTACATTTTATGAAAATAAATTTCCATTTAAAATTATTAAATTAATTATAAAAATGTAAATAAAATATTTATGACATATAAAAATACCCAAACTTATACTATGATCAGTTTTCCCTATCTAGTTGTCTAGAATTTATTTATACAGTCATGGGTGAGGTTTCTATTTTGTTGGCCAATTTAATATTCATTACAATTAAATAATGGTTTGTTACTATTCATAAGGGTCATGTAACTATTCCCCAAAAAAATTAAGTTGATCATATTAGACTCTAAATTTGTTAGAGATCACAACTATAGAAACCATTTTTTGAAACTCATTTAATAGAAAAGGTTATTTAAAAATAAAATATATTATTTATTATTCGTCAATAGAACACTATTCATCAAAACACCACTATTCATCAAATACTATACATCAAGAAAACACTATTCACACAACACTATTCATTAAAAAATATTATTTATCAGAAAATTGAAACTTCTTATAAAACTTCTAAAAATTAACCCAAGATAATTTTTGATATTTGGAATTCAAAAATGATGTTTATTTAACCATAATAATTCTCTAAGTATGAGAAATTTGACTTTTAAATATAAAAATCTGTAGTTAATAAAAATAATAGCGGATAGAAAATGAATAGTGAAATTTCATAGTGATATTTCTGACACAGAAAAGAGTAAAATTATTTTATTATTTAAATTTAAAAAGGGGTGTTTGAGTCATATAGTTTAATTAAAATAATCATTATTCCATTTTCCTTAATTTGATATAATGATTATAATATTTATAAAAACTACAATTTCGGTCTGAAGTAATTCGATGTGCTTCTATTGTAAAACATAATAAAAGCTTATTAGGAGGAAATATATTGATGAATAACAGAAGTACATTTTTATGGTCATTACAAAATATTTATTCCAAAGTTTTAATAGTTTGTTTTGATTTCCTATCAGTTTGTGTGTGCTATGCAGTGCCCAAACAAAGATTAGTATCTAAGGCCTTCTGAAGACTTTTTGAGAATTATGAGTAAACGGGGATCATGATTATAAATAATTAATAAATATACACCATGAAGTATTAAAACATCATTAATATATAGACTTTATAAACATTCATGTCGTAAATATTCTCTTATAACAAGAAAATATGTTGATTTTGTAAGATGTTCAACAATGACCCATATCATATCATTCTTTTGTAGAGTCTTTGGTAGCCCCATCATAATGTCCATTGTAAAATCATCCCATTTCCATATAGAAATAAGAAGGGGTTTCATGACTCCTCCAGGAAATTTTCTTATAGACTTCACTTGTTGACAAACCAAACATCTCGACACATAATCAGCAATCTCTCTCTTTATATTTTCTCACAAAAAATGTTCCTTTAGATCTGTATATATATTTGTTCTAATAGGGTGTATAAAGAAATTAGATATATTAGAATAATCCAATAGTTCCCTCTGTAGCTCAGGAATAGCGGGAACACAAATCCTATTTCTGAATTTCAGCATTCCACCATCATAGAGGAAATCAATCAACTTCCCATCTGTTATAACTTTAATTTTGTTTTGAAACTCCTCATCATCAGCCTGATATCATTTTATAATTTCTATTAAATAGTTTTTACAAACTATTTGAAAATGTATTGATGTGTTACCTTCCTTGATAATTCTCATATCTGTCTTTACTAGATCCATGAACATAGGATCCCTTTCAACTCTCATATTGTTCAAAATTCCATGATTTTTTATACTCAAATTGTATGCCACATTATTTTCCTTCCCCGAGTGGTAGTGTATTTTTCAATAATAATATTTGAGTAGCTCAATCTATCTCATTTGACTCATATTTAGTTCTTTCTATGAGAAGATATATTTCAAACTCTAATGATCTGTATATATATCACATTTTTCGCTATAGAGGTAATGTCTCCAAATCTTCAGAGCAAAGAATACCATTGCAAACTCAAGATCATGAGTTGGATAGTTTTTTTAATTTGTTTTTAGCACCCTAGATGCATACTCAATCACTTGATCATTCTTTATAAGGACACAACTGAGTTGTTTCTTTGATGCTTCGCTATAGATAATGCCACATCTCGTGTTTTGAATCAGATAAAATATGAAGGTTTTTGAACTTTTTATTTTATCAAGGGGATGGTTTTACAACCGAGCTTCGGAATAAGGTCCTAAGAATTGGAACCATTTTAAGAGGTAATATCAGACTGCGCGTGGTAGTTTTAACCATGCAGGTCAGCCATGTGGGATACCCCGAGTATCCGGTAGCAGGCGCATGGGCTGTGCACGGTTTGTCAGACGGTGCGAGTCAAGATGTGCAGTTTATCCAGATTTAAAATTTGGATTATTATATAATTAAATAATATTCAAAAGGATTTAATTAAATATGTGTAATGTATATATTTAATCTCTTTTAAATTTATTAATGCATTATGACTTAATTAATTATTTTGTAAGTTAATTAATTTCCTTGCATTAATTAATTGCGAATTAATTAATGCATTGAAATAATTAAATGTTTTTTGAAATTTTTAATTAATAGGGAGTTTTCGAATGGTCATTGAAACGTTTTAAATTTATTAGGGATTGGAATAATTTTTTTATTGAATTGTTATTTTAATTAATTGGTAAAATGAATTTTAAATGGGGAGATTCATAATTTAATAAATAATCCTTTTGAATTTTTGTTCGGATAATATTAAAGGATGTTTATTGAATAATAATAATTATATAATTGAAATTATTAATCATATTATATTATGATTTATTTATTTTATTTTATATTATTATTATTATTTTTTAAATCAATAGGGACGAGACCCCTCTTTCTTCTCCCGTAAGGGGTGTGCGATCCCTCTGCCAACAACCCTAGCGTGGTATCTCCCCTGGCTAGACCACCAGTTCGGTGGCCCCCTCTCCATCTCTTCCTCCTTAGGTCGGCCCTGTAGTAGCCGCGCACAGTGGTTCCGGTAGAACCGTTGCAGTGCACGATGGCATGACACGCGACCTCCTCCTTCTGTGGATGGTTTCATCTGGTTTTCATCATCTTTAGGATTCGATCTTCCATGTTAAGGTCTTATGATGTGTCATTCATCCTCACTTTGACGATCCGTCCCAATTTTAGTGCCCGTTTTGTTTGGCCGAATTTAGGGATTTCGTGCTAACCCAAATTTTTGGAATTCCTTTGGTTTTAGGGTGTACGAAGGATTCCTTGGGACTCCTTGATGCGTGTTCCATCATCCGTAGTCACGGGCAAGGTGGTTTGGGTGGTTTCGGTCCACCAACATTGCTTCGGGGTATGGTTTTGTTGTTGTTTCTTGGTTTGAACCTGTTTAATTTAGGTCTTTTGGTTTTTATGAGTTCATGGCATGTTGTTTGTAGTGAATTGAACTCCATTGTGTGGTTTTGGGGTGATTTGGGTTGTCACCACCAACTGAGGTAATGTTGTAGCCTTTTTGTTTGGTTTCTCCCATGTTATATGTTTTTCTTCGGTTGTTTAGAGTTTTTAGTGTTTATCTTGTAGAGAGTTGGTCTCTGCTTGTTAGTTTCGAGTCCCCAATTCAAGGGCAACTCACCGCGTTTGCATAGGTATGTATATATATGTATGTAGGTTCCTATATTTCTTGTAATTCCACCCATGGAAGTGAATTGCACGTATTGAGCAAGGTGTTCCTATATAAACACATAGAAAATTCATGCATAGGTGAGTGGAGGATAGTGTATACACATAAGCATATGTGCAAGGATTCCCTTACATATGACCATGGCCATGCGGGTGCGTGCATAGTGGATAGGTGTCCCTGCACGTTTGTGAAACTACGTATACTTATTGGGGGAGTATCTCCTCGTAGATAGAAAGTGTTTAGACCTGGATCAGATGGCCTAGTTCCACTTGAGGTAGGATCACTTTCTTTTCCCCATTTAATTTAAAGAATGCATTAATTTACTGATCACTGCTTTTTTATTAGATTTAAATTAATGCAGCTTAGTCTTTAAATTAATTTCTATTTTAATTAATACAATTAAATCCTTAAATTAA
Organism: Viscum album; assembly: GCA_963277665.1. Classification (NCBI taxonomy): domain Eukaryota; kingdom Viridiplantae; phylum Streptophyta; class Magnoliopsida; order Santalales; family Viscaceae; genus Viscum; species Viscum album. The sequence goes on along the minus strand of OY728148.1, from coordinate 303,985,679 downwards.
TCATAGATTAGAAGTGGTAAATGTAATAAATGTTTGTTTCGTAATAAAGGTCATGGTTTTATTATAAAACCCCTCTTCCAAGGTGCGCTGCCTTCAATATCAAAATGTAGCGATAGCGTTTCATGATTTCCTTCCTTATTTCATGGCTTCTTAATTTTGTTAAGTGTTGAAAGAGTTTTTAAATAAATGTAAAATATCTCTAAATGAATTGTTTGATAATGTAATGACATGTTTTCTAATAAAACTCCCTCAATGGAGGTGAGCTATCTTCAAGATAAAAATGCAGTAGTAGATTTTTATGTTGGCTTTCTTAAATGTCTTATGACTCTTTATTATTCACATTATACTTGATAAATTACATGCTTGTACATGTACCTTACTAGTTACCTAAAATGACGTTGCTTCTTGAAAAATAATAAATGATCCAAGACACCTCCTATGTTCATGTCTTAACATGTAATTAAAACTTTTAGTGTATGGTTTTTAACCTATACCGTTTACTTCGGCACTTATGTCATGCCACATCTTGTGTCGCTTGTCGTAACCTTTCAGCGATGCCCCATTATCTCTTATTGAGATGCTTTGGTGGTTCACCCATTCCCATTGTGTCCTTCGTTTATGATTAAATGTGAAGAATTAATTATGAAATGGTAACTGTGTTGATTAATTAATTAGATGATAAATTATAATAAATGAATGAGTTTTTGGGTCCTAGACATGGCGTTCTAGACCGATTTAAAATTTGGCTTTGGAAATGGCATTCCTCCCCAATGGTTTTCAAATCTTGTGATATAGGGTGTTAGACATGATGATCTACACCGAATAATTATATAGGTGTTAGACATGGAAATCTACACCAAATGCGATTTGGGGTGTTAGACATGGTGATCTACGCCAAATGAGAATTGAGGTTCTTGACATGGTGTTCAACACCAAACGAATGATAATAATGATTTTTGAAAAGAATGAGAGATGTGATTAAAACCATAGTGAAATGTGATCTAATAATGAAAGGTAAGATTGAATGGAATTTAAACCTGAGTTGAAATAGTAATTGAATAAATAGAGTAAGTGATAAAAATGAAAAAAAATTATTTTTTTTTCTTGAACCAAATGTACTTGTGTTGTTTTAATCAGGTTCTTATTTCGGATTTGGTTCGAGGTAGGTATTGTTGTCAGGTATCCTTTTTGGAACATGGACTGGTGTTTATTGTTTTTATTGTATTGTTATTGTTTTGAAATACCAGCACACTGTTTAATTATATATTGTTGTCTAGTGTGGGCTAGACCCCAGTGGTTCTGGAATATTGAAATTTATATCTCACACCCTACTCGGGCCGACATTGCACTAGGGTTCCCGAGTAGATTCTATTTGGTTTCAGGACCTTGTCGTTGTTGTTTCTTATACATGGAGTTTGGAGAAAAGGACCGAGCTAAGGATTGGGATGCTTATAGAGATATTCTTTGGGATTGATTCTTTTGTTCATTTACTTATTGAATTGATTTGTAATTATGATACATTTTTTACTACTTCCATTTTATCATTATCATGTCATGCTTGCATCTACAATATAAACTGACGTTCAAGAATTTTGTTCAAACTTTCTAGATGAAATTTTTTTTCCACTGCTTTCTTATTATTTACACTGCTTCTGTTGTTGTTTTATTTTTCCCTTTTTGTCACTTTGATAAGAGGGTATAGTCTCCCCCTGACTTACCTTACACCCTCATCGCTAGTCGGCATCTTCTGGCATAATGGGAGACGCACTTGAGGCATTGTCGCGGGCTGGCTCGGGTGACCAATTCAGGATCGACCCGGGATAGTTCGTGACAAAATGGTATCAGAGGCCTACTTTTTCTTTGTCTTTCTATTTTTTGGTTTAGTAGACAAGAGACTTGGAATGTGTCAGCACCTGGGTTAATAGTCATTCTTGGGAATAATCACCCCACATACTGGAAATGACCATGTGACCAGGGCTGGGATTGTTGTTCAAGATTTTCGATATTACACTTGATACAATTTCACCTTTAGTGATTGGTGTAATTTCTACTACTTATGGTTTATAAACATTATAATATTTTTCCCTTGAACTATTATTGAAAAGATGAAGCATTGCATACATAACAATTGACACTTAGAGATTCACATGTCATGCATATATGTCATGATATGTAGTTGCATTAGTAGCATGCTTGCTGATATGTATTTTATGCCTCGAATATTCCATGAATTTTACTTGTTTACCATTACCTTTTAGATAACATGTTTCAGCGGTAGATCTAACATGATTGAGTGATAATATGTCATGCTTCTATGCCATGCTTCTGTGTTATCGCATGGTTTTAGTAGTTTTAGCATGTTGCTTTGTGTTAACTGCTTGTAAAGACATGGTATCCTGACGATAAATGATTAATTGCTTCGACTGAATTTATTAGTTGTGATTATTACATAACCATTTTTCAAGTTGTAATGTGTATGGGAGCCTTATAGCATGGGGAAAGGGTGAAACTTTTAATTGAACTTTCAACCCATGATGCGTATGGGCGCTTCAGGAGTTGGGAAATGGAAACCCATATGAAATGTTATGGTGATGCTGTAATAAATGCTTATAAATGTGAAGGATGTTTAATTGTGATCTGTAATCAAAATTATTAGTATTTAATATGAAAATGGACCCATGTAGGTTGGTTGGGGAATGTTTTTATGTGATGAACTATTTGGGTGCTTTAATTTTAATATTTTTCTAAAATTGCTATTGGGTTGCATGATAATGAAACCAGGTTTTCATAGTGGGACCCTTGTAGGTCACTATAATATTTTATAAAACATTCTTGTTTTTCCCCTGGGGTATTGTTTAAAATCAGGTACCAAATTTTTTGTTTGAAAATTAAATGGCTCTTTATGTATTTAATTAAATATTTCAATGATTACGGATTAAAGCTGATCATGTATAAAGGGATAGGAAATGGAACCTATAGTGCCATCCTTTGTTTAAGACCCTCGTATAAGGGTAGATTGAGTTTCTTCTTGAGTTTCTTTTGAGCATAACCACTCGCATATTTTTGTCCTTAGACAAACTCCTAGCTTAAATTGACACCTTCTTTCGGATGCATGGTCATGTGTTCCCTGACCTTAGTTTCAGTCTTGAGAATCATGTTGTGCTCTTTTCCACTAGGTTAAACAATCTCAAGTAAGTGTCTTCGTGGTGTTTCGATTGCGAAATGGGTGTTGGAGCAGATTTTTATGGCTTATGTGTCGCTTTCCTAACCAATGTTCGATCGTTTTTTGGATGTTTGGAGATGCAATGTGACCCTTTTTGCAGGACATCCTGGATCACATAAGATTTTTGAGGGTTAAGTTGTTCCCCAATGCTTCTTGTGGATGAGAAGTTCTAAGGTGGGATGGTTGTCACATCTCGTGTTTTGAACCACATAAAATAAGAAGGTTTTTGAACTTTTTCATTTATCAACGGGCCAGTTTTAAAACCGAGCTTCAAAACAAGGTCCTGAGAATTATTACCATTTAATGTGGTGATATCGGACCGCACACGGTATGTTTAACTATGAGGGTTAGCCATGCGAGATACCCTGGGTATCCGGTAGCAGGTGCTTGGGCTGCACATGGTTTTTCGGACGGTGCAAGTCAAGACTTGTAGTTTATCTAGATTTAAAATTTGGATTATTATTTAAATAAAAAAAATAAAAGGATTTAATTAAATATTTTTAATGTGTATATTTAATCTTTAGTGAATTTATTAATGCATCAGGACTTAATTAATTATTTTGTATGTTAATTAATTACCTTGCATTTATTAATTGTGAATTAACTAATGTATTGAAATAATTAAATTTTTGTTGAAATTCTTAATTAATGGGGAGTTTTGGATGGTCATTGAAGCATTTTAAATTTATTAGGGAGTTTCATAATTTTTTTGTGGAATTGTTATTTTAATTATTTGGTCAAATGAATATTAAATAGGGACATTCATATTTTAATGAAGAATCCTTTTAAATTTTGGGTAATATGATATTAAAATATGTTTATAGAATAATAATATAATTGAAATTATTAATGATTTATTTATTTTATTTATTTATTTTTTTTATTTTTATTTAGAAATCAATAGAGGGGGGGAGAGACCCCCCTTTCTTCTCCCATAAGGGGTGCGTGAGACCTCTGCCTGAAACCCTAGCACGGAGCCTCCCCAGGTCATACCACTAGTTCTGTGGCCCTCTCTCCCTCTCCTCCTCCCTCGGCTGACCCTGCAGTAGCCGCACAAAATGGTCCCGGCTGAACTGTTGCAGTGAACGACGACCTAACACGCGACCTCCTTTTTCTGTGGACAGTTTCTTCCTATTTTCTTCATCTTCAGGATTCTATACACCATGGTAAGGTCTTTAGATGTGTCCTTCATCCACGCTTTTATGATTCATCCCAAATTCGGTGCCTTTTCAATTTGGCCAAATTTTGGGTTTTTGTGGTAACCCGAATTTTTGGAATTCTTTTGGTTTTAGGGCATGAGAAGGATTCCTTGAGACTCCTTGATGCGTGTTCCGTAAACCGCAGTCATGGGCATGGTGTTTTTGGTGGTTTTGGTGTACCGACTTTTCTTGGGGGTAAGGTTTTGTTGTTGTTTCTTGGTTTGTACCTATTTAATTTGGGGCCTTTGGTTTTTACGAGTCTGTTTCATGTTGTTTGTAGTGCGTTGAACTCTATTGTGTGGTTTTGGGGTGATTTGGTTCATTGCAGCCAACTGAGGTAATATTGTAGACTTGTTGTTTTGTTTCTCCAATGTTATATGTTGTTCTTTGGTTATTTTGAGTTCCTAGTGTTTATCTTGTAGAGTGTTGGTCCCTTCTTGTCAGTTTTGAGTCACCTATTCAAGGGAAACTCACAGCGTGTGAACATGTATGTATATATATGTATGCAGGTTCCCCTATTACTTGTAATTTCACCCATGGTAGTGAATTGCACGTATTGAACAAGGTGTATCTATATACATATATAGAAAATTCATGAGTCAGTGAGTGGAGGCCAATGTATGCACATAAGCATATGTGTAAGGATTCCCTTTCACATGCCCACAACCATGTGGGTGTGTGTATAGGGGATAGGTGTCCTTGCACATGTGTGAAAGTGTGTATAATCAGTGGGGGAGCAGGTACACGTAGTTAGAAAGTGTTAAGATCCGGAGCTAATGGTCTAGTTCCACTTGAGGTAGGATCCCTTTATTTTTCCCATTTAATTTAAAAATTCATTAATTTCTTGCTCACTGCATTTTTATTACATTTTAATTAATAAAGCTAAGTCTATGAATTAATTTTTGTTTCAATTAATGCAGTTATGTCCTTAAATTAATTTTAGATTAGAAGTGGTAAATTTAATAAATATTTGTTTCATAATAATGGTCATGGTTTTATAATAAAACCCCTATTTCGAGGTGAAATGCCTTCAATCTAAAAATGTAGTGATAGAGTTTCATGATTGACTTCCTTGTTGCTTGGCATATTTATTTTGTTAAGTGTTGAATGAGTTTTTTAAATAAATGTTAAATATCACTAAATGAATTTTTTGATAAAGTAATGACATGCTTTATAATTGTTTGATAAATTAATGACATGTTTTGGGTCATAGAAATGGCGTTCTAGACTGATTTAATAGTTGGGATTGGACATAGAGTTCCTACCCAATGGTTAACTAAGCTTGTGATGTAAGGTGTTAGACATGGTGATCTACACCAAATAATTATCTAGGTGTTAGACATGGCGATCTACACCAAATGTGATTCGGGGTGTTAGACATGACGATACACACCAAATGATAATTGGGGTGATTGACATGGCGTTCAACACCAAACAAATGATAATAATGATTTATAAAAATAATGAGATATGGGATTAAAACCTGAGTGAAATGTGATCAAATAATGAAAGGTATTATTGAATGGAATTCCAACCTGAGTTGAAATGATAAGTGAATAAATAGAGTTTGTGAACTAAATGAAAAAAAAGTATTTTTATTCTTGATCCAAATGTACATGTGTTGTTTTAAGCAGGTTCTCATTCTGACTTTGGGCCGAGGTAGGTATTTCTGTTTGGTATCCTTTTGGGAACCTGGACGGGCGTTTGTTGTTTGTATTGTATCGTTATTGTTTGAAAATACCAGCACACTATTTAATTATATTTCGTTTTCTAGAGTGGGCTAGATCCTGGTGGTTCCATCCTACTGAGAATTATATATCACACCCTACTCAGGCCGCCATTTCACTGGGGTATCCAAGTAGATTCTATTTGGTTGCAGGACATTGTCGCTGATGTTTCTTGTACATGGAGTTAGGAGCAAAGGACCGAGCTAATGCTCATAATTCTTATGGAGATCTTCCTCGGGCTTGAGACTTTTGTTTATTTACATCTTGAAATGATATGGAAGTATGTTAGATTGTTTACTGCATCCATTGTATCATTTTCATGTCATGCATACATATTATATATAAACTTATGTTCGACAATTGTTTTCAATCCTTTTGAAAGAAAAACAGTTTTCCGCTGCTTTCTTATTATTTACAGTGCTTCCACTGTTGTTGAATTTTTTCCTTTTTCTTCAATTTGATAATTTGGTATAGTCTCCCCCTAACTTACCTTGCACCCTCGCTGCTAGTTGGTAGCCTTCAGCATAAGGGGAGACGCGCTTGAAGACAGGTCGCGGGCCGGCTCGGGTGACCAGTTCAAGGTTGACCTAGGATGGTTCATGATAGATAATAAATCCATCATTCACTTATGGTAGATTCAAGATTGGAGCATCCACTAATCTTCTCTTTAATTCATTAAAACATTTTTTACATTCCTTTGTCTATACAATCATAACACCTTTTCTAGTAAGATTGGTTATTGGGTTGGCTATATGGGTAATGTTCTGAATGAAACGCCGAAAATAACCTACTATACCAATTAATCTACTTACCTCAGTTATGTTCAATGGAGTATGATATTCTTGAATAGCCTTTTTCTTTACAGGATCTATAGATGTTCCATCCTTAGTGACAATTTGTCCTAGATAAGGAAATGATTGAGTCCAAAAATCACACTTTCTAAAATTACCATATAATTCATTTCGTCTAAGAGTCTTTAGAATAGTGTGCAAGTGATTTTCATGATCATCATAACATTCAGAGTATACCAAGAAATCATCAATGAACACCACCACAATTTCATCAAGATATTCCTTGAAAACACTATCATTAGATCCATGAAAACAGATTGTGCATTAGTTAGTCCAAAAGGCATTACTGTAAACTCATAATGCATGTACCTAGTTTGGAATGTCTTCCTTCCTCACAAGTAACTGATGATATTCAGATCGAAGATCAATCATTGAAAAATATTGGGCTCGTTGAATTTGATCAAATAAATCATCATTGAGAGTCAGGGGATAATTGTTCTTTATTAATATAGCATTGATCTTCCTATAGTCAATGCACACCCTCACAGACCCATCATTCTTCATAATGAAAAGAACATGGGATCCCCATGGGGAAACACTAGGTTGAATAAATCATTTATCACTCAATTAATCTAGTTGTATCTTTTGTTCCACTAATTCCAATGTGTTCATCCGATAAGGGGTCTTTGATATGGGCCTTGAACCAGAAATTAAGTCAATGAAAAACTCAATTTTTTACTCTAGAGGATGTCTTGGTAAATCCTATGGGAGGAGGTCAATATATTATTTCACAACACATACATTTTCCATTTGAACATTATTTTCCTCACACATAGTTATTGAATTCTCTTCCTCCCCAATGATTGAATTCAGTATAGATACTTAGGATGGATCTAGATGAGAATCATATGGTGAGGTTTCTACTCTAAAGATAATAGATTCTACACCGTTCTCAAAAATTGTAATTTCTTCTTATGGAAATAGATCATTACATCTTAATTTGATATCCAATTAATACTAATAATTATATTAGAGTCAATCGTTGGTATTTTTATAAGGTTATCAACTAAATCACGTTTATGTGTCATGAGGGGGACTAATTGACATTCCATTGTCACAATGATATGTCCACTATGAGTTTTGAATAATAATTCCTTTATTAAATCAAATTGGACATATCTAATTTTCATAGAAAACATGGAAGATATAAATGAATGAAAATATCCAGAATCAAATAAATCATTAGCTATGTTTAATGAAACAATTAAAGTAACTGCCACCACATTATTAAGAACTTCAATATCAGCAGTTGTGATCGTATAATCCTGTCCCTGCTCCCTTGGCCTTTTCTGTGGCATGTTTCCTTGACACATTGGAAAGTCATTAGCATAGTGTCCCATCTCTTGAAAATTATAGCATTGAACATTATTATCTTCCTTTTCCCCTTAAAATCACCCGAAAGATGGCCTTTATGTCCACATTTATAGCATACTTATCTTCCCTTTAAGCAGGCACCAGGTTGTTTCTTTCCATAACTATCACAGGATGGAAATTCTACTCTTCCTTTCTTCAATGTTTCCTTTTTTCCTTTTCCATAGTTTTCAATAGCCTTATTCTTCTCCTTCTTTCCCATAAACTCATAAGACTAGGAAAATTCATTTTCCTTTTCTATAGCACATGAATCTATATCATCATATGATGAGAAACTCTAGGAGACCAGAGCCCGCAAGAGGAATGTCTTTAGTTCATAAATGAATCTATCAATCTTTCTCCTCGGATTTCGTATGTATTCTATAGCATGCCTTTCTAACCTTGTGTAGTTATCATCATACTTTTCAATATTATCATCTTTATTTTTCTTCAAAATAAAAAACTACCTTTCCATATCTTCTCACTTTTCATGGGGAACATATTTCTCTGGGAATATTTCTTTAAATACTCTCCATTGCATTTATTCTTTCACTTCCTCCTCCTTTTTGTTTTGGATTAATGACCAACACTGATCTTCATCTCCCGATAGCTGATAAACTACATTGGCGACATTCTTTCTTTCATTACATTTCTATGTAAGAAATATCATCTCTAGGGAACTTTTCCACTACTTTGCTAAAAATGGGTTTGCAGTCCCATTGAACGAGGGAGGCTATTGTCGCATAAAGCAATCTAACATAGCTCCTCCACATGGTGGATCTGGATGCTCCATATTGGTATGTTTATTATTCATAACCTACATAAGTTGTCCCAGTATAGTAATAAGTTGCTCAAGACTCGTCACAGCACCAGAGCCAACATAATAATCATGGATAAGATAGAAATCCCTAAAGGGGACACATGCATTCATGTAGTTTCCATTCCTTCCACTAGGATCTATTTTTAAATAATGTAATACATTGTATTAGTGTATAAATAATAATTTATAATGGTATCTTAACAAAATACTTAGCATAATTTGAGATCTTAAGCATGGCTAATCCCATAATCACAAAAATGGTTTCTTTGTGGGAAAAATTGCATTTAAATCCTTCATAATGGATTGTAAATAAAATCTAAATTATCCTTAGCATATCCCTTGGAATTTTCAATACCAAGAGTGTATAAAGGCCCGTTTTCGTGTACCATGATACCCTAGGTCAAGACCAAAACTCCTTTTTGGAGCTTTCACTCTAAGGTACATCTGTTCTCGAGCCACCTCCAACTGTTTGTGTCCAGACATGGATGTATATTATAAAAGGATCCACATAATATATTCCATACCAAAATAACAGGATGTTCTAGTATGATTATCCTTAAAAGACTATCATAGTTATATGTTTCAAAATCTATGTTTCTTAAATCTAGTTTCTAGGTTTTCTACTAAACTTATATTGATACAAAGTGTTAGCACCTAGCCCTAGTTGTTGGACTCGGTGGCGTATTTTATTACATTGGCATATAAAAAGGAATATGCATCCCAAAGGACCAAGTATTTTAGTATATTTTGGAAACAATATTCATTAATAAGTTAAACATTACATCTTGAAACATTGCATTATTGAGGGAGATACAACACTAATTTATTGCATTAGAAAAAACTAAGCCTCTTAGATTATGTAGGCATGCCACTTATAATTAAATTCTTCATATCATGGGAAAATGAAACATTATAAAGGGGAGAGATAAGGAACTTAGTCAGGGTAATAAATATGGTGGAAGTAAACATAAATATTATACATAGTGAATAATTAAAAACACAAGCCTTTAAAAATAAACTTGAACATAATATGGCAGGAATATAAGTTGAGTAAATATTTCCATAACATAATCATGGGTATTCTACTAGTACAATAACCAAATGAAATTTAAATTACTATCTCCATAATGAGGGAAGTGCATATGCCAGACATTCTAGAAATTTTTTCAAGGGCTCGGTCAAGAATTCTAAAAATTATTTAGGCCTCAGCCAAATCTATATATTACACTGGGAAAGTCCTTTTCCAATTCAGCATATATTTATCTCGTGGGTCCTAATGATGCATCGAGGGACTATAGAGGTCCAAACCCATCACATAATAATTCCAATTCATTCCTCATATGTGAATGGATAAATATAAACAACATATACATTTATATTGAAACTATCATATGAAATATAACTAACTTCCCCAAATCATTGAACATAAATCACTAAACATTCCATGTAATATGGTAAATTGTTTTAGGAAAAATAATTCAAAATAAACTTATTCATATACCAATAATTCAAATATAACTGATGAAATAATAAATTATTAAACCCAATAATACATAAGAATCAACAAGAGTGTTGAATCAGACGAAAATACTCTTATAAAATCATTAAGTAACTCTTGAGATAAAAACTCTTTATTTTGAAAATAATATTTCTTTAAAAAAATAATTGTATAATATCAGAATTGATGTAATATAGTATTTTCATAACAAAATTAGTGATTTAAGAAAGATAACTATTTCCAAGAACTGATTATATTGTTCCCTTGAAAATAGATAAGAATTTGAGAAATTCCCTTGAATCGGGCAAGAATTTTGGAAATAGTTTTGAAAATTTCTTTTAAAACATATAAATATACAAAAAATAGAGAAGGATTCAGGTTGGTGTATATATATAATATAGTCACACATATTTTATTGAGAGTAAATAATAATAAATAATAATTTCATTAAGGTAATTAAATAATGAATGTAACCCGAATGAAAATGGAATTTCGGGTGGAAAATGCTTACCTTAAGTCTTAATGAGTTCCTCTCTTGAACATAAGTTCCTATAATATGAAATTATACTTATTAATAACTTATTTCAGAACATAATAGATATGAATTTATTTTATCATAATTTTGTATTGTCACGAACCAGGCCGGGTCGCCATCAGACCCAGCGCCCGACCCGATCCGCGCCAAGGCCTGAGGGGCGTTCCCGACCCCCACGGGCTGGCACAAGTGCCCGTGTATCAAAACATTACATGGTAAAGATTTACCCAAAATAAAATATAGAAAATCAACTAACAAGATAAAAAAACTAAAACTGGAAACAGAGAACCAAACACTCCTTTAAACTATAAACAGTTTTAAAGTCTACAATTCATCTAAAAATTCCATGTGCACAACAAGGATAGAAAACTAAACTCCGATACCAACCTCCTCGCGACATGAGAGGCCGAATACCCAAGCTACAAATACAAACCTACATGCAAAGACCAACAACATCTGAACCACCATTACTAAGCACAATGTCACAACCTAGAGACCACAAGAAACAAGGTCTACATACACCCAAAGGTGTATACAGGGTGTGAGCGAAAAGCCCCGTAGGACGCCACCCAATAAAAAGTGTCCATGTGTAAAAATTAAATGAAAAATACATTTCCTGGAAAAATAAATGAAATGACACCAAAGCTTTCACAATTTTAAATAAATAGTTTCTACAAAGAAAAAAATTCAAAGAAAACAAATTTAATAATTAAACAAAAACACCCTTGCATTTAAGAAAAATCCAAACAATTAAGAAACACCCAAAATCTACACCGTATGCGGATTGTGAGTGTATAGTAGTCTAGGAGCACCATAAGTGGGAGAGGCCCTAAAGGTACCAGAAAAAGGAATGGGACCCTAGAACATCGCATCACTGTGAATAGTTGTATAGGAACCACAAAAAACTATGTTCTCATGAATGAGCCACTAGAAGGGCAACACATCCATAACCTAGTGGTATCCAATCATCATCCAATAATTAGTTAGTGTTGTAATCGTCAAACAAGCTATGTGAAACTAGGCCAGAGCTGCTTCTGTATCACTAGCGCGCTAGATCTAGTCCTCCAACCTAGTACCCAAGCTTCCCCTTTTCGTGCTAAAGATGTTCAAATTTCACATTTAATGACAAACTCAGACAAATAAAACAAATATGGAGTAACATAAACCCAACTCCATAGTTCCACACACACATAAAAGCATTTGACAAAGTACGCACGCCATAAGACTTTACCCAACTGAATTAAAATAATCATTGCATTACTAATAATTCTTTATTAAAAAATATGAAATTCATTGTCAAAAAATTATTTAAAAAGAAACATAACACAACTAACATAAAATAAACAACTTATCCCCCCACCCTGACCAAACATACCAGACGCCACATGCAGAACACAACCTGTACCACTCGCATCAAATAATAACCCAATCGCACCGTTAACAGACCATTTTCTCGATTAAAAAAAACTAAAAATTTTATTACACAAATCCATAAGATGATACATGACTTTAAACACCAAATACACACTAAAATTCCTTTTTTGGAAAAAAACATATGAATTCTACACCAGAACATAAACTGTGCACTTTCCGCGTTTTCACAAAAAAACACCGAATTTATAAAACACTAGCAGATAGTTCAGTGTGAGTTTTCACAGCAACAACCCATTAAAACCACACAAATCATTCCCTTATGAAAAAACACACACAAAAACGTATCGAAAACACATTTAACAACACTTGCACAACTGAAAAACTAGCTTCACATATTATTAAACACTAACAATAGACTAAAAACATGTTTTCGAACAGAGAACGTACCCACACTACATAAACATACTACTAAACAAATATAATGCATATAAAACTTCAAGATAACTAAATATAAACCAAAAATAATTAATCAAGTAATATTGTAAACATGTTTAGTTCATTTATGTTCTTATTGATAAGTTATTATATTGAATGTTGTCATTCCAGATTGTTTGTTTTATTGATTTTCATAATTAGTTCCTTTTTTAAGTAATATCGTTCATGTGGAATGGTTTTAAATCTCTATAATTGGAATTATATAATATTTATGAACATAAATAATTGTTAATGGTCATTTATATCATTTGGTTACATGGAATGAGGATGAATCATTAGATAAAAACCACTTCGATTTTTTGGTGGTATTTGGATTATCATGAACTAGTTTTGTCATATAAATTAATAATATGTACATATACTGATTTTTAAATATTAATTATTTTATAAGACATATATAATATAGTCTAGTTCAACCATCTAAATGGTTTCATTACCATAAATGAAGGATAAATTGAAGAATGAAACTTCGTCGTCCACGAAAGTTATAAATTGGAACCTCGTGGATGTTGATTTTGTTTATAAAAATAAAAGAGGGGGGGTAAGAGTATTTATGATGGTTCTTAAATTAAAATGATATAATTTCAGTATATATGTGATAATGGATTTATCATATCCATTTGGACAGAGGAGGTGGGGAGAAAAAATAGATGAACATTAAAATAAAATAAAAGTTTAGAGAACGCTTATGAAAATTCAGCAGCCCTTACGACATCTCTTAAAATTTATTATAATGAATTTATGAGAGAAAAATTCCAAATCTTCATATGTAAATAAAAAGGAAATTATTATGAATAAATAACATCAAACCCCAACATATTAGAATGTAATTTCAAAGAGATAACATAAAATAAGTGTTGACTAATAGATGAGGGTGAAAGGTTCCCTAACCTTTTATAGTAACTCCTAGAACATGATGGTAGGGACCTTTGGGATTAAGGACAACTTGGGAGGACTCATAGGGAGGTAAAATCACCAGATCATCGAGGATGAGGGATTTGAAATTAAATCAAATGAATGGATGAGTGTGTATTTATAATAAAGGAGATATATTTTTTATAAATTTTAAAAGACACCTCATTAGTGGTTCTGGTAAAACCATGGGCTTGACCATGGTATTTTACCATGGAATTATCCATATAGAACGCCTAATATCTTATTAGACTATATATTAGTTGAATATAATTTTTTATTAATTATCACATCCTTATGATTTCATCAAATATACCGAGAACTCAAAACTGTATTTTTACAATTCATGAGAAATTCAAGTATTTTAGAAATATCCCAAAACATCACCCCTATAATTTTTCGACACGTAGAATTCAAAAATTAACACCATTTTTCAATCATAATTTTCTAAATATTGTTAATTTAATTTTTATATAAAATCATAGTTAATTCAAAAAATAACAATTTTAAAGGGATAATTAGTTTTATATCACATTGAAAATTTAATTAATATCTCATTATCTAATTACCATAAAAAATAAAATAATATCATTATTTAATATCCATAAGGGTCATATTACTATTCATATACTGTTCATATTACATTTCATAAGGTTATGTAACTATTCACCAAAAATCAAGTTTGTTCTATCATACCCCAAATGACTTACTGGTCACAGCTCAAGATGACTGTTTTCTGAAAATCAAAGCATAGTAGAGGAAAAGTTGTGTTTAATAGATAGATTATAAAACGAATTCAATATTTATTTTCAAAAACTTGTGGTGTTACATTACTATTTCTAAGGATCATATTACTTTTCATAAGGGTACATTACTATTTATATGGGTCAAGTAAATATTTTCCAAAAATGTAAGTTGATCCTATCATACTCTAAATAGCATACTAAATGAAAAAGTTTATGTCCATTTTTTGAAATTAAAATCACAGGAGTGGAAAAATTATGTTTACATTCTAGGTTATAACAAAGTGGTGTTTTGTAGAGAATCATTGTTTGATGCAAGCAATATTAAAATTAATTATAAATCCTTAGGGTGTCACATTGGGTCTCGAATTAAATTTTAAACAAGAATAAAGAATATCAACAAAGTATGGATGAATAAAATGTAAATATAATGATGTTTTTTTATATTGGAGTTCTCATATATTATAATTTTTCTAGGAACTTTTGATTTCAACCCTTATGAAGAAAATGGAGAGAACAAGTTCTGCCAATCAATTTTAGGTTTGATTGGAACTAAGTAAGGTGCTAAAGGGATGGAATGTTATAATAATTTTCTATGTAAGTTATATTATTCTATTCTAATATTAAATTTTCTCTTAGTCATGAGGAATTCATGAATATAAGTTGGTGTGTGTGAGATAATAATGTAAAATTTTTCCAGTCTCAGTTTATCAGTTTGAGATCATTGGACACATAATTGGATGATGGGTGCGGAGTTTTGTTTGAAATGTGAGAACATGAAGATGTTGGTTTTTAGTTAGTCCAATATTTCACATGATGAAAATATTTAAAGAAATAATTTGGTTAGTGGTGGAAGATTTGGTTTACCATAATCAGAAAAGGAAACGTGTTGCTAACATTAATGTTTGTCATACCTATCCATCAGACACAGAATTCCATCGATCCATCAAAAGCATATTGGTAAAGAATAATTTATTGGATTAGAATTGTTTTAATTTGAGATTTTTGAGTCTTGTGAAAATTTCATTGGGATTTAGTGGTACCAATCAATTAAATGAAGACAAAAAATTTTGTGAACCATATTCATTAGGTTGAAATGATTTATCACATGTGTTGGGTTCAAAAAATAGCTCTGATATGTTTTCAATTGGTTTAAGGGTCATTTGATATGAAGTGGCATCGAATCATCTGACTGACCCTAACACTGATCCATTAGGTTGAATCAGAGACTGATCCATCAGACTCTAGTTGTTACTGGTAACTACATCATACCGAATATCATTGATCTAAAGAAAATAAGAAAATGCATTTTGAATATTTTTTTGATGTCATGTCAAGAAGTTTCAATATAATTAGAATTTGGGACTATGATTATGGATGAATGGTTTCAATGTTTTGTGAATTACAGTAGGTTTAGAGCATCAAGATGAGATGATTTTGTTCCATTGGTATTGAGGATCATAATGAGATGTCCTTTTTTTATAGATTAGTTAGAAAGGAAAAACATAATGAATAGTCTTTTGTTGTACCAAAGTCTCTATCATAATGAATAAATTGGAATGAAAATTGGAATCATACTGAAGAATGGATGGAAATTCAAAATTAAGATGAATCATTTAGAATATTTGATAAGATTAAAGAAGAATCAAGAAGAGTAGAGAAACTCTAAAGAATTCAAATATGGGGCAGAAATGAATGGGAAATTCATGTTTTGGGAAATTTAGTAAAAAGTAAAACTTTTCATGTTATTGGATAAAACATTTTTGGGGAACCTATAAAATTAAGGAAGTACATTTTAAATTTTTGATGGATTAGAACATTATTCACATGTGGAAAAAGAGATAGAAGTAATAAATTTCTACAGAGAAGAGGTTTCCTGATAGAGTATTCTTGATGATTATTTCCATATATAAGATGAATAAAGGAAGATCGTATTTAGTGGTTATTAGATTGAGGTGTATCATTAGACTCTGATATTAGACTGATATTTATATACTGAGTCAGAAGCTATTCAGAATTATTTCAGTGGAATTATGATAGAATTTTATTTCCTAAATAATATATCTAACTAAGGAATCATACTAGGATATCATATGTATTGTAATTATGATGAAAAAAGAAGTTATTACATACTTCTAGGTAGAAAAGTAAAGAATTATTTTAATATTTATTGAAATTCAACATTGATAATGCAAGACTGTAAAATATTTGGAAACAACTGGTGAATGTTTCTTTACTTGTTACCCAAAATTTTATAGCATTTTTTTGCTATAAATAACCACATGAACTTTTGTACTGATCAAATTTCTACACAAGTGTAAGGTTATATCCTACTACATTGTATCAATACAAAATGATTGTTTTCTATTGGATTGTATGGTATCAGATTGTTTCCAAACCAATCCAAAGACTCATCCACTCTTGTTGAGTAGAGAAACTCATAAAAACTTGTGTTCCTATAGATGTGTGATTGTTTTGTTTTCGAAAAAGTGATAAATTCATAATAAGGTGTGAAGGTTTTTTAAAGAAATGGAATCTTAAAAAAAGATATCATTGATTCACCCCATCCTCCACTAAGTGATATATTGACCCCGGATAGAAAATATCAATTGGTATCAGATCAAAGGTTTCATTAATTTACACTTTTTTGATGTTTCTAAAGAGAATATGTTATGGAATATATGAATTGTGTGAGCAGTAAGTGGATTTCGGAATTCTATGGAAAAAACATTCATATCTGGACAGACAAAATGTATCATTTTTTTATGTCTATTGGGTATGATGATCTAGAATAATATACAAATTCGTATCCTCCAATTGATTAAATTTTTCCACTTATATATGTGGATAAGAAAAATCTTGAGAATTATGGAAGAGATAATAATACATTAATCGCATCACTTCCATAAAGTGAATTTCTAAGATTAAAGGGTGTTTCTACTACAAATGTTATATTAGACAAGCTGATGAACCTTTACAACAGAAATACAAAAGTGTAGAATAAAAATATACAAAACTTGATATTGAATCATGAATATATAAATATGGGTGAGTATGAATCAGTTGGTGACTCATTTACTAGGTTGAATAACATTTTTTTCACTATTAGTTGTCATCATGAAATTTTGGTATATTCAATTCTTTGTTGAAAACAATCATGAGAACACTTCCTAACATGTTTGATTCTAATGTTTCCTCATTGAAAGGTAAAGATTCAAAAACATTATATCTAAATTATTTATAGAGTACTGTCATCACTTATGGAATGAGAAGGGATAAATTTATGAATAGAAAAACAAAATCTGATGGAGAAATGACTTTAATGGATTCTATGAAAGAAAAACCTATGAAGATCCCTGGAAAAGTATAAACTGTAGATTCTAATTTCAAAAATTTGGTATGAAAAAATTTCGAGGAATTTTTTTACTTGTTTTCTAAAAATATAAAAATATGTAAATGTGAATATATGGTGGAACACCCCGTGAAATGTTTTGAATAAAGATAATTTTGAAACTTTGTGTCTAATTATTCTTGAAGAAAGAGAGAAGTGGATAATGATGATGATGAAAGATGGTTGAGAATATCATGGAAGAGACATGGTTATAATGATAAATTTTATTCTTAAGGGAAGTATAAAAATTTCTCCAAATTCAAAAGGATTAGTTTTTTCCTAATGATTGTGAATTAGAAGACATTGAAGCTCTATCAAAAAATTCTATAGAGAGGTTTGGGGAGAATACATTCATTAAAAAAATTTAACAATGTAGTTTTTGGAAGTATCATTCATGAATAAGAATAATAAACTCATTTTAAATTTCATTAGAAGAGTTAAAATAATTTTTAATAATTATTAGAATTATTTATAAAGAAATTAGAAGAGTGAGAAATGAATGATCCTCAACAAACAATCATTAATTTTTTCCTAATGAGAAAGAATGTAGATGGAAGATATTTATATTTTGAATAAATTTACTGACAATGAAATGAATCATAATGAACATCAAGAATTTATGATGAAATTAAATTAATAGGAATTTGAACTTATTGAAAAAATAATCTAATGTCGGGTATAGGGTGAAAATTTTCAATAACTCTATCTCTATAGTTGGTGAATGTTTTGGAAATTTTGAACCTAATAATGATAAAAATTTACCTTCAAAGGTTAATAAGAAAGTTGAAATTTTTTCTAAGAAAGAGAAATCATGGAAGGTTATGTATGTGGTCAAAATAAATAATATGGATATGTCATAATTTTTTAAAAGTATTGAGTCCGTCAAAATTACAAAAAATTCTGGTTTTGATAAGGATAAAAATATAGTCAATCTGAAGAAAAAGGCTCTAGTTAATAACAAAAATATTGTTACTAAAAATTGTTTTGATATTAAAGATATGAAGGACACTGAGAAACATGCACACAACTCCATAAATCATGGAATTTAAAGAGTATAATATTATTTTAATGGGTACTGCTGGTATTGTTATTGATGTATGAATATGGAAAATATGTTTTACTTTATTCAACAACATTGAAACTATTTGAAACATTATAGAAAGAATTGTTTGATGTGGGTGGGGGTCAATCATCTCAATGGAAGAATATGGAGAATGCTGTTTTGAATAAATATATGAATGTTTCTATGATATTTGAAAGTAGGTTTCAAACTTTAGAAACTATTTGTCAAATGTGTGAACAATAATGAAATATTGAAAAAGGATGTTTTTTTCTTTTACCTTCATAAAAAATGGTTTTTAATAATTCTCATAGGCAGGATGTGAATAAAGATAATGTGAAATAAAATGATTTTGTTTTTGAAATCTCTCTCTGAGCTATAAACAGAGAGTGGCCTTGGATCATGGATAGTGGGTGTTCTTCCCATATGACATGAGACTTAATCCATCTGAATAATACGAATGATTTCAAATATGGAACAACAATACTTTTCAATGATGAATCCCTTAGAATCAACAGTGTTGGATAATCCATCATTGGGGAAGAAGAGACGAAATCAAAGACAATTTTTTGTTACTGGGATAAATAACAAACTCTTAAGTGTTTTACAACATTGTGATGAAGGAAAAAAGTTATTTTCAGAAAACATGGGTGTTTTTATAATTGGAATAGGGAAATGTTGTCACAAGAGTCTAATGTATGAAAGGGTACTTATTCCAAGTTTGTTAAGTTCAAAACTCTTGTTACTTATATATGATAGAATATAATAATTTATAGAATAAAATGTTGTGACACATGTATTTGAGAAACATGATCACAGTATCAAAGTGATACTTTCTCTATGGAATTTGTGATATGTAAGATGAATATATTGTTGTTGAATTTTTTTTTCTGAAAGGTATTATTACAAAATATGTGAATAAGAAAGTTGACATTTTTTTTAAAAAGACATTGGGAACTTGTTCATTCAGATGTTTATGGGACAATGAAAAAATAATCAACTCACTGAGACAATTACTTCATTAATTTCACTGATTAATTTACTCAGATTACTTGTGTTTTGTATATGAAAAATAATTTTATTGCTCTGAAAATGGTTAAAATATTATTAATAATATATGAGAATTAAAGTGATAATTAAGTGAGTAAGATCAGAACAAATAACTATTGTGAATACAATAATGAAGAGTTAGAAAATTATCGTGAGAAGTATTGAATTCAGTGTGAGTTCAGAACTCAATAAACACATCAAAATTTTATTTATAATAGTTTGGTTGAAATGGGGGTACAATGGTACTTGATCATGGTCTCTCTCATTACATTTGGATGAAAGTCATAATAACAACTATGTATATTCAAAATTTATTCTTCTATAATACATGTTTAGATATTACTATATTTAAAACAATTTAGGACCAAAATCTATGTTTTTAAACACAAAAGAGTTTTTGGGAGTCCATGCATCCTAATGAAGAAAGGTGTAATCCTTGGAATGTTCGAAAAGAGATGTAAATATGGAATAATTTTGGCTATGATGTTGAAGTAATATGATATAAATGTTTCAAACAATAAATAAGAATATTAGTTGACTCTATTGATGTGAATGTTTCTGAAAAATATTAGGAATATGTTAAACAAATTGATACTAATAAGGAAGATAAATATTATGAATGTGTTTTTGTTAGGTGTTATAATATGGATGTTAAAAATTGAACTTCAAATCAAGTAGGAAAATAAAAATCATCTATTTATAGTGATGGTTAATAATATATAAAATCACATCCGACAGTGAGGGGCAAGGTTTAAGATCAAAAAATAATTTGTAATCAACATCAAATTGTTCAAAGAAAAAGAACAACAACATTTATTACACGTAAATATTTTTCATTCGGTTTAGAAAATTTAAAACCTATTTCCACACCACTCATTGTGGGAACCATGTTTTCTAGTGATGGAGAATGTATAGAAGTTGAATCTATAAAGTTTTGGAAGTTAATTGGAATATTTTTATATTTGAATACCTCAAGACCAAATTTTTTTTATGATATTAACTTATGTGAAATATTTTAGAGTTATCTAATATAATCAAACCTTTTGGTTAGAAAAATAATTCTCAAAAATATAAAAGGCATAATATATTTCAGAATAAGGTATGGTAGATCCGAAATTATTAACTTGTTTTGGTATTCATATGAATAAGGAGCAGGAACTATTGATGATAGAAGATCCACATATAATGGAGATTTCTTTTTGGGGAAAAGTTATATAATTTTGTATACTAGGAAAAAAACTCATTTACTCTTAGAATGGTTAAAGTTGAGTATGTTTCATCCACTCAAGAGGCTACAGAACAAATTTTTATGATGAATCATTTGGAATACTTACATGTTGAAGTGAACATACCCTTTCTCTTATGATGTGATAATCATAGGTCCATCAATAATAAAATAAACCCATTAAATCATTCTCATTCAAAAAATATTGACATAAAATATCATTCCATAAAAGATAATGTGGAGAATAATGAATAATAGTTGGAGTATGTTCCTGCATCGAAACAGGTTAATGACATTTTTACAAAACAATTACTGAAGGAATCCTTTTACAAGTTGAGTTTGAACATGGGTATCCAACCCATTTACATTTATGGTTGAGGTAAGTGTTTTTTCCACTTGTCTCGTATATTCATTAGATATTTCTATCAGTGAGGATAAAAATATTGTTCCACAATTATATTTATTCATACATGGTTAAAATTTTATAGAATCATGTATATAGGGGAGTTGTGGGTAAGCTCTGGAATCAACATGTAATTATGTAAATATTATCATAGTTTATGCGAGTGGTTTTAATAAATGTGTGTTTAAATATATGTTTAACATGTAATGAAAGAAGTTAATAAATACGTGATGTAAATTTGGAATGCTATAGAAGCTTCATGTGTCTCTGGTTTTGGACAACATGGTTTCTCTATCAATGGTTGTTGATTCCTACAATGAGTTAGCCCACATAGGATTATAATTACTTAAAATTTATCAATTTTATGAGAATAAAAAGTTTAGTTATTTATGAACCTTGGTTGAAAACAAAATCCAAAGGGGGTGATTGTTTGGGCCAAGCTTTTTGGAAGTTTTTTTTGGAAGCTGAAAGAAGTTTGTGCTGAATATATTGTCATTTTTTGTTTGAAAAATATATCAATTAACATTCTTAGTTTTGATTATTGGATGAAAGGGATGATATATTTCATTATTAATCACAATATTAGAAAAACAATTATTAAAAAATCCCATCATGTTGTAAAGAAATTTTCTAGGAGAAAAGGTTTATGGAACTCACTTTGGGTTTAGAATGAAATATTTAATTGGTATGAGGAAAAGTATTAGAGTCTTTATAAATCCAATTCAAATATAAAAATACATTACAGATCATGGATTTATCATAATTCATAATTTGTCTCGAAACATGTCATGTAATCCTTATAAATAAAATGGGGAGAACATGTTCTTACAGCTATTTTGTGTTTTGATTTGAAATAAATCACATGTTGAAAGGATATAAAGTTATAATAATTTCTAATGTAATTCATATGATGCTATGTTAATCTAACATGTTATAATAGTTATAAGGAAGTACTGATTAAAAGAAGTTTTTTATGAAATAATAATCTGAAATTTTTTCAATCTCTATTTATTAGTGTGATATCACCAGACACTGAATTGTTTTAAGGATGAGATGTTTTATTTAAAATGAGAGAAGAAAAATTTGTTGGTTTTCATTCGGACTAATAATATACAAGATAAAAATATTTTGTGAAATAATTTGGGGAATTTTTAATGTTTTTTTATTATATAATCAGAATGTGAAAGAAGTTGTCGGAGTCAATGTTATTGATACAGTTCCATCATACTCATATTTCCACTGATCTACTAGATAGAGATTTCTAAAGAAATTCTATTTGAGAAGAATTTTTTTATGTAGATATTATTGAGTCTTGTGAAAATTTAATTGGAAGTTGTTGAGACCAATCTATCAGATGCAGATCAACGATGATATCTACCATCATCATCAAGTTGATTTTATTTATCAAATGGGTTAATAATGAAATAATAACGCTGATATGTTTTCAATTGGACTAAGATTCATCATATATGATGTTGTGTTGACTCATTGGACTGACACTGACACTGATCCATCAAATTTATTTAGAGGCCAACCCATCAAAATCAATATGATACAAATAACTTCATCATATATAGGATCATCAATCATAAGAAAATAATAAAATGAGATTTGAAGATATTGTTAAAGAGAATCCATAATGTTCTACTATCTATATAAGTTTTGACTATGTTTATGGAAAAATGTTTTCAAAGTATCTTGTATTGCAATTGGTTTGGGGATCAAGATGAGCAGATTGTTTTCATATAGTATTGATCATCAAAATGAGAAGACATTTTTTCTAGTGATCAATTGGTATGAAACAATGTAATTAAGAATCTATTTTCAAAAAATGTCATCATCATAATGAAGAAACAATAATAACAATTGGGATCGGGATAATGAATGAGTATAAATTATAAAGTATCATAAAGATTTGATATGTTTTGTATTGACATGGATTTTGGCCCTGTTAGACTTTGAAATATTCGTATGAATAATTTCAGAGCTAGGCATGAAGATGACATGCGATTCCGAGCCCTGGTGTTCCTGAAGTTAATTTTATAAAAATTTTATGTATTTTTATACTATACACATGTCAGGGGTGTGTTATCTCCAAAACGGTAGCTCAGAATGGAAATCTGAGGGCACGATTTCATCTGGAACGTGCCGTTTACCCTAGGCGGAGTGTAAACTATATGGGCGCAGGCCTGTTGTGGGAAAAGCCACCAGGGGAATTTTCGTAAATAAATGGAAAAGTTTATTTGTAAGTGTCGGATCAAATAACTTCTGAGTGAAATCTTAGATTGAAATTAGGAGTACTTTGTTGCATTCAGAACGCCGTGTTTACATTAGGGGAGACAAAATTTTAGTCAGCATCAGGTTCTAGGTTGGAGGCGTGTTGGCGGGGAGTTAAAATAATGTTTTTATTTTAAAAAACCCCCACACCCCTCACCTCCCTCCTCCCACACGCCAGAACACAACCTCTCTCTCCATACCTCCGTTCTTTGTCAAATGAATCCATGGATGTCCATTTTGAGCACCAGTCATCAGCGGATCGAGCTTTAAGGAATCGCGGGCGTCGTTCTTCACTCGAAACATTGGCGATTCGCCAAAAGGTAAGCGTTTTTAGTTTTGAAATCTCAGATCCCGATTGGTTTGGTTTGTCTCTATTTTGAGCCAGAAGATGCATAGATCTGGTCCCAAGGCACACATAGATGGATTTGGAGGCACGTTTGGACCCCTAGGGTTCCCTCAATGTCCCTCGGAAGCTTTGTCGGCGGTGACTGGCGGCAGCTGCCCGCAGCGGTGGGCCGCAGTGATAAAATCGGGCCACCGCAGGGGCGGTGGTCTGGCCAACAATCAGCGGTGACCCCGGGAAGGGGGTCAGCTACGCATACACGATACTCCGCACCACGGTAGCAGGGTCCGCTGGCCGGAACGGCCGACGGTGGTGGCAGCGGCGGCGGCCAGGTCGACCGGCGCGGGCCAGCCCAGACCGATCAGACCGGCCCTCTTTTGGTACACGGGGGTTTTAAAACCCCCGTAATTTTCTCCCTGGAGGTTGGAATCATGTACTGTCTATGACGACGTGACCCTAGCAATAAGGATAACTCTTTGAGGTGGGTTTTTGAGTTTAATGTTTTGGGATCATGGCCCGAGAGTTTGAAACGTTGAATAAAATAATAATATTATATTATTATTCGACTTCAGGCTGTTGTATCTTCTTCTTGGAGAGTCCGATTGATGTGTCGTTAGTGGATTTGAGTCCCTGATGGTATGAGGGACTTTTCTTGATGGTTTTTTGGTTGTTCTGACCGAGAACATGGTGTGGACCCCTGGAGGTCGGGTTTTGGTGTTTTCGGAGAAATGCAACTTTTCCCCTTAGTGTCCATTTTGGATGAACGAGTAGTCGATCCATTGTGTTATTCCAAGGGGATCGAAATGGTGTGATCCACCTGACGAGTTTTGAGAGCGTGCTGTGCGCCCCACCCAGGCTGACTTCAGTGAATAGTAACTTTTCACTAGGTGTCAGTTTGGGACGATCGAGTAGTCTATCTTGTGTGTTTTTTCAAGGGGATAGCAGTGGTATGATCCACTTGATGAGTTACGATATCATAGTGGGGGGCCCACATGGGCTCGCTATAGTGAATAGTTCATTTTTCACTGGTTGTTCGTTTCGAGTGAGTAACAGCCTATCCTGCATGTTTTTCTATGCGGATCGCGACGGTGGCCTTGGTATCGGCCTTGTAGGTTCGTGGTGTGGAATTGTGGTGGGTCACTCGGGGTAGCGGCATTCTGACCAGCAATGGTTGAGGGTACTCCCTTGGTTCTTTCTGACAAGGGTTCACGCGGCATCACAACCTTATGAAAGGTTTGTGATCCTCTCGAGGGGATGTT
Source organism: Viscum album (assembly GCA_963277665.1). Classification (NCBI taxonomy): domain Eukaryota; kingdom Viridiplantae; phylum Streptophyta; class Magnoliopsida; order Santalales; family Viscaceae; genus Viscum; species Viscum album. The sequence continues at coordinate 303,959,944 of OY728148.1, read as the reverse complement.
TAATATGTTAGAGTTCTAGAATCCCTTTGGTGGGCTCAGAGTGGGATCCTCTTGCATCATTTCCCTAGATCAGGTTCTTGGTATTGTTATGACCTCTTATCCACGAACAGTAATCCCCAATCAAGCATGTTAACCCCATAGGGTTTGTGGCATCATCAGGAATATGATCTCCTACGCAGTGGTCTATGCTCAATAGGGTTGTGGGATCATTGGGTGTATGATACCCTACTATTCATGAGGATTATATTTGGGTTGCGGTATCGTTGGTTATATGATCCCTAAATCAACGTGTAGTTTTTGTAGGGTTGCGACATCATCAGTTTGATCCCCTAAAATGCGAGATGTGATAGATAGGGTTTTGGTATCGTTGTGACCATCATGACATGGTTGAAGATTCTCTATCTGAGTGACGTGTTTATTTCGAGCGCCAGATCAGGTAGTGGTATCCCCTAACGGATCCGGGGAGTGATCCCCAATATGTGAGATCTATGAATTCAAGATCAGGTTGTGGTATCCCACAGTGGACCTAGGGAGTGATCCCCTTTTTGTGAGATCTTCGTATACTGGTGTGGGTTCTGGTATCTACTAGAGGACCCTATGACTGATACCCTATCTTAGGATTTTGGTGTTTAAGTTGTTTCAGTGAGGTTTCCTCAGTGACGATATCTGAAGATCGTGATCTCTCGGGTGAGATTCTCAGATGTTTGTGTGGGACCCGATGGAGTGTATCTCTTGGACGAGAGTCATCTTGGATGACAGTGATCATGGATTTTTCTCTCCTAGTTGTGAACTGTTTCTATTGATGAGGTCGGTACCTCATGTGGCTTGGTGTGTGAGAAGAGCATTTCTAGATGTTTTTGGTATACATAAGAGTGTATATCTGAGCAGATTTTCATGGTATAAGTTTGGGCGTATGCCTGTGTGGATGATCAAGGTGTATGTATGCACATAAACCTGGATTGAGCTAACTAGTTTTGTTTATCTGTGGATGGTCATGAGTTGGTTTTTCTCTCTCATATGTGTTCCCTCTGGCTGGGATGAGCGGATTGTTGCCTTTCAGTTGCTCTCATTTGTTTTAGGTTTTTGGGGTGCTTACTGAGTATTGTTATACTCACCCTAGCAGAGGTTTTTCCCGCACATGTTTGTGTCTTGTACAGACCATAGGCCTTTCATTTGCACCCATGTGTTTGATAGCCTACTTGGCGCTAGTCCCCAGCCCCTGGCCTATTGGAGGCGGGCATGGGGAGTCACAGCTCGAACCCCGTTGGGTCAGGTTGGGAAATGTTTCATGAATTTTCAAGATGAATAAAGAAGAGTAGGAAAGCACTAAAGAAGACAATGATGGGGATAAGACGAAGTGTAAATCCGTGTTTTGGGAAATTTCTTAACTGGGACAACTTTTCAGATTCCATCTTAAAACATTTTTGGCACACCTATAAAAGGAACAGAGTACATTATACATTTTTGTGGATTATAACAATGTTCACTTGTGGATGAAGAGATAGAAGTTATGAAGTTATTAAGAGAAGTGGATTCCAAATAAGGCATTCCAGATGATGTTTTATTGAAAGAAGAATAATAATAAAGAATATCGTATTCAGTGGTTATCATGTCGAATAGGGTCATCGGACTGAGATATCGGACTAACATTTCTGAACTAAGGTAGAAGAAGTTTGGAATTGTTTCAGTGGTATTCCGGAAAACATATATTTCTATACTGAGGGATCAAAGTGAGAAATTAGGCTTGGATATTATAATGAGTATCATTATGAAGTGAAAATAAGTTCTTACCTACTACTACATAGGACAGTGAAGAATTTTTATGATAGTTATCAAAAGGGAAATATGATAAGGTAGTGTAGCAACATGTTTGGGATCAATTGCAGAATGTTTCTTAACTTGTTACACAATATTTAATTACGTAATTTTTTCATGAAGAATAACATGCACTATTGTATTGATTATAGTGCTACAAAATTCTATGGGTATTTCAAAATTTATTGAATCCACAGAAAAATATTATTTTCATGTGGATTTTGTGGTATCATATTGTTTCCAAACCGTTCTAAGGACATAGAAACTCCTGTTGAGGAGTGAACCTTGTAAATACTTGTGTTCTAATAAATGTGTGATTATTTTTTCATAAAAGCTTTAAATATTTAAAAGGGTGGAAATTATGTTTCAAAAAAAAATAAAATTAAATTAAAATGATATCACTGATTCACCCCTACCCCATCATAGTGATATATTGATCCTGGTTGGAAAATAACACGTTTCACTATGACATCTACAATTAGGATATTATCAAATACTATGAAATGCACAAGAAAAATAATGATGTGATATATAGTTTAATAATATTATAATTAATGAATAAAATTTATCATAATGTATATATAATTTTTTTGTACACAACCAACTCCAACAGATTCCCACTTGCACTAGATCTAACTACTAATAACAATGAGTCCTCTATCTCTCACATGATACACATGGTTTTATTGATATATGCCTTCAGTCAATGGATTCACCATGTTTTCTTCAATGGGAACTATAATTACTACTACATCACCCCATTGATACAACTACCTCAATAGGTGATACTTCTTCTATATGTGCTTCTTCCATTGGTGCAACTATGGATCTTTCAGAAGATAAACTAATGTAGTATCATCACAATGAAATGGGATATGGTCTTTACAACATGGTAACAAATCAAGAACCTAGAAAAAATATCATGTACAAATGGATTCCATGGATGAATCAGAAGACATTGAATACTTGATCTCCACTATCAAATTAGTGAAAACTATATTCTTCGAACTCATCAATATCTTGGTTTCTCTGTTTGATACAAAAAATATATCCTTACTATGAATTAAAATAATTATATTCTATTTAAAAACCAAGATCATTATAAATCTTGATGATCAGATCCTCTTCTCCACCATACCCTAGTAATATATGCTTAGTTATTCTAAGATACTTGAGGATGGTCTTAACAGTAGAGTAATTTTGTTCTATAGGATCATCTTGATCTCTTCTTACTATGAAAAATGCATAGGAAACATCATGTATAGTACATATAATGGAATACATGATTGATCCTATCACTAAAGAATATGGGATCTGACTCATTCCCACTTTCTCCTATTTTATTTAGAACATATTTCATAGAGAGATGAAACCCATGTGACCATGGAACCAATCCCCTCTTGATTTATTCCATACCAAATATCTTTAGTAACTGTTCAATTTAGATTCTATAACATAGTGCAAGAAGCCTCTCTGGTCTATCATGAGTTATCTCGATCCTTGGATTTAGGATACTTTACCTGAGTCCTTCATGGAAAAAACCCTTGTACAACGAGTCCTTAAAAGACTATAAGACTGGATTGTCATTTTTAAGAAGTAATATGTCATCAACATATACTATAAGGATAATGATCATATTCCAACTAAACCTATTTTAAACATGTACATCGCATTCGTTCATATTGAAATGAAATTCTTTTATAGCTTCATAGAATTGAATTTTTCTTGACTTAGATTCTTACTTCAATCTATAAATGAATCATTACACTTTTAATATCCTTTTGGAATCACCTAGAGTCAAAAACCCTTCTGGTTATTTCGTATATACATGTTCCTAAAGGTTTCCATTAAGGAAGTTAGTTTTGACATCAATCTTCCAAATTTCATAGCCATGGTAAGATACTATATAAAGTAAAATTATGATGGATTTAAAAATGGTAATAGTTGAAAATATTTCATCATAGTCAATTCATTGACACTTTTTAAACCTTTTAGCTATATTCTATGTCTTGTGGGTATTTTCATTTCCCTAAATATCAATATTTCTCTTGAATTCCCATTTTCACCTTATAGGTTTTACATCATCAAGTGCATCAATTATAACCCAAAATTGTTGTGATTCAAAAATACTTTTCAGAATTCATGGATTCTTACCATCTTGTAGATTCTATACTCCCTAATGATTCATTCTTTAAGAGAGGATCATCATTATAAACAAACAATGAGACACCATATTTTGTGACTAGAAAATCATATCTCTGTGGTTCTATTTCCTCTCTAATGAACCTTCATAGTACTTGTGTTCTAGGAACTATTAATTCACTAGGGACTTATGGAATCATTCCCTTTAACTACTATTATTTATCTTGAGTATCAACCTCATCGAAGTTAATCTTTATCCAACTATCCCTTTTGAGGATAGGATCCCTCCCAAGAATGACATTATATCTAGAAACAATAACTTTTTTTCTAAGTGGGTGTATAGGTAGTATACCTTAGTTTCATTTAGATACCCTCTAATAATACCCTTTTCTCCATGTGTAACACCCTATTCTTCCACAGTATGCTACTCTTTGAATAATACAATTGTGTGTGATGTATGTAACACTGAGTCCAAGTGCACAACGACCAATCAAACTAGCCGTTTAAAAATCATTTATTAATATTAATTAAAAAAAATTTAGTTTTATATATATCTCATATAATTTTAACATTTATCTTTTGTGTTTCTTAGACATAATAGAAGTACAAATTCAATATTTCAGATAAAAGAAGTATTTTTCAAAAAAATTGTAGTTTTCAATCCTTTTAATGGAGAACCCTTTCTAAATCCAATTTTTTCACTTTTATATGATCTAATTAAAAAAATAAAATTATTATTTTGAACCGGGCCATCAAAATTTACTTTGGTTAATTTGTTTTGTATTTTTTTGATAAAATTCATTTTTTATGAATAATGAAAAATACTGTATTTTAATTAAAAAATGAATTTTAATATAATTTATTTATATGTATAGATTATATTTTTAATTAGCTTTATAGTGTAAGTAGATTATATTTTTACCATTTAATCTAATTTTTTTAATTGTAAGTAATTTCACTTCAAAATTGGACTTAAATAGATGTCAAACAGCTGATAGTTATTATTACATAAAAAACAGGATTCTTGTTTTGATAATGAGAATAAATTTTAAATTAATTGATTCAAATTATATATTTTGAATTTTTTAAAATTGAAATCATTTTTGGATTCGGAATATCAAATATATCTTAGGCTTAATATTTGTAATTCTTCTGAAAAACATCAATTTTTTATGAATAGTGAAAACACTAAGTAATAGTTAAAAACCGACCTTTTCATTTAAATGAAATTTTACCGCTTCTATGAATTTAATTTCAAAAATATGACATAAATGGTTCTTATTAGTAAGTAAAATGTGATTCAATAAGGTAAAAATAATTTTCGGTGAATTGAAACTTTTGATTTTAATTTACTGCGGTTAAAGGTAAATAGGGTAATTGAAGGTAAAAATAATATTATAATAATATTAAATTACCCGAACTTGTGTCCTAATCATATTTGATGATATATTTCCAACTATGGAAATCCATGGGTTGATTTTGGGACCCCATGGATATAAAACCCCGAGATTTTATGAAAAATATGCTTTTTAATGTCATTAATGTCTTGTGTTATACGCTACACCAAAAGGAGCTTGCACAACATGCATCCTTGACTTGACTTGCATTACACTCAATCACGACCTTCCTTGATAGCGTGTGTTGTACGCAATACCGGGTTTTACTAAAAAATGATATATTATTATAATATTATTATAAACAAGCCGTTATGAATAGTATTAACAAAATTTTGAATCTTATAACATTATTATTCGTCTTACACATTTTCTAAAACATGGTATAAGAACAAAATTAATTTTTCAGGTAAAATAAGTATTTTTCAAAAAATGCAGTTTTGCCGCCTTTTGATGGTGCACCCACTTTAAATCTAGTTTTTGACATATTTATAAGTTCAACTTGACAAAATAAAATTCTTCTTTGGAATCATGAAATAAAAATTTACTTTGGATAAATTTTTCATATTATTCTGGTAACTTTCATATTTTGATGAATAATAAAAACACGCTATATTTTAATTAAAAATAACTTTTTTCATCGCAATAATTTATATGGTTAATTTATAATATTGAATGGTTTTAAAGTATAAATAGAGTATATTTTTACCATTTAATATAATGTATGTCATTAGTATTGACTCTACCTTGAATTTGTAGGATAAATCAATTCAATCTTTTGCAATGTTTTAAAGAAAAACATGTTTTCTTTCGACAACGGGGTTAATTTTAATTTAATTTCTGCAACTTTTGTGTATTGAATTTGGAAAAATGGATTCCATATTTGGAATCAGTGGATCCAAATTATGTTAATAAGCTACTTTTTATTTTTGGGAATTTTGAATAGTAACTACGGTAAATTTTATTTACCATAGTTTAAGGTAAATCAGGTAATTAAGGGTAAATATAATATTATAAAATTATTCTAACACATGTAAAAATCCCATTGGATGACTAAAGGTAGACCCATATCACCTAAGGGTCGTATTAGATTCATTTTTATAGACTTTTTTTATGAAAATAATTTAATTATTATTAAAACCAAATAATGTGACAACATGTCACTTTCTTAAATCTTATAAGTATAATAATTTTATTTTAGTGATAAAATTCATGAAACTTCAAACATGAATAGTCTCCATAAATCTAATACAATTATCTACATATGAATTTATTTAGAATTTTTAGGGATTAAATAATTATCATTTATTATGACACAAAGATGATGTAGTAATTGTCTTATTAATGAAATATTGACATAATTAATGTTATAAATACCCAAATAAATTTAATTTAAGACTTTTTATGAATTAAACTAATTTTATAGGTTAATATGACATGTTAGTATTGATTTAAGTAACTTTTTTAGAACTAATCATTCTGTTATGATTTTCAAAAAAACAAATTACTAAATAGTGTCCAAATTGACATAAAATAGTTTTTAAAACAAATATTATATTATTAATTGTTATTTTATTCCTAAAAATCTAAGGTTCGTCCAAATGACATAGATAAGGGTATATATATTAATAATAAACAACTTGGGGTTCGTTTGGCTTCTTATAGTATGTTTATTAACCTTATAGTATAAGAACACAAGAAGACACGGTAAAAGTAAAATTATTTAACTTAATGTTAAATCTAAATGATAAGGTTAAAATAGGAAACTAAACTTGTATAAATTCTATTTTATGAGAGGGTTTAGACCCATCCCCACATTATCTTTGAAATAAATAAATTTGGATCTATTTAAAACTGAATTTGACTTTATAATAAAATAATAGTTTTTGTTATTTCAAAGGTACCCCTCTCCTCCCTTATAAAAGGGCACCTCCTCCTCCCTCTTCCTCACACCACATTGAGCCTTCAAGCTCGACCAAACCCTACCAGGTTCTCCTCTCCACTTCCCTAGAAATATCCTAGAGGTTCTGGTATTCTTCAAAGACCTATTTTAGTACCCTAAAAGAAGGTCTCAAAGAAGCACTTCAAAGAAGAGGTAATGTCCGTTACCGATTCTTTCATCTTTATTTATAATTCCACTTCTTCTTCTTAGGCTGTTTCATTATGAAGTAATAAAATCAGTATCACTCATATACTGATATGTTATTATAAGTATTAAACAACCCTATTTCACCATCTATCCATCCTAAGGAAAATGAAATCTCCGCTCGTGTGTACGTACGGAATACCGTCTCCATGCCGTGGTGTAATCTATTTTCCACCACCACCTTACTTGGATGGGTATAATGGTGTACATAATAACTATATATGATTATTTTAAAGTGATATTTATTATGAAATAGTATACATACACTCCAATAAAATTCCACGATCATGAGAATGATATCATCGCTCGTGCGTACGTACGGACTACTGTCTCCACGACGCGATGAGATTCATTCTCCACGTTAACCATTCATGAATGATTATAAAGTATATATAATAAGTTATCATGAAATATATGACATAATAATGATACTGGATTTATGTGTATATATATTTATGTCATATACTTAATTCCATTCAACTCAATAAGGAAACAGAAACAACGTTCATGCGTACGTACGGCCTACCGTCTCCATGAATGGTGTATTTCTTTCCATTTATTGATCTATTATATATATGTATATTCTGAATATATATTATATATAAATCATGTTTTATATTCTGGAATTAATTAATCATTATCTTAGTGATCATATGAATAATTACAAGTCAAAACATGGACGACAAATCAAACGAGTTTACCCAAAACGCTCCTTTACCTGGAATTTACAAAAGAACGGGTAAAATAAAGTCATAAGTGAACCATATATGATAGCATAAAAATAAGTATGATTCTGGAATAAGTCAATAAGATTATTTAAATCATTATACAGGAGGTTCGGACACTTACGAAGCAAATCGGACCTATGGTAAGGGATAAATTTTCAATCTCATTTTTATCCGAGATTGCTTATACGTAAGTATTTACTGGGGTTACGTTTGTCATCCATGACCATGTTTTATAAAAATGCTTTCATAAAATGTTTACCATTCTTACATGGATGTTTAAAGTCATTTTTACCCTTTATTGACTTTTTACCACATTGTATGAATGGAATCTTTCCTTTGGTTACCATATAAGGTACTTTTTGACTTTTCCGACAAAAGTACGAGGATAATGTTATTTTTAACTTATACGGCATGAACGGATTTTTACAGTTTCATAACGCCTCATTTTCAATAAACTTCCTCTACAAGATTGCATGATTATTTTCAACCAAACCCTTATCTTTTAAAATTTCATGGAATTTTGTGAAAAGAAAATGATTTTAAAGAAAAAAGTATATTTTCTTCAAGAATTCATTTCATGTGTTTTGTCAAAACTATTTTCCATCTAAGATGACATTATTTCATATGTGTATGTTTCAAGTAAAATTTCTCTATGATATAAATGGTTTCAATTTTCTTATGATGAAATGATATCAATTGTTTATGGATTATGTTATGATGGCTTGATGTTTAAGAATCCCATTTTATTTCATGGGTTATGCTATGATGTATGATTTATGATTTTGTGGCACACGAAAGAATGATTTCATTATGAGATGGGTGGGACCTATATCTCCATCCAATGCATTGGGTAATGATTTATATCTCATGAGATAGATATGGCTGGATTGGAAAGTTAAACCAGTTCAGTAATACAAGACTGGAACGAGGAGTGAACTCGACTTAGAAAGGGACTTTGTCCACCAAGATGGTCTTGGGAGCAATGCGTTGGCTACTATGGAAATCATGACATGTTCTGAATGGTAGCCAAAATTACATGTTTTTTTCCCATGGTATTTTATCATTCTTAATGTTTCTTTATGATCTATGCCTTACGTACTTCCTTGTTTTATGTCATTGCTCAAGCTTTTGATGTTTAAACATTATGTTCATGTTTTTATGTTCAAATGTATATGTTATGTTTTATTTTATCCATGTTTACCCTTACTGAGCATTTGAGCTCACCCTTTTTATGTTTTCTTTTTCCCAGGACATAAATAAAGGTTTTAGGTAAGAATAAAAGGGAAGATCTTTATGGGAGATGTTGAAGATCTTTCACCACGATTAGAAGATCAAATTCCATGTTGCCAAAGACACTAAACTATTACGGTCCTTGTGTGTGTGTGTGTGTTATGTACTAAGTATTCCGCGAAAGTAATGTAATGTCCATGTACGTCAAGCTTCGGGTCTCTACAGTTGGTATTAGAGGAAAGGTTTAGTCAACCTTTGGAAACTAGGATGCGAAAACATTCGTGAGATCCCTAGAGATATTTCTAAGGTATATCTAGGGATGTCTCTAAGGTTAAGTATACATATAGGTTATATTCATAGAATTTTGATAAAGATCTTATAATTTAACCCAATATGTTAGATATTGAGGGTACTCCCCCTTTACTATGTTGTTTTCTCTAGCATGATTTTTCCTTTCACATGATTCTTTTTGTGTTTTAGTTAATGGAGGGAACCAGAAGGAATTCAGTTAACATTGAATCCAATGGACAAATTGGTGACTATGAGCACCAAAATTGTGTAATTCCTAGAGAGAAAGATATTGTGATTATGCCGAATCAGTCATCGCGATATATGATTAACAAGGTGAAATTTAGTGGTATACGTAATTCATCAAATAAGAGGAAGAGAGGATATTATTCATGTTCGCATGTTGAGGAGCATAAAGAAAGGAAGATTGAGATTTCTAAAGAAGGGAAGAAGAACCTTGAGGAATACCTCAAATGGAGGGACCAATGTTATCTGTGTGGAGAAAAGGGTCATAGAGTGACAGACTGTTATGGAGTTCAATGTATTATTTGTGGAGAACATGGGCACTACCCAACTCAATGCCCTGACCTAAAAAGTTACTTCTAAATCAAGGAAGGACTTATTCCAAGAAAATCATTGAAGATGATGGATTGAAGTGTTTATGTATTGGTATTCAAGAATAAGGTTGTTGAGGTACTTTTATTGTGTATCGGAATATTTTTGTATTAGTCTATTGTGGTTTTCAATAATTTTAAGGTATCGGTAACCATGAAAAGTGAATCAAATATTTTGGAAAGCAGATGATATGCACATAATGAATGGATAAGGAGAAAATGAAATGTTTCACAATATTCATGAGCTCATGATTGATATAAGGACTAAGTGATATCATGGTTTGAGTACATAGAATTTTGAGGATTTTGGTATGTGGAAAGTGTTAACTTTTAACTGCATTCATGTTTTCACTATGGTTCAACGGGTATTCATTTTTCAAGAGAATACACGATTAAGGTATTCACATGATTGGAATTTGACCAACAAGATATATGGGGGATAAATGATGATATTCGCATGCTTGGTTGATGACATTTCAAGTAATAGTTTTCTTTATACTATGAGCTTGGACCGAAGTATTTTAGATAAGACTAATGATTGGAATGAATTATGTTGTACATAAGTTAGTATTTATTAAGGATAGAACTTTTTTTTGATATTATTGATGGGATGTTATAGTAATGTAGTTTTAGAAAAAGGACAACCTGCAGGACGGGCGACAACCCATCGTGTCGGACAAGGCTATGGGAATCGAACCCTAAACCGAAGTGCGACTGGCCTTTATCGCCTACCATTGGCCTACAGGAAGTCCCTGTTTAGTAGAAACTAGTTTTATTATATTAAGCAGTATGATATATGATGTATAAGTCCATTTTAGGAAACATATATGATTAATCTCACACTAGATGGACTTATGTATTTTTTTTATAACTTTTCTAACCTTTTGTTTGAGACAGATGGAATGACCCATCATTCTATCACATGATCTACTAAGACATCATGAATGACCAATTCAACTTCATTTATTTAAGAGATGAAGTGGAAATTGTCCAAAGAATGACCAATGGTGAGAATATACCAAAATCACGAAAGCATTTCTTCCAATTTAATCATCTTTAGGGAAATGATCTTGAAAAACAAAAATGTTGTCCTAGTGCTCTTATATCTGATGAATCAGATGGTGCCATAGATCGTCACAAATTTATGGCTTTGTGATTGCTGGCTTTTCTGTAGCTATGTTCTCTACCACTCTCCATCAGAACATGATGGTTAGATTTCTCTTCCATATCCATATTTTCACCTATGTGGAAACCCAGTGATTAGTTTATTTGGATAAAACTTACATTTCATACTTTTGTTTTTCAAGATTGGTTTTCGTATTCCTTTTTACAATGTGGGTTTCTATTAAAGAAACTTTCGAGTAGTAAACCATTTATAACACCGATGAATTTTGAGGGCGAAATTCATTTTTAAGGGGGGTAGAATGTAACACCCCGAGATTTTATGAAAAATATTCTTTTTAATTTCATTAATGTCTTGTGTTATACGCTACACCAAGAGGAGCTTGCACAACACACATCCTTGACTTGGCTTGCATTACATGCAATCGCGACCTTCCTCGATAGCGTGTGTTGTACGCAATACCGGGTTTTACTAAACAACGATATATTATTATAATATTATTATGAACTATCCGTTAGGAAGAGTACTAACTAAATTTTGAATCTTATAACATTATTATTCGTCTTAAACATTTTTTAAAACATGGTATAAGAACAAAATTAATTTTTCAGGTAAAATAAGTATTTTTCAAAAAATGCAGTTTTGCAGCCTTTTGATGGCGCACCCACTTTAAATCTAGTTTTTGACATATTTATAAGTTCAATTTGAAAAAATAAAATTCTTCTTTGTAATCATGAAATAAAAATTTACTTTGGATAAATTCTTCATATTATTCTGGTAACTTTCATATTTTGATGAATAGTAAAAACACTCTATATTTTAATTTAAAACAACTTTTTTCATCGCAATAATTTATATAGTTAAATTATAATATTGAATGGTTTTAAATTATAAAAAGAATATATTTTTACCATTTAATATAATGTATGTCATTAGCATTGATTCTACCTTGAATTCGTAGGATAAATCAATTCAATCTTTTGCAATGTTTTAAAGAAAAACCCGTTTTCTTTCGACAACGGGATTAATTTTAATTTAATTTCTGCAACTTTTGTGTATTTAATTTGTAAAAATGGACTCCATATTTGGAATCAGTGGATCCAAATTATGTTAATAAGCTACTTTTTATTTTTGGGAATTATAAATAGTAACTACGGTAAATTTTATTTACCATAGTTAAAGATAAATCATGTAATTAAGGGTAAATATAATATTATAAAATTACCATAACACATGTAAAAATCCTATTGGATGATGAGAAGTAGACCCATATCACCTAAGGGTCATATTATATTCATTTAATGTACTTTCTTCGATGAAAATAATTTAATTATTATTAAAACCAATGAATGTGACAACATGTCACTTTCTTAAATTTTATAAGTATAATAATTTTAATTTAGTGATAAACTTCATAAAACATCGAAAATGAATAGTATCCAGAAATATAATATAATTATATACATCATAGGAATTTATTTAGAATTTTTAGGGATTAAATAATTATCATTTATTATGACCCAAAGATGATGCAGTAATTGTCTTATTAATGAAATATTGACATAATTAATGTTATAAATACCCAAATAAATTTAATTTAAGAAATTTTATGAATTAAACTAATTTTATAGGTTAATATGACATGTTATTATTGATTTAATTAACTTTTTTCGAACTAATAATTCTGTTATAATTTTCACAAAAATAAATTACTAAATAGTGTCAAAATTGACATAAAATAGTTTTTTAAACAAATATTATATTATTAATTGTTCTTTTATTCCTAAAAATCTAAGGTTCAGCTAAATGACTTATATAAGGTTATATATATTAATAATAAACAACTTGGGGTTTGTTTGGCTTCTTATAGTAAGTTAATTAACCTTATAGTATAAGAACACAAGAAGACACTGTAAAAGTAAAATTATTTAACTTAATGTTAAATCTAAATGATAAGGTTAAAATAGGAACCTAAACTTGTATAAATTCTATTGTATGAGAGTATTTCGACCCCTCCCCACATTATCTTAGAAATAAATTAATTTGGAGCTATTTAAAACCGAATTTGACTTTATAATAAAATAATAGTTTTTGTTATTCCAAAGGTACCCCTCTCCTCCCTTATAAAAGGGAACCTCCTCCTCCCTCTTCCTCACACCACTTTGAGCCTTCAAGATCGGCCAAACCCTGACAATTTATCTCCTCCACTTCCCTAGAAACATCCTAGATGTTATGGTCTTCTTCAAAGACCTCTTTTATTACCCTAAAATGAGGTCTCAAAGATGCACTTCAAAGAAGAGTTAATGTCCGTTACCGATTCTTTCATCATTATTTCTTCTTCCACTTCTTCTTCATAGGTTGTTTCATTATGAAGTAATAACATCAGTATCACTCATATACTGATATGTTATTATAAGTATTAAAGAACCCTATTTCACCATCTATCCATCCTACGGAAAATGAAATATCCGCGCGTGCGTACGTACGGAATACCGTCTCCACGCCGTGGTGTAATCTATTTTCCACCACCACCTTATTTGGATGGGTATATTGGTGTAAATAATAACTATACATTATTATTTTAAAGTGATATTGATTCTGAAATAGTATACATACACTCCAATACAATTCCATGATCATGAGAACGATATCATCGCTCGTGCGTACGTACGGACTACCGTCTCCACGACGCGATGAGATTCATTCTACACGTTAACCATTCATGAATGATTATAATGTATATATAATAAGTAATCATGAAATATATGATATAATAATGATACTGGATTTATGTGTATATATATGTATGTCATCTACTTAATTCCATTCAACTCAATAAGGAAACGAAAACAGCGTTCATGCGTACGTACAGCCTACCGTCTCCATGAACGGTGTATTTCTTTCCATTTATTGATCTATTATATATATGTATATTCTGAATATATATTATATATAAATCATGTTTTACATTCTGGAATTAAGTAATCATGATCTAAGTAATCATATGAATAATTACAAGTCAAAACGCGGACGACAAATGAAACGATTTTACCCAAAACACTCTATTACATGGAATTTACAAAAGAATGGATAAAATAAAGTCATAAGTGAACCATATATGATATAATAAAAATAAGTATGATTCTGGAATAAGTCAATAACATTATTTAAATCATTATTCAGAAGTTTCGGACACTTACGAAGCAAATCAGACCTAAGGTAAGGGATAAATTTTCAATCTCATTTTTATCCGAGAATGCTTATACGTAAGTATTTACTGGGGTTACGTTTGTCATCCATGAACATGTTTTCTAAAAATGCTTTCATAAAATGTTTACCATTCTTCCATGGATGTTTAAATTCATTTTTACCCTTTATGGAATTTTTACCACAATATATGAATGGAATCTTTCCTTTGGTTACCATATAAGGTACTTTTTGACTTTTCCGACAAAAGTACGAGGAGAATGTTATTTTTAGCTTATACGGCATGAACAAATTTTTACGGTTTCATAACGCCTCATTTTCAAGAAGCTTCCTATAAAATATTGCATGATTATTTTCAGCCAAACCCTTATCTTTTAAAATTGCATGGAATTTTGTGAAAAGAAAATGATTTTAAAGAAGAAAGGATGTTTTCCTAAAGAATTCATTTCAAGTGTTTTGTCAAAACTATTTTCCATCTAAGATGATATTATTTCATATGTGTATGTTTCAAGTAAAATGTCTATGTGATTTAAATGGTTTCAATTTTCTTATGATGAAATGATATCAATTGTTTATGGATTATGTTATGTTCGAATGATGTTTAAGAATCCCATTTTATTTCATGGGTTATGCTATGATGTATGATTTATGATTTATGATTTTGTGGCACACGAAAGAATGATTTCATTATGAGATGTGTGGGACCTATATCTCCCTCCAATGCATTGGGTAAAGATTTATATCTCATGAGATAGACTTGGCTGGAATGACAAGTTAAACCAGTTCAGTAATACAGGACTGGAACGAGGAGTGAACTCGATTCAGAAAGGGACATTGTCCACCAAGATGGTCTTGGCAGAAATGCGTTGGCTACAATGGAAATCATGACATGTGTTGAATGGTTGCCATAATTACATGTTTTATTCCCATGATATTTTATCATTCATTGTGTTTCTTTATGATCTATGCCTTACGTACTTCCATGTTTAATGACATTGCTCAAGCTTTTGATGTTTAAACATTATGTTCATGTTTTTAAGTTCAAATGTATATGGTATGTTTTATTTTATCCATGTTTACCCTTACTGAGTATTTGAGCTCACCCTTTTTATGTTTTCTTTTCCCCAGGACATAAAGAAAGGTTTTAGGTACGAAAAAAATGGAATATCTTTATGGGAGATGTTGAATATCTTTCACCACGATTAGAAGATTACGTTCCAAGTTTCCAAAGACACTAAACTATTATGGTCCTTGTGTGTGTGTTTTTGTTATGTACTAAGTATTCCACAAAAGTAATGTAATTTTAATGTACGTCATGATTTGGGTCTCTACAATGGATTCACTAAAGAGTGATAATGGCACATTATATTTATTAATTTAAAGTAATTACAAAAATGACTTAAACATATATCTTTTATTAAATCAATTCTTACATGGGGTTATATAAGTTATGTCTTCAACTATAAATATTCATTTGAAAGGTAAAAAATATTTCCCACTTCATGGTAGTTTTTTTATAACTTTTAGACATCATATAAATAAAATTATTTATGACACAATAGTGATGTAGTGTTTACCTCATTAATGAATGATTTAAATAAATAAGATAATAAATATTAAAATAATATCCAAAACCTATCCAATTCATATAATATGATTTTATTTCAAAAAAATGGTAATCTTTTCTTTGAATTTAATATGTTTTGGACCTTTAGAAACTGAAAATAATTATTTAAGATAATAATATTTTCTAACTTTTCTAAAGAGCCCCTCCCCCTTATAAAAATCTCTCACATCTAACCCATTACTCACACCTCCCAAGCCCCTAAGATCATCTAACCTCTTCCCAAATAATCTCTCAATATCCTTCTCTTCAACCTAGAAGCCTTACCTTAGGCATAAGGCACTTTAGAAAATCCTTTTGGATCAAACCAAAGGGAGTTACCCAATTTAAAGGTAACGTCTTCTTTTATGTTATTTTCTTTTATTTTACATCTCCAAACACCTAAACTCTTTTATTCCTTTATTTTATAACAACACCAATATCCAAAATATACCAGTTTTTTTATATGATAAGGATTCGAGCTTCACTTACACACACCTCGGTCTAATGGGTAAAGAACGTATTGTTCTTGTGGATGACGAACTACTCCCTCACGAAATGATGATTGTTTAATCTTCCCCTACCACCTCTTATGGTGGCCATTAATATGGTACTATATTTACATATATATATATTAAATTTATATTTTCCCTATAATTATGTGTTTCTCATTTATATCTTACCTTTATTGTTTCCATAATGGGTAAATATTATAATTTTATTTGAGGAAGTGCGGACTACCGCCCCATCAAAGTGATATGACTGTTCATGCCATACGTGGAAAATATAAAGGATGGTGTTAATTAAATTAAATAAAATATATGTTATAGTGTATTTATTATATAAATATATATTATTAATTTGTCATTCCATTAAATATAAAATAGAAAGTAAAGTAGTGTTCATGCGTACATATGGCTTTCCATCTCAATGAATGGTGTGTTTTATTTCTTAACATAAAATGATATGGAATATTATAAATACATATAAAATGAATATATATGATATCTAAATCATTAATATAATTCTGAAAATAATGTAATTTTGACCACATGGACAATTTTTAATTATAACAAGTCTGTTTTTCTCTAAAGTTCCGAACATCAGCAAAATGTACGATATGAAATCAAACAATTAACTAATAGTTATATAAAGGTAATAAGTTATATAAAAGAAATAATAAACATAAAATTTTTCTAAATGAAGTATAAATTAACTTATTTTTATTATTCTGGAATAACACAGAACATACGAGTCAAGTCAGACACGAGGTAATGGGTTTTTTATCTCACTATTAATTTTGGGATATTTCCATTATTAGATAATTATTTTTTAAATATGGATTATGGTGTACTGCAATTTGATATATATTATCATAACTCTTTTTATATTCAATGTACTATGTGATTCATTTTTTGGTTATTAACTTTTGGTCATACGAATCGATTGATTAAAACATGGTAAGGGGTTTTCTTCTCATTTTGTATTCCAATGAGAATCATGCTATATTCCCACTACTTACTTTTGTGTGGTGTATGTACTACCCATGATTTTGTTACTTGTATAATATACTCTAACTTATGGGTATTTACAACTTCATTATATGATCCTTCTTTCATGGGGTGTATGTTTCGTAAGTTAAAAAATCGGTAAGGGAATTTCTAATTATGATTTCCACTCATTAGGTTTCATGCAAACTTCATTGATTATTTTAATCAAATATTATGTGTAAAATCACTATTAATTTATTTATTTAGTATTTTCCACTCCCCTTTGTGTGGATATACCATTTATATACATAATCACTCCATTGATAAATTCTCAAGTTATCAATATGAACTTGATAAGAGTAATCTTAACTCAATTTCCATTCATTGAGTTAAACATCCAAGTCATTGGTGTTGTTGTTACACGAATATGGGTGAATGTCCACTTATTGATTTACACTCATCATATTGAGTTTATTTATATTTTTCACACATAATTATGTCATTGATTTATCCTTAACCTAATGATAAAGTCTTTATAAGGGACTTCATCTCAATTTATATTCTATTGAGACGTCATTGTTGTTATGCACCAAATCACTTCTTTATGGTGTATATACTATAATTTTATATGTTATTTCATTAATACCTTTATTATAGTGATATTATAAAGTTTTTATTAACTCGATTATTTGTATTCAAGAATCTCACATTTGTTTAGGAACTCTAACTAAAATATCATTTTAAATGTTTTAAAGATATCTTCTTCTAAATCATTATTGTAACATCCCAAGTAATTAATAATTTATTTATTTTCATATATATGTATATTTATGAATTATATAGTGTTTTATAGGCTTAAAATGAGAATAAATCCAATCTTAAGCATGGAATACTCTAATATTTTTTTAAAAAGATTGTTTTACCATCTTTTGATGGGAAACCAATATTAAATCTATATTTTGACAATTTATAAGCTCTATTTGTAAAAATGAACATATTATTTAGAACTGTGAAATTGAAATTTACATTTGATAAATTTTTTGTATTTTTCTGAAAATATTCATTTTTTAATGAATAGTGAAAAATACTGCATTTTACTTCAAAACTGCTTTTTCATATAATTTAATTATATGGTTAGATTATCTTTTTAATTGGTTTTATAAATTTAAATTTCAATATATCTTTATCATTTAATCCATTGGTGGACATTAGAATTAATTTTACTTTGCAATTGGACATAAACAATTGTCAAACTTTTGATAGATATTATTTCTAAAAAACCTTCTATTTGTTTTGACAACGGGAATTATTTTTAAATTAATTACTACAATTTATGTGTTATGAATTTGGTAAAATGGATTAAATATTTGGAATTATAAGGTCCAAATTATTTAATTAATACTCTTTTGTTTATTGGACATTATGAATAGTAACGACGGTAATTATCTTTAATTATTGTGATTAATTAGTAATTGCGTGGTTAAGGGTAATAAAATAATATCATAATAATAAAAAATGACCCCAAAATGTGTATTAATGCTACTGGTTGTGTCATGGCTGACATTGGGATGCCTTGTTCCAACATTGGGACCCCATGGAATCACTTTAGTGTGACAGTGACCATTTATTATAATATTTTTTTAAAGGAAAGTATAACCAAAGTATGTATCACCCAAGTAAAACAATTTTAGTTTTGTCTTTCTAATTTATCTATCATACTATAAATAGTCATTGGAAAGATAAAAATATTTCATACATCATGGTAATTGTTTTACAATTTTTAGACATTATATAAATAAATTTATTTATGACGCCATGATGATGTAGTGATTACCTCGTTAATGGATGATTTAAATAAAATGAAAGGATAATGTAAATTCTAAGACTTAAATTTGTTAAAAACCTATTTGATTGGTGTATTTTGAACCCTTTTCAACTTATACTACAAATATATCTTTTTGGAACATTTAAAATCTGAAACTCATTTTAAAATAATGTAACATTTCATGGCTTTCCAAAAGTGCCCCTCCTCCCTCTTATAAAAGGCCCCCACCTCTACCCCCTTACCCACACAACTCAAGCCATTGGCTCGGCCAAAATCTACTCATTTTATCTCTACAAATCCATATTTTCATCATATAGGACTTACCATAGGCAGAATGATCTTCAAGAAACCCCTTTGGTTCAAACCAAAGGGAGATACCTGATTTAAAGATAATGTCTTCTCTAATGTTATTTTTTTTTCTTCTCCAACCCCCTAATCACTTTTTATTCATTTATTTTGTAACACATCAAGTATATTAAATATACTAGGTTGTTGTTATGAGAAGTATTTGACTTACACTTACACACACCTCCGTCTAATGGTTAAAGAACATATTGTTTCTGTGAGTGGTGAATTACTACCTCACGAAATGATGATTGTTCAATATTTTTTAAACACCTTTCATGGTGGCCATTAAGAAGTCACTATATTTATATATGATATATATTATGTTTATGTTGTCCTTATAATTCTTTATTTTTTATTTATGGAATACCTTTATGGTTTTCATTATTGGTAAACACGATATCTTCGTTTTAGGAAGTGCGGACTATCACCCCCTCAAAGTGATTTGAATCGTTAATGCCATATGTGGGATGTATAAAGGATGGAGTTAATGATATTATATATGATATTATAAAATAATTATAATATACTTTTATATCATTATGATTTCACTCTATTAAATATGAAATAGAAATGAAATTAGCGTGCATGCGTACGGATGACTTACCGTCTCCATGAACGGTGCATTTAATTTCTTTCCTCTAAATGTTATGTAATATTTTAAATGCATGTATATAATGGATATATATTATATATATGATATCTACATCGTGATATTAATTCTGGATATAATGGATATTTTACAACATGAACAACTTGTAATTATAAGAAGTTTATTTTTGACACAAGTATCAAAGATCGACAAAACGACCGTTATTAACTTAAATAATAAGATAATCTTCATAACAAGGTAATAAGATATATAAAAGAAATAATGAACTTTAAAAAGGTTCTTAAGAAAGTATAAATTAACTCTATTTTATTATTCAGGACATTAAATAACGATCAAGTCAAGTCAGATACGAGGTAAGGGACTTCGTCTCAATCTCCTTTCATTGAGGCATATTTTGTTTTATACACAAAATTCTTTCATATGGTGTATAAACCCATATTAATTTCAATTTTATTCAAAAGGATTCTTTTTATACGAATCATTTTACTAAATGAAAAAGGGAATGTTTTTGTCTTACATATGTGGCGATAACAACTTCTCTGCTGCCGTGACCATTATTTGAGTTCTGGCTTCCTCAATAAGCCATAAAATTTATTTAAATGAAAAAATAAATACCATGTTTTAATTTTCTTTTATTTTGGTATTGAATATGGTTTTGATAATGTTTTTATTATATCAATGTGTTTTATAGATATCTTATGATTGAAATGTAGAAATGTTATGTTTCATTCAGGCATGTTTTATGTGATACGATTATGTTATGGTTCTTGGGGATTGTTTATGAAGACAGGTGGTTCTGTGATAAACTAAGGGTAGTTGAGCCTGATATATCTCCCCAATGCATTGGGTAACATGAAGGGGTTAAACGCTAAGGTTTCCCCTAAGGGATTTAGGGAATATAATGTGATGGGTTTTCCAAACGTAATTATGAGGGTTACTCTCTACGTAAGAATGTTATGAATGCCTCAAGATACCTTTATGTATTATTATATCTATGAGTTATTCATAAATCTTATTATTTCATGAGGTATGATTAAGTGATTATGTTTTATGAGTAAAGTATGATTTCATTAATTCTTATGTATACATGGACTAATGTTTTCATTCCATATTTTTATATCCCTTACTAAGCTTTTTATGCTCATCCAAAGTTTTTGAAATGTTTTTCATAGGTCAAGGGAAAAGTACATGATATGTTGATAGTTTCGAACAAGTGTCAAGAATGAATCCATGTTTTATTTCAAATGTGTTTCCTTTGATGGGAAAATTTAATGCGATCTTTCATGTAACCACCTTGTTTAAATATGGAATTTAATGCCTGATTTATGATCTAATTATCTAAAATTCTAAACCTAAAATGATCCTCAATGTGCATTCTTATAATAACTCATGGTTAAGTAATGTTTAAGGTTGGGGCCTTATAGTTGGTATCAAAGGTCGTTATAGATAACTTTAGGGGTTAGAATTCTATTAAATGATTATCCAAAAATAATTTTTTTATGGACAAATTGAAATGATATAGCATTTGAAGATTACCATGTTTCTCCATCTAAGACATGCTTTTTCAGAATGGTTTTCCATAGAGGAAATAGGGAAGTAGTGTAGGAAGGCATACAGAAGGAAATGACCTTCCGAATTAGCATCCTAAGATGGTTAGAATTGGAACTGAACAGTTTGTTACAGTAATGGTGCAGTTGACTCAAGCGATAAATGGTGGTGGTATCCATGCAAAAGATCAGCTAGATCAACCACAGAGGAACATGTTAGTGGTGGAACATTTCATGAGGCAACATCCCCCATCATTCAGAGGATCATCTGACCATATTCTAGCTGAAGGGTGGTTTAAACCACTAGAGAAGATTTTCAATGTCATGGGGTGTTCACACAATTGAAAGGTTAGTCTTGCTATTTACCGTTTGGAGTGTGAAGGAGATTAGTGGTGCTCGATGGTTAAAAATATCAGGGACACTGACGAGATTGATGCTCTTAACTAGGATGAATTCAAAGGTATGTTTCTTGAGAAATATTTTCCTTAGGCTGTTTGACTTAGGATGGAAAAACAATTCATGGAATTGAGGAAAGTTGATGACTCGGTGGCTGCTTATGAAGAAAAGATCACTCTATTCGAAAGGGATGCTCCAAATTTTATCTGATACCTTGATAGTAAAATCAATCATTTTTACTCATGATTAAAGCCAAAATATTTAAGGGATTTAGCTTCTTGTGAGTTCAAGAGTTATGAAAAGCTTGTTCGATGTGCTGAGAAGGTGGAAATGGAGTTTTCCGATGATAAAGTGTTCTATAACAACCAATAGAAGAAGAGACTGATGTGGAAGGAGAAAGAGAAGAATCCTTTAAAAAGGTCTTATGGTAAGAAAAATTAGTTTTTATTTTTTTATAAATGTGTAAAAAACCATGATGGGGAATGTCTTTTGAATTTTGGAAAGTGATACTGATGTGGTAAGATGGGACATAAGGCTCGTGATTGCACTGAAAAAGATCAGGGTGATGGTAAGACCAAATTTTATTTATAGTTAGTAAAATTTTTCAAGTGCAATGAGATGGGTCATTATGAAAATGAGTGTTCGACAAAGAGCTCAAATTATGGGAAGCAGTCATACTACAAGCAGAAAGGTGTGGTGAAATCCATTGCAACTACTTCAGCAGATGTTGTGCCATCAAATAAAGTGGTATTTGGTACATTGTTTGTTTTTTCAGATTATTCCACTGTGTTGTTTGATTTGGGGTCTACATATTCTTTTATCTTGGAAAAAGTTTCTAATAAATTGGGAATTCCATCTCCAAAAATGATTCCTGAACTTGTGATAAAAACACCTGGGGGAAATGCTGAGGCGAAAAGAATTTATAAGAATCTTCATATCCTTATCCGTGGAAAGAAACTACTTGCAAACCATATTGTTTTACCTCAAGTAGAGTTTAATGTTATCCTTGGTATGGATTGGCTCTTTGTCTACCATGGTATGATTGATTATAGATCTATAGAAGTTTCTTTTCATAAAGGCTTTCAATTTGTGTACAAGAATGAAACCTTACTACTGATAACATATCAAGAGGATGAGAAACTTGTAAAAGATGGAAATGAATTTTACCTTTCACATATTGTTGAAAATAAAAAGAACTGTTCAGATTAATGATTTGGAAGTGGTAAATGAGTATCCTGATGTTTTTCCTGATGAGTTGCCTGGAATAATACCAGTTCGGGATGTTGAATTTACTATTGATGTAGTTCTTGATGCTAAACCAATTTAGAAACCCCCAATTGCTAAAATTGAACTTTTAGAGTTAAAGGAGAAATTACAATATTTATTAGAGAAAGTATTCATTCGACCTAGAACATCACCATGGGGTGATATTGACTTATTTGTTAAAAAGAAAGATGGTTCAATGAGACTTTGCATTGATTATAGGGCGTTGAATAACATCACTGCTAAGAATAAATATCCTTATCCTCATATCGATGATTTGTTTGATCAGCTCCAGGGAGCTCAGTATTTTTCAAAGATTGACCTGAGATTAGGTTGCCATCAGTTGAAGGTAAAAGAAGCAGATATTCCTAAGACTGCATTTCATACAAGATATGGCCATTATGAATTTGTAATAATGCCTTTTGGGTTAACTAATGCACCTGCTGTATTCATGGACCTTATTAATAGAATTTTCCATGAGTTCTTGGATAAGTTTGTGCTTATTTTAATTTATTATATTTTGGTGTTTTCTAAAAGTAAATAGGAGCATTAAAGTCATTTAAGGGTTAGTTTTCAAACCTTTAAAGAAAAGAAATTTTATGGGAAATTCAAAAGGTGTGAGTTTTGGTTGCAACAAATTTCTTTCCTTGGTCACATTGTTTCTAATGATGTAATAACTATTGATCCTACAAAAACTATGGTTTTTGAAGAATGGGAAAGTCCCACAAATGTAACTGAGATTCTTAGTTTTCTTGGTTTGGTAGGCTATTACCAAAGGTTTGTTAGAAAATTTTCACGGTTATCTAGTCTAATGACTAAGCTAACTTGGAAGGGTGCTATGTTTTTCTGGAAAAAAGAATGTGATGATCGTTTTCAGGAATTGAAATGAAGATTGGTTAATGCTCTAGTCATTGGCACTACCATCCAAGAATGGTGAGTTTGTTATCTACAGTGATGGTTCATTGAAAGGACTTTGTTGCATCCTAATGAAGAATGATCAGGTAATTGCTTATGCTTCACATCAGTTGAAAACTCATGAGGTAAATTACCCTGCACATGATTTAGAATTAGATGATGTTGTTTTCAATTTAAAAATTTGGAGGCGTCATTTGTATGGTGTAAAGTGTGAAATATATACTAATCAAAAAAGTTTAAAGTATATATTCACTCAGAAATAATTGAACATGAGACATAGGAGATGGCTAGAATTAATCAAGGATTGTGATTGTACAATTCATTACCATCCAATAAAATCAAATAAAGTGGATGATGGTTTGAGTCGAAAAAGTAATGCCTCATTAACCATGTTACGTTTGGAATGTGATCCTTTGGTTAAGGATTTGATGATCCTTGGAATAGAAGTTGTTGGTGTAGGAAGTTCTTCTATTTTGTTTCATGTGTCATTGAGATCATCTCCATCCGACAAAATTAAGCAAACTCAGAAGCAAGATAGTGAGCTGTAGAAAAAGTTAGATCCGGTTCAGAAGGGTAAGCTGCCCGAATTCAACATTGATAATGATTGTTTTTTGAGATTTGAGAAGAGATTTTGTGTGCCTTGGGATTCATAGTTTAAGAGAGAGTTGTTATGTGAAACTCATAGTTATCTTTTTTCAGTTCATCCTGGTAGTACTAAGATGTATATAGATCTTCGGGAGTATTACTGGTGGGATTTAATGAAAAGAGATATTGCTTATTTTACTGTGAAGTGTTTGGATTGTCAATAGGTTAAAGCAGAGAGGCGGTTACCGAAAGGGATGATTCATCCTTTACCAGTTCCAGAGTGGAAATGAGAAAATATATCCACAGACTTCATTGTTGGATTTCCGAAGATACCTCGCGGTAATAATGCAATCTGGGTTACCTTTGATCTCTTGACTAAATCTACTCATTTTCTTGCTATAAGAGATATGTTTTCCCTAGATCAACTTTCTTATTTGTACCTTAAAGAGATAGTTAGGTTTTATGGAGTTACCCTCTCCATTTTATCTGATCGTGATCCCAGGTTTACTTCTAACTTTTTGAAAGTCCTTCAGAAGTCGTTGGGTACTGAATTAAATTTTAGTACAGCTTTTTATCCTCAATTAGATGGGAAGTCAAAACGAACAATTCAGACATTAGAGATTATGCTACATGCTTGTTTGATGGATTATGAGGGAAGTTGGGACCAACATTTATCTTAGGTTGAGTTTCCTTATAATAAAAGTTTTTATTCTAGTATACAAATGGCACTATTTGAGGCATTATATGGGAAGTGGTGTTGAACTCCAGCTTTTTGGGATGAAGTTGGTGAAAGGAAGTTGATGGGACCATAATTTGAAGAAGAGTTGGAAAAAGAAGATCAACTGATACAGAAACACATGAGAACAGCTCAGAGAAGGCAGAAACGTTATGCAGACAATAGGAAGAAGGATCTCTCTTATGAGGTAGGTGATCATGTCTTCCTCAAGGTTTCACCATGGAAAAGTGTGATGTGATTTTGTAAGAAAGGAAAGCTGAGTAAAATTTTTATTGGACCATATGAAATTTTGGTGAGATTTGGATAAGTTTCATACCAAGTGGCTTTACCTCTGAATTTCTCTCAGGTACACAATGTTTCTCACGATTCAGTGTTAAGGAAGTACACGCCAGATCCATCTCATATTTTGAGTCTAGAGGCAGTTCAGCTGAAAGAGAACCTATCTTATGAGGATAAACCAGTCAAGATTCTTGATCATAGGGAGCATGTATTTAGGAATAAGTTGATTCATCAAGTAATGTTTTTGTGGAAAAACCACATGATAGAAGTGGCAATATGGGAATCTAAAAATGCAGTGAGGGATAAATACCCCCACTTATTCGATATGTAAATAAATTGTAGGGATGCAATTTTCTAAAATGGGGAAGGATGAAACATCCCAAGTAAGTAAAGAATTATTTATTTTCATATCTATGTATATTTATGAATTAGATAGAGTTTTAGAGGTTTTAAATGAGAATAAATCCAATCTTAAGCATGGAATACTCTAATTTTTTTTAAAGATTGTTTTACCGCCTTTTGAGAGAAAACCATTTTTAAATCTATATTTTGACAATATTATAACCTCTATTTGTCAAAATAAACATTTTATTTAGAATTGGGACATTAAAATTTACATTAGATAAATTTGTGGTATTTTTCTGACAATGTTCATTTTTTAATGAATAGTGAAAAATACTACATTTTACTTCAAAACTAGTTTTTCATCTAATTTAATTATATGGTTAGATTATCTTTTTAATTGGTTTTAAAGTTTAATAAGAATATATTTTTATAATTTAATCCAATTTTGGTCATTAAAATTAATTTCACTTTGCAATTGGACAATAACAATTGTCATACTTTTGATAAATATTGTTTCTAAAAAACCCGCTATTTGTTTTGACTACATGAATTATTTTTAAATTAATTACTGTAATTTCTATGTTTGGAATTTAGTAAAATTGATTCCATATTTGGAATCAGAAGGTTAAAATTATGTAATTAATACTTTTGTTTTTGGACATTATGAATAGTAATGACGCTAATTATCTTTAATTATCGGGATTAATTAGTAATCGGGTAGTTAAGGGTAATAAAATAATATGATAATAATAAAAAATGACCCCAAAATGTTTTATAATTCTACCGGTTGTGTCATGGATGACCATGGGATGCCTTGTGACAACATTGGGACCCCATGGAATAGCTTTTGTGTGATAGTGGCATTTTATTATATTTTTTTAAAAGGAAACTATAACCAAAGTATGTATCACCCATATAAAACAATTTTAGTTTTGTCTGTGTAAACAATATCTTAGACAATAAATAGACATTGGAAATCTAAAACTATTTCCTACAACATGGATTTTTTTTATAATTTTTAGACATTATATAAATAAATTTATTTATGACACCATAATGATGTAGTGATTACCTCATTAATAAAAACTTTAAATAAAATAAAAAGATAATGTAAAATCTAAGACATACACTTGTCTAAAACCTATTGGATGGGTGTATTTTGATCCCTTATCACCTTATCCTAGAAATATATCTTTTTTTGACCTTTAAAATCTGAAACGCATTTTAAAATAAAGTAACATTTCATGACTTTCCAAGAGTTCACCTCCCCCCTCTTATAAAAGGCCTGCACCTCTACCCCCTTAACCACCCCTCTCAAGCCATTATCTCGGCAAAAACCTACTCATTTTATCTCTCCACATCCCTATATTCATCATATAAGCCATACCATAGGAATAAATCTCTTCAAGAAACCCTTTTGGTTCAAACCAAGGGGAGTTACCCGATTTAAAGGTAATGTCTTCTCTAATGTTATTTTGTTTTATATTGATTCTCCAACCCCCTAAACTATTTTTATTCCACTATTTTGTAAAAAAAGCAGTATATTCAATATAATATTATGTTTTTATTAGAGTTATTTGATTTAAACTTACACAAACCTCTGTCTAATTGTTAAAGAACATACTGTTTCTGTGAGTGGCTAATTACTACCTCACAAAACAATAATTGGTCAATATTATTTTATCACCTTTCATGGTGGCCATTAAGAAGTCACTATATTTATATATGATATATATTATGTTTATGTTGTCCTTATCATTCTTTATTTTTCTATTTATGGAATACCTTTATGGTTTCCATTATGGGTAAACGTGATATCTTCATTTTAGAATGTGCGGACTACCACCCCCTCAATGTGATTTGAATCGTTAATGCAATATGTGGGATGTATAATGGATGGATATAATGATATTATATATGATATTATACTAGAATTATAATATAACTTTATATCATTATGATTTAACTCTATTAAATATGAAATAGAAATGAAAGCAGTGTTCATGCGTACGTACGGCTTACTGTCTCCATGAATGCTGCATTTCATTTCTTACCTCTTAATGTTATGTAATATTATAAATGCATGTATATACTGGATATATATTATATATATGATATCTATATCATGAATATAATTCTGTATATAATGGATATTTTTTCACTTGAACAACTTGTAATTATAAGAAGTTTATTTTTGACTAAAGTATTAAAGATCGATAAAATGACCGTTATTAACTTTAATAATTACATAATGTTCATAAAATGGTAATAAGTGATATAAAAGGAATAATGAACTTGAAAAATGTTCTTATGAATGTAGAAATTAACTCTAGTTTATTATTCAAATGATTAAAGAACGATCAAGTCATGTCAGACACGAGGTAAGGGACTTCATCTTAATCTATTTTCATTAAGGCATATTTTGTTTTATACACAACATTCTTTTATACGTTGTATAAACCCCTTTTACTTTTACTTTTATTCAAATTTAATCCTTTTTTATGAATCATTTTACTAAATGACCAAAGGGAATGTTTTGTCTTACGTATGCGGCGACAACGACTTCTCCGCCGCCATGACCATTATTTGAGTTTCGGCTTCCTCTACAAGCCATAATTTTTTTTAAAATTGCAAAAATAAATACCATGTTTTAATTTTCTTTTATTTTTGTATTGAAAATGGTTTTGATAATGGTTTTATTATATCAATGTGTTTTATTGATATCTTGTGATTGAAATGTGGAAATGTTATGTTTCCTTTATGCATGTTTTGTGTGATACGATTATGTTATGGTTCTTGGGCATTGTTTATGAAGACGGGTGGTTCTATGATAAACAAAGGGCGAGTGATCCCGATATAGCTCTCCAATGCATTGGGTAACACAAAGGAGTTAAACACTAAGGTTTCTCCGAAGAGATTTAGGGAATATACTGGGATGAGTATTCAAAACGTAACCCCGAGGGTTACTCCCTACGTAAAAATGTTATGAATGCATCAAGTTACCCTTATGTCTTATGATTTCTATGATTTATTCATAAATATTATGATTTAATGATGTACGATAAAGTTCTTATGTTTTATGAGTAAAGTATGATTTCATTAATTCTTATGTATATATGGACTAATGTTTTGATTCCGTATTTTTATATCCTTACTGAGCTTTTTATGCTCATCCCAAGTTTTGGAAATGTTTTTCACAGGTCAAGGGATAAGAACATGATTTGATGATAGTGTCGAGCAAGTGTCAAGAAAGAATCCATGTTTTATTTCAAATAAGTTTCCTTCGATGTGAAAAATGAATAATGTATTTTATGTAACCACCTTGTTTAAATGTGGAATGTAATGCATGATTTATGATCTAATTCTCTAAAACTCTAAACCTGAAATGATCCTAAATGTGAATTATTGTAATAACTCAAGATTAAGTAATTTTTAAGGCTGAGTCCTTATAATTATCATTAATTTCCATGTTTTAAAAATAATTTTATGGATTTATTTATATGGAAATTAATGTTTTGAAATTAAAATTCCTTTCAAATGTTTAAAATTATTATGGGACACTTTGATTCAAAAATCAATTTTAAACGTCTTCTTTGATAAATAGTGGGAATTTTAAATGTTTTCATGAAAAAGATGACATTTCTTTCAAATTGTTTTACTGATTATTATCTTCAATTTCAATATCCTTCATTTTATTTTATTATTGATTGAGGTTGATTTATTATAATAAAATCATACATTTTGTATTTAATAAGCTATGTTTGACTATGGATGTTCTATTTCTATACCATTCATGGTTTATGGTTAATGTATTAACATTATGTATGATAGTTTTAATAGGAATGTTTATGCTTGGTTTCATCCTTTTCATATACATAACTATTTGGACCTAGTAAGTGATGGGTGGAGCCCGCTATGAATACTCTATGCATTGGTTGATCTCTTGAGACAAACTAGTGTCTTGGCACAAGGCCTTGAAAAAAATCTTATTTGTAGTCTTGGCACGAGGATTGGACTATGCTGTTATGATTTCCGTAATTATGCATTCCATCATTATGAAATTAGCTATTTATATAACATGTGATTATTTAACTAGTATAATATCCATGTGAATTTGTAAATGGAATTATTTGATTTACATTTTCCATATTAAGCTGAAGTATATATTTAAAATTCTTGTGTTTTGGTCTTATACAATTCCTTAAATTTCAAGGCTTATTTATGAAAGATTCCACTTTATTGTTATCTATACTGATCATCTGAGATCAACCCTTTCTATATTTTATTTTTTCCCGGATGTTAAGAATTATATTATGGTTGACCTACAGGTATAGGCTAAGGGATATTATTGTCTTAAAAGGGGGCACCATGTTTTTGTTTTTCATTTCATAATGTAATGTAAAACTTATATATGTATCTATTATTTCCAATGCTACTAAACTAATCAGTCTTTCAAGACATGATCACTTGTGATCCTACCAATGTTAGGTAATAATGCACTGAATCTGGGTAACTGGGTTTAGGGAATTATAGTTGGTATCATAGAAAGTTTAGTACAAACCTTGGAATCTATATTTAGAAAAAATATTATTAGAAAACACTACCCTAAGATAGACATTGAGGATTAGTATAGAAGAACATCCAAAATTTTTGTAAGTGTAAATATTATATTGTTTTTGAAAGAAAATACATCCATGTATGGATACAAAGTGGAAGAGGTGGCTCCTGCATAGAAGTTCCTAGGAGTTAAAACACTGACAAGGAGTTTCAGGCTTGACCCGGGGTGTCCTATTACACGACAACAGGCCTTGCTGAACTCTTGGTATTGACACTCCAAAAGGATATGCTTATGATAATTCATGTTTTCATTAAAAACTGATTTAATGGATTTTAATATATGATGATAAGAAAAAACCATGGTTAATACTAAGGTGTTTTAGATTGAATGTTAGGTGTCATGATATTCTCAAAATGATTTTATGACTATTGTTACTCACAAAATGCTTTCTCATTTTAGCCAATGGTTGGATTCCAAGGAAGTCATAGTAACATTTAACATGATGTATTTGGTGGGCACAGTGGTGGAAATGTGCAATTAAATTGAATATTGATAGGAGTAAAAGATATCATGTTCTTTCCGAATCTGTTTTCCAAAAATATGATCAAAAACATATTTATTAACCAACTCTCAGACTCAACAATGAAGAGAAAGGTGGTGAATGATAAGAGTTCCAGTAGTGGATACCATGGAGAAAAGATAGCTCATTTTCCATCATGCAGTAAATGTGGAAGGAGACACCTAGGAAAGTGTCTAAATGATACAATATAATGCTTTATGTGTGGAAAAGAAGGACATAAAGTAAACAATTTTCAAGGAAAATGAAGAGTAATATGGATGAGAATAAAAATTATTTCAAGAATCCATTTATAGTCATTTTTCACAAATGTAAGGGACCAGATCATTACCATATTAAATTATCTATTCTATAGCGTAACCTCCTTTTCAAAGAAGTTACAATGTGGAAATAAATGGATGTTAAAAGGTTTAAATATATTAGTGCTCTTTGTTAATGAGATTACTTTGGAAGACTTTTCTCTTGTATGTGTAACTTTGCAGTTTGTTATGTGAAAATAACATTCGAGGAATAATTATGATTTCTTTTTTGGATATAATTATAAATAATCATTTGGGTTTATATGATCCTTAAATTTGAGGTAATTACATGTTATCAATTTTTAGGATGAAAATGCGAGGTATGAGATAACATTTGTGGTTAAATTATGTTATGGTGATTTTGAGGAATTTATCTCATTTTAAAAATGTTATAAAATAGAGTTTTTGAAAAAGGACAACATGCAGACCGTGTGACAACTCATCGCATCGGAGAAAGCTGTATGAATCAAACCCACTACCAAAGTGCAACTAGGATTTATTGTATACCACTAGAATATGTGAAGTCCCTGGTTAGTATGACTGATTATTTTTAGTTAAATGATGTTATTAATCAATAATAAGTTGATTTTGGATCTTATTTTTTTATCAAATAGATATCCTTAGTGTAAGAAAATGATTTGGTGATTAAGTGAAACATGTTATTTTGGAAGTCGTTTTCTCTTTTGGGAACACAATATGCCTAACAAAAATAAAATACTATGAGATTTAATTTGAGGAGTAATGGTGGATTTTTTTCCATGTTCTTATTATATTGAGATTTAGGTTATTTATGGAAATTATTATCCTATCATTTAGAATATGTGATTTGGATAATTACTAAGTCTGTGACTTTAAGAGTAGTCGATATTATTTGGAGATACAGTTTTAACGTGGAAGACTACATAATCAAATTCTTCTGAGTTTTGTGTTTCAATCTTTGTTTGGATTATATTGAAAGATTATAAGGACAATTTTTTATTAAATGGTATTTATTAAACATTTGGTATTGTTGTTTTAATTATAGATATTAAAATTAGTATTTCTTTTTCTAAAGGATTATCTTTTTCGGGGATCATCTGATCTTGTACTAACCCTTTTGGTTTTGGTTAATATCTAAAGACAAGGGAAATATATTGTTCATCCTTTGTAGATTATGTGATTATATATAAGTTGATTCTATTGCTTCAGGTGTGACCAAGTCCTCTTGAATACTCATCATTTGGAGTGAAATATGAGTTTGTGTTAGAAATTTGTTTAAGTATGGAATTCTACTTATCAAGTATTTTGTTTCTTATTATAAGAATAAATTAATTCATAAACCTTAGGGAAATTATCTTAAACCCAAAATTATATTATTTGATTACATTAAATTATTCATCATAGATTTATGGCTTTGAGGCC
Organism: Viscum album; assembly: GCA_963277665.1. Taxonomy (NCBI): domain Eukaryota; kingdom Viridiplantae; phylum Streptophyta; class Magnoliopsida; order Santalales; family Viscaceae; genus Viscum; species Viscum album. Next base: position 303,926,480 of record OY728148.1, on the reverse strand, counting down.
CTCAATTTTCCATTCATGTGTTTATGATTTGATGAGCTCAATCACTCCCTATAAATATTTACATTTTCCCTCTAATTATAGTTTCCACAAATGTTATCCTATTAAAAATCCCTATTTGGTGGGGACTTTTTCATTTCACATTCCATCTTATCAAGTCTAAATTTTATTAAGCCTTTTTACGATGTTGGTTTTCCACAGTGATATTTTCTTTATTTTTTATCTTTTTTTAGAAAAACAATTTCAAATTGCAAGGATTCAATTTATTGAAGGAGAGAAGAATGCAATACCCCCAGCTTCCTCAGTATGCTAACTTTGAATAATACAATAGCATGTGATGTACACAACACCGAGTTCAAGTTCCCCATGACCTATCAAACTAGCCGTTTAGAAAGAAGGTATGAATATTAATAACCACATTTTAAATTTTAAATATATCTCATATCATTTTAACATTCATATTTTCATTTTCTTAGACATAATATAAGGACCAATTTAATTTTTCAGATAAAAGAAGTATTTTTCAAAAAAATGCAGTTTTCCACCTTTTAATGGAGAACACTTTCTAATTCCATATTTGAAAATTTTATATGTTCTATTGGACAAAATAAAATTCTTCATTATAATTGGGAAATTAAAATTTACTTTGGGTAAAAAAAAATTCTAATAAAAATCATTTTTTATGAATAGTGAAAAATACTGTATTTTAATTGAAAACTACCTTTCAATATGATTTAATTATATGGGGAAACTATCTTTTTAATTAGTTTTAAAGTATAATTAGATTATATTTTTACCATTTAATCTAATATTGGTCATTGTAAGTAATTTCACTTTGAAATTGGACATAGACAAGTGTCAATCTTTTAATAGTTTTTATTTCTTAAAAAAACACCTTATATTTTGACAATGGTAATTAATATTAGATTAATTAATAAAAATATCTATGTTTGAATTCGGTAAAATAGAAATCATTTTTGGATTCAGAATATAAAATATAGCTTAGGCTGATTTTTTTTTTTATTTTTCTGAAATACTTCAATTTTTGATGAATAGTTAAAACACTAAGTAGTAGTAAAAAATGACGTTTTCATTTAAATGAAATTTTATCACTTCTATGAATTGAATTACGAAAATCCAACATATATAGTTGTTATTAGTAATTAACATTTGGTTCAATAAGATGAAAATAATTTTTGGGGAATTGTAACTTTTTAATTTTATTTACTACGGTTAAAGATAAATAGGATAATTCAATGTAAAATAATATTATAATAATATTAAATTACCTTAACATATGCCATGATCCTATTGGTTGATAAATTTCTGACCTTAGGCATCATTGGGTCGATTTTGGGACTCCATGGATCCACTTAAGAGTGATAATGACACTTTATATTAATTAATTTAAAGTAATGACAAAAATGACAAAACATATATCATCTAGTAAATGATTTCTTACATGGGGTAATAAGTGTTATCTATTTGACTATAAATATTCATTTAAAATATTAACATATTTCCTACATCATCATATTTTTTATAATTTTTAGACATCAAATAAATAAAATTATTTATAACACAATAATCATGTAGTGTTTACCTCATTAATAAATGATTTAAATAAATAAGATAATAAAAGTTAAAACAACATCAAAAACCAATAAAATTATTATTGGATGATTTTATTTATAACAATATTCAAATTTTATTTGAATTTAAAAAGTTTTGGCTCTTTAGAAACCTCAAATCATTATATAATAAAATAATATTTTCAAACATTCCTAAAGAGACCATCCTCCCCCTTATAAAAAGCCATCACCCCTTACCCATTACCCGCACATCTAAAACCCCTTTTCTCATCCAACCACTTTCCAAATAATCTCTCAAGATCCCTACCTTACACTTAGAATAATTAACTTAGGAAGAAGACTGTTCAAGAAAATTTTTTGTTTCAAACCAATGGGAGTTACCTGATTTAAAGGTAATGTGTTCTCTTAAGTTCTTTTCTTTTATTTTACTTCCCCAACCAAATAAACTCTTTTATTCCATTATTTTATAATTACACCATTATCCTTAGTATACTATGTTGTTTATATTAGAAGGATTCTAACTAAATTTACACACATCTCCGTCTAATGGGTAAAGAACATATTGTTTCGTTGGACGGTGAACTACTGCCTCACGAAATGATGATTGTTTAGTATTCTCCTACAACCTTGTATGGTGTCCATTAAGATGGAACTATTTTTTGATGTGATGTATATTATATTTATATTGTCTCTATACTTCTGTATTTTTCATTTATATCATAAAATTATGGTCTCTATAATGGGTAAATAAAATAATTTCATTTGAGGATGTGCAGAATATCGCCCCCTCAATGTGATATGATTCGTTCATTCCATAAGTGGAACATATAAAGGATGAAGTTAATTAAATTAAATAACATAGATATTATTCTTGAATTACAATAAACCTATTTATTTTTAAATTTTCATTCCTTTAAATATAGAATACAAATGAAAGTAGCGTTCATGCCTACATACAACTTACCGTCTCCATGAATAGTGTGTTTCATTTATTAACATCAAATGATATGGAATATAATAAATACATATACACTGGATATATATAATATATATGATATCTAAATCATGTATTTAATTCTGGTGATAATGTAATTTTGACCACATGGACAATTTGTAATTATAACATGTTCATTTTTGACTAATGTTTCGAACATCGACAAAATATGCGATATGAACTTAAATAATTATCTAATTATTATAGGAAGTTAATAAGTGATATAAAATGAATAAAAAAAACATTAAAATTGTTCTTGAGGAAGTATATATTAACTTAAGTTTATTATTCATAAGTAACATGGAACATATGAGTCAATTCGGACACGATGTAAGGGGTTTCTAATCTCACTTTTAATTCCATGATATTTCCATTGTTTGCCACATATTTATTGCATGTGATGTATTTTGTACTTCCATTTGATATATATTATCCTGATTTTATTTAAATTCATTTTATTATGTGATTAATTTGGTGGTTATTAACTTTTGTTCATATGACTCGATTGATTACATTGTGGTAAGGGGTTTTCATATCACTTCTTATTCCCGTGAGATTCGTGCTAAATTGCCACTATTTACTTTTGTGTCGTGTATCTACTACCCATAATTGTATTCCTTTTGTAATATTATTTAATTTATTGGTATTTAAAACTTCAGTGTATGATCCTTCTTTCAGGGGGTGTATGTTTCAAAGTTACCAAATTATAAGGGAATTTCTAATTCCGATTTCCACTCATTGGGTTTCACGCAATCTTCATTGATTATTTTACTGCAAAATTATGTGTAAAATCTCTATTTATTTATTTCTATAGTAATTTACAATCCCATTTCTGTGGATGTACCTTTGATACACATAATCACTCTATTGATAAATTCTCAAGTCATTGATTTGAACTTCATAAGAGTAAACTTAACTAAAATTTTATTCATTGAGTTAGACATCCAAGTCATTGGTGGTGTTGTTACAAGAGTATGTGTGAAGGAAGTATGATTGATTTAAACTAATAATATTGAGTGTATTTATATTTTTCACACATAATTATGTCATTTATTTATCCTTAACCTAACGATATGGTCTTTATAAAGAATATCATCTCAATTTTCATTCAATTGAGACTCCATTATTGTTATGGACCAATTCATTCTTATATGGTGTATATATTTTAATTTGACTTATTATATCATTAATCACTTTATTATAATGATATTATAAATTTTTTATTACATCAATTATTGTTATTCAAGCATCTCTCATTTTTATAGGACCTCTAACAAAAATATCATTTTAAATGTTTTAACGATTTATTCTTCTAAATAATTCCCATTAATGTCCATGTTTTAAAAATGATTTTAAGGATTTATTTATATGGACATGAATGTTTTGAAATTAAAATTACTTTCAAAAGTTTCACTGTGTTATGGAAAAATGTGATTCATAAATCTATTTTAAACAACTTCATTGATAAATAGTGTGCTTTTTTAATGTTTTCAAGAAAAAGTGGTTATTTCATTAAAATAGTTTTACTATCTATTTTAATTAATCATAATATCAATAATTTTATTTTATTCTTTATTGAGGTAGATTTATTATAATAAAATCTTCCATATTGTATTGAATAAGTTATTTTTGACTGTGGATGTGCTATTTTTATATCATCCATGCATTATGGTTAAAGTGATAACATTTCGTATGCTAGTTTTAATACAAATGTTAATGTTATGTTTCAACCTTTTCATATGAGGAATTAATTGGACTTAGTAAAGGATGGGTGGATCCCTCTATAGCTCCTTGATGCATCGGTAGGTCTCATGAGACCCACTAGTGTCTTGGCATAAGGCCTTGACAAACTCTTATTTGTAGTCTTAACACAAGGCTTTGACTATGTGGTTATGATCTCCGACATTATGCATTCCATCAATATAAAATTAGCTATTGATATTACATGTCATTATTATACCAGTAGAATATACATGTGTATAGGTAAATGGTGTTATTTGATCTATATTTTCCATATTATACTGAAGTTTAAGTTTAAAAGTATTGTGTTTTAGTCTTATACATTGCCTTAAATTTTTATTTATTTTTATGGAAGTTTCCGTTATATTGTTATCATTACTAAGCATCTGAGCTCACCCCTTTAGATGTTTTATTTTTTCCAAGATATGAGGAATTATGTTATGGTAGAACTTTAGGGACAGGATAAGGGATATGAGTGTGTTTAAAGGGGGCACAATGTTGTTGTTTTTAATTTAATAATGTAATGTAAAACTTATGTATGTATCTATTAGATACAAGGTTACTAAAATAATGATTATTTAGAGACTTGATCTCTTGTGATCATGCCAATGTTAAGTAATAATTCACCGACTCTGGGTAACTGGGGTTGGGGAATTACATTTGGTATTAGAGGAAGATTAGTAGAAACCTTGGAAGCTATATTTTGAAAAACGCTGATTAGAAAACACTACCCTAAGATGTATTTTTAGGATTATTATAGAAGAACATTGAAAAAATTTGGTAGTGTAAATATTATGCGGTATTTCTAGGAAAATACATCCATGTATAGAGATAAACAGGTATAGGTGGCTCTGGAACAGATGTACCTAGAATTGAAAACTCCCACAAGGAGTTTCGGGCTTGACCTAGGGTATCCTGGTACACGCCAACATGCCTTGTTGCACTCTTGGTATAGACACTCCCATGGGATATTCTTAGGATAATTCATGTTTTCTTTTACAAACCAATTTGAATGATTTTAATATAATAGGAGAATAAATAATCTTGGTTAACCCTAAGGTGTTTTAGATTTAAAATACAATGTCATGATATTCTCTAAATGGTTATATGACTATTGTTTCTCACACAATGCATTCTGGATTTCGTCAATGGATGGATTCCAAGGAAGTTATAGTAACACTGTACATGATATACAAGATGGTAACAATGGTGGAAATGTAAAATTAAATGGAATGTTGATAGGAGTAACAGATATCGTGTTCATGCCAAATCAATTTTCCAAAAAATATGATCAATAACATGTATATTAACCAACTCTCAGACTCAACAAAGAAGAGAAAGGTTGTGAATGATAAGTGCTCCAGTAGTGGTGACCATAGAGAAATGAAATATCATTTTCCATCATGAAGGAAATGTGGAAGGAGACACCCAAGAAAGTGTATCAATGGAACAAAAAAATACCTTATGTGTGGGAAAGAAGGATATAAAGTAAAGAATTGTTGAGGAAAAATTAAGAGTACTATTGAAGAAAATAAAAATGATCCTTTGAATCCATTTTTAGTCATTTTCTGTAAATTTAGGGACCTAGGCATTACCAGAGTCAATGCCCTATTCTATAGGACAACCTATTTTAAAAGGAAAAACCTATGTGGAAATAAATGGATGGCGAAATGTTTAAAAGTATTAGTGCTCTTTGTTGATGGGATTACATTGGAATAATTTTATCTTATATGTGTGACCCCACAGATTGTTATGTGAATATTCTATTCATGGAAGAATTATTTATTCTTTTATGGATATATTTATAAATAATCATTTGGGTTTATTTGATCCTTGAATTTGAGGAAATTACAAGTTATTAATTTTTTGGATGAAAATGTGAGGTATAAGATAATCCATGTGGTTAAATTATGTTATGGTTATTTTGAGTAATTTATCTCATTTGGAGAATGTTATAAAATATAGTTTTTGAAAAAGGAAAACATGCTGACCATGTGAAAACCCATCAGGTCAGACAAAGTTGAGGGAATTAAACCCAATACAAAAGTGTGACAGGGATTTATCACCTATCACTGGACTATGTGAAGTCCCATGTTAGTATGACTAATTATTTTTAGTTAAATGATTTTATTTATCAATAATAAGTCGATTTGGGATCTTATATTTTATCAACTCAATATCCTTAGTGTAGGAAAATGATTTGGTGATTAAGTGATAAATGTTATTTTGGAATACATTCTCTCTATTGGGAACACTGTATGCCTTAGGAAAATAGAATACTATGGTATTTAATTTTAGGAGTAATGGTGGATTTTTATCTATGTTTTTACTGTGTATTTATAGATATTTTGGTTATTTATGGAAATGATTAACCTATTATAGAGAATATGTGATTAGGTTAATTACTTTTAAGTATGATAATTTAAGAGTTGTCGATGTTATTTAGAGATACAGTTTAACGTGGAAGACTACGTAATCAAAGTATTCTAAGTTTTGGGTTTCAATAATTTTTAGGATTATATTGAATGATTTTATGGACAATTGTTTATTAAATGGTATTTATTGAACATCAGGTATTGTAGTTTTAATTATAAAAATTAAGATTAGTATTTCTTTCTCTAAAGGATTATCCTTTTTGGGGATCATCTAATCTTATACTAACCATTTTGGTTTTGGTTATTATCTAATGACAATGGAAATATATAGTTCATACTTTGTGGTCTATGTGATTCTCTATAAGTTGATTCTAGTGCTTCAGGTGTGACCAATTCATCTTGAATACTCATTGTTTGGAGTGAAAGATGATTTTGTGGTCGAAATTAGTTAAAGGATTTAACTTTACTTATTATGTTTTTTATTCTTATTCTATGAAGAAATTAATTCATAAAACATAGTAAAAGGATCTTAAACCCAAAACTATATTATCCTAATACATTATGTTATTCATCATAGATTTACAGCTTTGAGGCCCTCTATTTTTCATTCAATTTTTTTGTGATTGATGAGCTAAATCACTCCCTATAAATTTTAACATTTTTACTCCAATTATAATTGAAACCAATACTCTCTTATTCAGAATCCTAATTTGGTGGTGAATTTTTCATTTCTATTCCTTATTATTAAGACTAAATTTTGTTAACCCTAGTTTGGATGTGCATTTTCCACATAGGTATTTTATTTTTTTTATCTTTTTTTGAAGAACAATTTCAAATTTCTAGGATGTAATTTATTGAAGGAGGGAAGAGTTTACCACGCCAAGCTTCCACGATACGCTTCTCTTTGAATAATACAATATTGTGCGATGAATGAAACACTGAGTTCAAGCGCACCACGACCTATCAAACCAGATGTTTAGAAAGCTTTTATGAATAGTAATAACCAGATTTTTAATTTTATATGCATCCAAAATAATTTTATAATTCATATTTTCTGTTTCTTGGACACAATATAAGGGAAAATTCAATTTTTTCAGACAAAATAAGTATTTAAAAAAAATGCAGTTTTTCCACCTTTTAATGGTATACCCATTATAAATTTCATATTTGAGACTTTAATATGTTCAATTTGACAAAATAAAATTATTATTTATAACTAGGACATCAAAATTTACTTTGGGTAACTTTTTTGTAATTTCCCGATAAAATTCATTCTTTTTATATTGAAAAATACTGTATTTTAATTCAAAAATTTATTTTAATCTAATTTATTTATATGGTAAAATTATTTTTCTTAATTGGTTGTAAATTGTAGTTATATTATATTTTTACAATTTAATACAATTTTGGTCATTTTATATAATTTCACTTTGAAATTTGACATACACAAGTGTCAATCATTGGATAATTATTAATTTTTTTAAAACACGCTTTTTGTTTTGACAAAAAGAATTAATATTAAATTAATTGATGAAACTTATATGCTTTTAATTTGGAAAAATAGACATCTTTTTTTTTAATTTTAATATAAATATATCTTAGGCCAAATTTTTGGTAATTTTCTGAAAAAACATCAATTTTTGATGAATAAAGAAAACACTAAGTAGTAGTTAAAAAATCTGCGTTTTCATATAAATGAAATTTTACCACTTCTTTGAATTGAATTTTGAAAATCCTATATACATGGTTTTTATTAGTAAGTAAAATTTTGTTAAAAAAGACAAAATTATTTTTTGGTGAATAGTAACTATGGATTTTATTTACTACAGTTAAAGGTAAATAGGGTAATTCAAGGTAAAATTTACATTATAATAATATTAAATTACCCTAAAATGTGTCTTAATCCAATTTTATTAAAAATTTCTAACCATGGGAATATTTGGGTAGATTTGGGGACCCCATGGAGCCACTTAAGAATGATAATGACACTTTATATTACTTAATTTAAAGTAATGACAAAAATGACATAAACATATAAACTTTAGTAAATAAATTCTTACATCAGGTTATATAAACTATATCATTGACTATAAATATAAATTTCAAAGCTAAAAATATTTCCTACATCATGAAAGTTTTTTTATAATTTTTACACATCATATAAATAAAATTATTTATGACACAATAATGATACAGTGTTAACCCCACTAATAAATGATTTAAATAAATAATATAATAAATATTAAAACATTATCCAAATGGTGTACAATTATTATTGAATACTTTTATTTCAAAACATATCTATATTATAATTTAATTTAATATGTTTTGGACTTTTAGAAACTAAAAATTATTATATAATAAAACAATATTTTTAAACATTCCTAGGCATCCCCTCATCCCCTAATAAAAATCCCTCACCTCTAACCCATTAATAACACCTCTAAAGCCCCATTTCTTGTCCAAACTCTACTAAAATAATCTCTCAAGATCCCTATTTTCTACCTAGAATCCTTACCTTAGGCAGAAGGCACATCAAGAAATCCTTTTGGTTCAAACCAAAGGGAGTTACTGGATTTAATGGTAATGTCTTCTCTTAAGTTCTTTTCTGTTATTTTACTTCTCCAACCACATAAAATCTTTTATTCCATTATTTTATAACAACACTAGTATCCTCAATATACTATTTCATTTATATGAGAAGTATTTTAACTACACTTACACACACCTCAGTCTAATCGGTAAAGAACATAATATTTCTGTGGACAGTGAACTACTGCCTCACGAAATGATAATTGTTCAATATTCTCCTACAACTTCTTATGGTGGGAATTAATATGGATGTTTTTTTACATGTGATATATATTATATTTATATAAACTCTATGCTTATATATTTTTCATTTATATCATTCCTTTATGGTTTCCATATTGGGTAAATATGATAATTTCATTTGAGAAAATGTGGACTACCGCCCTTTCAAAGTGATATGACTCATTAATGACATACATGGAATATATAAAGGATCATGTTAATTAAACTAAATAACAAATATATTATACTTGAATTATAATATTGTTTCCTCTCGAATTGGGGATGACCTCATTGATTTAAGGTTCAAACATTCCAAGCGGTTTCTAATGGGTTTCTTCGTAGAACCAGAAACATCCAATGATTCCATATCCATTTGGACCTACATTACAAAGGTAGGTTCTCATTAGTTATGAACTGATGAGACTTAAGAATTTTCATTGGTCAAGAGGATGGAAGGTCAGACTCATCACACCTTTTTGAGGGGAATTATTGTCTACTGCGAGACTCTATTTATAGATTTAAGTTATGTTCATGAATCCTTATTACATTACCAAGTATGAAAATGTGCATTCCTTTAGATTTGAAAATCAATTATTAGTATGTATGAGATTTAGAGAATCTTTTATATGTATTATAGGTTCGTCATCGATAGAATATCATCTGTATTTATTAGATATTCTTGGTCAATGGTATCCTTCAACATATTATATAGAAATCTCTTGGTTATTATGATAACCATACTAGTGTTAAATCTACTCAGCGGGGCACTTGAAGTTTATTTTCATTCAGAAGGACATGAATTATTTAATAGTTGGGATCGTACCCGCAGATGGGCTACCTAGGTATCCTCTGTTTTAGAAAAGGAATCAGAACCCACATAGTTAGAGTAAAGAAGTCTGAGGTTTATGTATGATTGATGGCTCAAATAAAGATGTCATAATTAGTTTTACACTATAAACACATGTGAGTCATTCTCGGTGTGAGAAACAAGAGCTATTGGTAAAACCAGACAATTGTTCCATCATAAAAAATTATGTGGGGCTTATTTATATATGACTGCCCAAAATAGATGAATATTGGGTTTTACTTTAGGGAAGAAACCCAGTAACAAGGTCCATAAAGGTATATGTGCTTTATGGAGATTTGGATACTCTAACCTGTGGCTTACTCTTGAGGAAAATGAACAAATCAAGAGACCATGGATTGGGGCTTACTCCTGAAAATGAGGCCCAAATTAAGAATTATCTCATCTTAAAGGATGAGGTTGAATGAATGAAATCTCTAACCTTAGTGACATAAACATCTATAAATCACTAGGTTTTGGGAGATGTTCCACAGAATTACTTTCAGATAAGGAAGACAACAAGGAATCCATGCCAAAATAAATGGCTTTAAAGAGGGTTCTGAAGGCTTAATCCTGAAGAGGATAGGTGGATAGGCATAAGAGATGTGAAATAGGCAGGAGAGGAACCCAAAAAGAAGTGGGCGTGCAGGTCCTGTGTGGGTGCACAAATTCTGGTCGAACAAGTATACATTCACGACACAGGGTTACTTGCGCGATGGTAAACTCTTATGGTAATACTTGAGTGAGACTTGGCTCAAGCCTTTAGTACTATCCCTAGAGGCTTCCGGAAGAGTGGCACGCAAGTTTTGTTGAAGGGGTAAGGCGGTGTTCAAGTGTGGCCATTTCCCTTAATGGATGACCACTTATGCATGAAAGTGTTGATGAGTTTCAACACTTAGGCCTTGTTTCCCCTATTTAGGCCTCCCATTATAGGTACGAAATTACCTTATAAGTGTTCGAAAGAATTCCATAAGAGACTTGGGCGACCAGAGCTCGAATATGAGTTTTGGAATTTTTTCATCTCTGAAATGGGGGGCCCTCCGGGGGTATTTATAGGTTAGTGAAGACCCTGGGTGAAATTCAAAGAGGGCGTGCAAGTCACATGTGTGACCATTGGGCGGAATACAAGTATAATTGTGCGTCCTTGCTGGAACATGCACGACCCATGGGAAAATGAATCCTTGTTCATGCCTTTTCTAATTTTTTATGTTTCTTCAAAGGATGAATCACTTTGGGTTCAAGGTATTTCCCTTTTCATTCATTTAGACTCTGTGAAAGAATTGAGCGTCAACAAAGGTCCCCCCTCAGAGATGGATCCGAAAGAAATAAGGATGTGACTCTGAGGTAGAGAAGAGAACCAAGGAACATGTGGTGTTCAAGTGTTGACCACGCTGATGGTGTCGCATAGGTATGAGTCGCGCAGGCGTCGGCGCACAGGGTTGCACGTGTTGGCTTTAGGTGCGCAGGGTTGATGCCTGGACTATATATATGTGGCCATTCTTGTACAAAGCACCCTGATTTCAAACATTTGAGCTCTCTCCGTGCATGTTGCTCTATTTTTCATTGTTCCTTTGTTTTCACGCTGCTGTAGAGGTATTTCGACTTGCGTGGTGATACCTGTGTGCCAATACTTGCGCGACACACTGATACTTATGCGTCAACTTTGGGACTTGCGCGCCTTAATGAGTTGGCCATTTTTTCACTTTTCCTCACAAAATTTATGAAAATCAACATAATTAAGAGTTAATTATAAATTTTTTTGCAGATTAAATGGCTCCCAAGTGAATCGAAATGGCTGAGAAACTGGATAGCAAGCGAGTTCATGATATGATGAGAATCATTGGCCATGATTATTATACTGTATGTGACAGAACTCTTCCAGATTTGGAAATGTATCAGAAGAAGTATCATCTAAAATTACCAAAGAGCATTTATCTACCATTGTATGGCTATGGTCATCTATGAGAGTCACCATTCCAGAGGCAAAGAACTATCTCCCAATTTCTTGGTTTTAGAATTACATCAATTTATCTTCAGAAAATATCTCAAGTGGAGGAGTATTTATAAATTCTTGAACAGTGGAGAAGGCCTACATAATGCATCATATCCCATGCACCTCATATCTGAAACCTCACAATCCTAAGCTATAACCACATTATTATCCCTCAATCTTCTGAAACTCTCAGATGGATCAATCCAAAGGCTGGAAGAAGAGTTGGGACTATCGTCCTAGAGGAGGTGTGAAGTCAACATGGATGTGTGCATACTGGGTGCGACAAACCTTCATATAGTTTATTGAGGATTTGAATGTAGCTTCAATATATGAAGCCGTCTAGACTGGGAAAACATATGTTTATAGAAATGATGACTTTGGGTCGAAGATACTCATCCATTGGAGCCCAGAAACCAATTAATTTCATTTGACTCATGGAGAAGTAGGTATCAGTTTTTGGGATGTCCACATGACCTCATGGGATCCAATTTTGGGTGATATATATGATGAATTCATTCCTCCTAAGGTGACTTGGAATAATTCATAGAAGACTCAGGCTTTGGCTCAGGAATTATTGAAAATATTTCACAAGCTCAAGAGTTTAGATACCTCCTTAACTCATTCTAGAAAGGAAATTCATCCAGAAGAGTGGATGAATATGATTCTTACCAAGATATATAAAAAGGATTCGAAGGAGAAGCGTCCCAAGGAGAAGGGATCAAAGGAGAAGGGATCGAAGGGGAAGGGGCCCAAGGGGAAGGGGCCCACTTGTCCTACCACCTGCCCCAAAATAGAGAAGAGGGGTGCTCCAGGAACATTCTGACCGACCATGGAAGAATGAGAATTTGAGAAGTTGGGATATGAAGTAAATCAGAAAAGCCAAAAGAAGACTCATCTGGCGGGCTTCTTGGCCTTGTGGATTAGTGTTTATCTATTGCCAGTTAGGGACTCGAAGGGAGGTGTCAGGCCAGGGACCTTCGTTGTTGCAGCCAAGTTGGATGAGGGAAAAATGGTTGGGTTGGCTACCCCTATTTTAGAAAATATTCACATGATCTTACTACATGTCTTCATAGGTAAGTCTCCTTTGAGAATAGTGGGACCATTCCAAGTTTTGTGGGGATGGATCGCCACTCACTTCAAGATGTATAATGTATAGAATGGAGTACAGATTACCAGAAGTTCTTTTAGGCCATCAGAGCAATAATTCTCTGGAATTACTACACTAGATCTCAATTACTATGACATGAATTTGAGGCTGAGCATGTATAAAGAAATCAATTTCTTTCCTTATAGAAATCCGCCAACTGGGCGGTTTGTTGATGATGGAACAGCCAGCCTAGAATTAAGGGCATACATGCTGGCCTGCAGAGATGGTGTGATGGTCACCAGGATTGAAGGAGGTATTATATGAAAGGCCTATGGTCTATACAGATTTGTACATCAATTCAGGTGTTTGCAACAGATTTTTGTATCTACCCATGTGCATGTCAGGTCAGAGCAACAGCTGATGGTTGTCTGACAATTATGGTTGCTGACATCTAGGGAGAAGACCGGGGCAGTATTTGATATACCATTTGATAAAGCAGAAAATAACTTGACTACATGGTATGACGAGAACTGGATAGCATCATACCCTAGAGGGGTGTTGAATTATCCAGTTTACTAGGTTGGGAAAAGGAAGAGAAATGTAGAGAAAGAAACCCTTCATCTGGAAGGAGATTCTTCTACACCACCCAATGTTGATTCATCAGATTCCCATGATGGGGATGATGAGGCACCACATGCGGAAAAGCTACCTCATGCCAAATATAATCCCCTTGTCAGAATAAAGAGACCAACTCCATCGACTCCTAGTGAGTTACTTTATTTAATTCACTTTAATCAGCATTACTTTATAGAGCAACAAGTATTATTTTCTTATTCTCTATTTTTAGTTGCAGGAGCGGGGAATAAGCTGATGTCCAAGATTTTAGGACCTTCCTCACAGCCATCTGGTACGCATACTAAATATCTACGACCAGAGGTTGTCCAGACATGGTGGAGTTTATACTGTGATGCTGAAACTACCCTGCTGGATTTGTGCAAGGGGATACACATCCCTAGAATAGAGAAACATCTGGCTACTATAGATATATGTTACAAGGATAACCCCGATTAAGTGCGGGATTACATCAGAGAATTGGAAATGCTCATATATGCCACCGATGATTCTATTCCTATCACCAAGCGGGTGAAGGAAATGATAGATCGTGGCACCACTGAGAAATTGTTACTTCGGGAGATGAGGAGTGGAATGATTATGTGGCTCTTGAAGATGTAATTTTCTTTCATTATTTTCTTTGTAACTTGATTTTTGTCAAATATTTATTACTCAAGGAAATTATTTTCTTTATCCTGCAGCTTGAAAAGAAAGGAACTGTTGAGGTTCCTTCACCACAGTATAGCCCTGGTGGTACTACCATCGGGGATGCTGCTGAATCTCCTCATGAGTCGGGCGAGATATCTCTAGGCCATCAATCCATGAATGAGGAGTTGGATATTGCTTTCCATTATCCAATTCATGTACCTATAAATGATACTGCCAATACTCCCAAAAAAACAAAGAGACAAAGACATTGAAGAAGGAAATCCACAACTAAATGCTTCATAAATAGAGGTAAGTCCTTCGGATAATCACGAGTCTTAACCCATGAAAATTTTACTCATAATTTTTGTGATTTCAGGGGATTCTTAAATTTCCCCTTTGAGGGAAAGGATTGACCTTCCTCTAAGAACAACGAAGGGTGCTGGTGAACAATCACATGTTCAGGCTAACCTGGATGCTCTTGGAGAAGATTCAATGTCTGTTCCCAGTATCCCTCCTACTGTTGTTGCAAGTAGAGAAGAGCTTGCTTCTGGTAAGTTAACAATTCTTCATAAAATTTTGAATGAAACATGAACTGACTTCCATTCTGTGATACTTTAGGTTCAACCCCTACGCTAGAGCTCTTGGCGGCCATTTAAACTAAGGCTGCAATTTTATCTGAAGAAGTTTTCTAGGTTCAAAGGCCACAGAATGAAGGTCTCCAGGAATACTTATCAAATGCTCTCACTGGTGAGATTAACCAAGATTCTGATATTACATAGGATGAAATGATGGAAGTTGGTGCATCTTTTGAAGATTTTTTAGAACATTTTAAATTACCATGTAATTTAGAAGATTATGGACGTGAGTGTTATCCTTCATCCTATTAAAAATAACTTCTTATTACATTTATGATCATGATCAGTTGAAATGTGCAGTTCTATATGAGCAAGCTGTTGAACTACCAATGCCTGAACGGGGTACAGAAAACCCTACTATTGCAGAGACATTAGCTCAAGTGGAGATGAACCAGGAAGAGCTTCCTGAAAATCATTTTGAAAATCCTGTTGAAGCTATGAAAGATGAGGAGGATCCTTCTCATGTTACTGATCTACCGTTGGGTAAGAGATAACAATTTTTTTATGACTGTACTTAATTTGCAAGACAACCAG
Organism: Viscum album; assembly: GCA_963277665.1. NCBI lineage: Eukaryota > Viridiplantae > Streptophyta > Magnoliopsida > Santalales > Viscaceae > Viscum > Viscum album. The sequence goes on along the minus strand of OY728148.1, from coordinate 303,910,615 downwards.
TCAACTTTTGTTATCCTTTGAAACTATCCAACGCTTTTAATTGAATATGCAGGGCCATCAATTTTAGTGGATATATCTTGAGGTGATGCCTCAGCCTCCTCCCCAACAGGAATAGATAGTGAAGAAACATGGGTTAGGGACAAAGTAGCAGAACATGGAACTTCTATAAGTGCATTAATCCCAGATTATATTCCCCCCCTGTGACAATGATGCTGAGTCGGACCCAGAAGTACAAAAGGCGCTCCAATTTTCACGACGCAAGGCATGGCAGAACATATGGAAGATCATATCTAAAGTGCCATTAGATGAGATGTCATCGATGATCCTGCGACTATCATCCCTGTTTTTCATGCTGGGACTTGGCGGTTTTGGATATCAAGAGATCCATGCCGTAGTGAAACAAGTCATCTTAAGGAGGGAGCAGGAGAAAATGTGCCATCAAGATTTGACCCGGGTGAGGTTGTCAGCCAAAATCAGTGAATTTGAGGTTGTGGTATCCTGAGCTGAGGCTGATAAAACTTCTAAGTTAAATGAGATGAAGCATAATATCTAAAAGAAGGTTGTCTTGAAAATACACGTTCATCAAATGTTACATACTGTTACTGGAGAACTTGACCAAATTAATAATTCACTGGAGGGAGCTCAAACGAATGGTATGAAATCCATTGTAGATGCCAAGAAAGCACTCCATCATGCTGAAAAGAATGAAGTTGGTTGAGTGCATGAACTTCAAGTGGCTGCTGATGAAGCTCAGGATGCTGTAAACTAAATGAAGAATTAAGTTGACAGCCTTTTGTAATTCTTGGAAAAGAGAAGAGACTCTAGTCTATAGATTTCCTTCTAACTCTTATGTATCAAATGAAAAATTCTTTCATTTTTGATCATTTGTGCATGCCTTTGTTTTGCTACATGCTTTAAATTTTACCTACGCCAATGGTCCAAGTAAGCATAGTTTGATTTTTTTTTAGGATTATTATAAATAACCCAATAAACTTGGAATCATTTTATTACTCAATATTACCTAAAATCATACAAGATGTATGTTTAGTGAGTTGGAAATTGACTCTTTTATAGAGTTACCTTGTATTTTATGAGCAGTTTAAAGTCATGCATGTTGGACATAAAAAGGATAATGTTTATGGTCAAAATAGCTTTGAACAAATGGATTAACAATTACTTAATTCCTTGATAATTTATCTGAAAACATATAACCATGTTCAAGTATAAGGGAAAATATTTAAATGATGACTTAATAAATTTTGAATCTAAGGAATGATATGAAAAATGGATAAAAGGCATTAGAATAAGTAGTTTCCAAGAATGAAGTTACCACTTTTTAACAAACTTGTTAGGGGGGTTGAATTATGTAGGGCCACCTAAGGGCATTGGCTACATAGTCAAATAATGGCATCTTTTAGCTGAAAGGTTTCTTATGTAGACTTCTTATGCAAGGATGCCTAAGGGAATGTGCTACATAGTTAGGAAAAAGAACTCTCGGAAATTTACATTTCTATTACTAAAATACCAGTGGACGTTTATGGAGATTCAAATTTTCCAAAGCATATAGTTTGTTGTATGGAGAAAGGTACTTGAATATGGAGAAGATATTTCCAAACAAGATTATCTACGAACTGGATGAATGTCACTCCTACGAATGTCTAACACAAACATAGGGAAGGGAAATATAAACCATAGACTTAAATACTTTCAGATCATGAAAAAGAGTATGGGACAAATATGTTAAGGATGGCTTTTTTTGTGGATCCCTACATATTGTCGTTAAGACAACTAAAGACAAAAGAGGTTTTCCTTCAATGAATGAAGTTACCATTATTTGAAAACCCCATTAGGGGGTTGAATTATGTAGGGCCTCCTAAAGGGAATTGGAGGCATAGTCAAATAATAGCATCTTTTTGCTGACACGTCTGTTATGTAGATTGTTTATGCAAGGCCGCCTAAGGGAATGTGCTTCATGGTCGGGAAAAATAACTCTAAAAAATTGTACATTTTGTGATCAGATGTCAAGAAATGTTTTATGGGATCTGGAAGTATTTAAGGTTAGGAGTATGACACATTAAATGGGTATTGTTCAGTGCACAAAAGCGATACATAGATCAATACTAACCATAATCATGTTGTGGTTGGTTCCTGAATTGAGATGCTAGACTTCCCTATGTATCCCATAAGGATGGGAATCAAGCCATACGTAGTTCTAGAAATACATTTTAACATCATGTGGGATGAAAGTATGGGAAATCTTAGTTTAGGGTCATAGAAATCGGACCATAATAATCAATACACAGTGTGTGTTTCCACAGGGACATTTCAGCTAGGGGACTGAAAGTAAAATTTGGGGTTAGGCCCAAAGACTTGGGGATGGATTCGAGGGATGCTCGAACGTTCCTACGTATCCCATAAGGATGGGAATCAAGCTGCACATAGTTCTAGAAATACCCTCTATACAGATTTAGTTCGTACATGTGAAGGGTGAATGGGACATTAGTGCAATGACGGTTTGACCCAAGATAAAAGTTTCAGGAATTTCCATGTATGCACATAGTCTTTAGAGTATAACATGATTGGAGATCAATGTAAATAATGATTCCCTCCCAGGTGAGGGTATCAAAGAATGTTGTAGTTTATTGTCATATAGGACAAAAGTGATATACAATTTAATGTCATATAGCAAGGACAAAGGTGAACCAATGTAATGATATTGATTCCGGTGATGGATTCACGAATCAACATTGTATGAGATGGAGGTGAACCGATGTGAAGAGATTGGTTTTGGGTTTGAAACTTAGGATTTTGCCTACGTACCCAGCCTAGAAAGAATGTATCAAAGTCCACATAGTTCAATTAAAGAATGAATTAGTGATCAAGTTGTTCTTGGGGACAATGACCTAAAAAATGGTTTTGGGAATTACACGTGGTTAGCAGCCCAGAGAGGGTGTTATGGTCGAAGTTTACTCTAAGATCACGTGAGTCATACTCGGTATGAGAAACAAGTGGTATCAACAACATTAATGATGCACAGTTTAATGTCATGTAGGACATATGAAGGGACTATGTAGTTTAAAGTCTTGTAATGAGGACTATTGGTGTTGCACAGTTTAGTGTCATGTAGCAGGGACAGAGTACAGTTTAACGTCATGTAGGACAAATATAGGGACACAGTTTAACGTCATGTTGGACGTAAGGGTGTTGTACAGTTTAGAATCCTGTAGCTAAGACGATGAGGATAATACATTTTTATGTCATGTTGGACAAAAGGGGGACTGTGCAGTTTAAATTCATGTAGTAATAACAAAAGAGACACAATTTAACATCTTATTGGATGTTTTCGGGACTTTTTTCATAGTTTAACGTCATGTTGGACGATGGTACGAACATTTCAAGGTCATATGCATAGACCATAGATTATGTAGTTTAATGTCTTGATGGACATAAGGGACTTCTGTATAGTTTAGCATCATGTATTTAGGACGTCACAGTTTAACGTCATGTTGGATGAAAAAGGTGAAAACAGTTTAAGGTCATATTCATGGACCGTTGATGCTGCAGTTTAACGTCTTCCTGGATGATAATGTATTTGTGTTACACAAAATACTTCTTCATAAATCTAGCATTGGTTGGAGTAGTGATGAGTTCTCCATCCATTGATATTAAAGAATAAGCTCCATTGGAGTAGACCTTGTGTATTGAATAAGTTCCATCCCATTTTGGCTCCAACATGGGAGGTTTCTTTCCTGGTATCATTGGAGTTCTGAGAACCAATATCAATTCTCCCTGAATGAATGAATGAAGACGAACTTTTTTTTGAAAGCTCATGCTATTGGATTCTAATAGATTTCCAAGTGGTGTAAGGTGCACAATATTTTCTCATCTAACCATTCAAATTCATCCAATCGCTTTTGAGATTGTTCATCTATAGATGACTGATCACAAATGACTACTCTGAGAGAGGGTAATTGAACCTCAATGGGAAAGACAACTTCTATTCCATATACCAATGAATATAGATTTGACCACATTGCAGTGTAGGTGGTGGTTCGATAAGCCCATAAAGAATGAAAGAGTTTATCAGGCCACAATTTCTTATCTTTATCCACCATCTTTTGCATTATGTTTGAAAGAGTCTTGTTAAAAGCTTTTATCTGGCCATTGGCTTCTGCATGATGCTGATAGGAATGATTGGATTTAATTTTGTATTCTTTATACAACTTCCTCACCTCGGATGAACAAAAGTTGGTGCAATTTTCCGTTAGTATGGTATGAGGGACACCAAATATGGTAATGATGTTAAACGTGATGAAGCTAAAAATGCATTAAGAACTGACTTCTTTGTGGGGTATTTCCTCTTCCCATTTGTAAAAAAAGTCAGTAGCAGTATGAATGTACTTAAACTGCTTGTACGTAGCTGAAGGGTAAGGTCCTACTACATCCATTCCCCATGTGGAAAATGGCCACGAGTATTTAGTTGTATGGAGAAAATATGTGGGTTGATGAATGAAGTTGGTATGTACTTGGAAGGAATGACACTTCTTTGTGAAATCAACACAATCTTGTATCATTGAAGGCCAAAAGTATCCAAGCCTTCGAACATGATCAGATAGTCTATGTCCGGACTGATGGGCACCATAGACTCCAGCATGTACTTCTTTCATGACAGTCGTTGTCTCTTCACCATCAATGCATTTGAAGAGAATTCCATCAAACCTCCTTTTGTAGAGAATTTTATATAAGTGATCTAGGCTATCATAAAGAGTGAAATGGACCACACGTCGCCAGATTTGTTCTTTCCTGGCTCTATCAGGTGGAAGTGTTCCGTTTTGAAGGTATTCCCTGATAGGTTTCATCCATCCTATAGTATGACCATATGGTTCAGAGATGGGACTAATTTCATTGATTTCCTATATTCTGATTTGAACATAAGGTGAAATTGTTTGACGGTGGGCAATACTAATGGTTGTCTCATCCCGATTTGGATCTGGAAGAGCTGTGGCTATATTAGCTAGTGCATCAGCTTGGGAATTTTGTGATCTCAGTACATAAGAAAATGTTGGTTCCGAAGGAAATTACTCTATTAACTCTCTAACGTAATCATACAAAGGGATTAGTTCTTTTTTTTTTCTGATGGCATAATCCCCATTGACTTGTTTGATTACCAGGTCTGAATCACCTTTCACCTTTAAGTGACTCACTTGTTCTTGAAGCGCCAACTCCAATCCTGCGATAAGAGCTTGATATACTGCTTCATTTTTTCTACTGCCTCCCAAAAATGAGAAGGAATAGGGTAACACTACCTTTTACAGAGAAATGAGCACAATTCCTAACCCAACTTTGTTGAATTTAGGATTTTCCATTTTCCTCCCTGTTGGACTTTTTGAAGCACCATCAAAGTACATTTTCCATGTTTGAAGAATATCATGAATAAAGAATAATTCCTCATTAGGAAGTTCAATATCTGAAGATGTATCTTCTACTAAAGGATTTATAGTAAGTAAATCAGCTAGAGCTTGGCCCTTTATTGCTTTTTGAGACACATATTGAATATCAAACTGCTACAAAATAACTGCCCATCTTTCCAGACGTCCTGTAAGCATTGGAAGACTAAGGATGAATTTGAGCTGGTCATTGCGAGATACCAATTGGACCTCGTGATGTTGCAGGTAGTGTCTCAAATTCTAAACTGCAAAGATTAATGCTAGGCAGCACTTCTCAATACTTGAATATTAGGTTTCTTCTTCAAGAATAGTCTGACTGAGATAGTAGAGGTTGTTTTCATTAACAACATCATTCTTCTGAGCAAGAAGGGCACCCAATGACCACTCTAGAGCTATCACATAGAGGATAAGTGGTCTTCCTTCAATAGGTGGCATTAACACCGGTGGACTCAAGAGATACTTCTTTATAATATCGAATTCTTCTTGACATTCTTCAGTCTACTAGTAAGTGACTCCCTTCTTCATCAATTTGGTGAAATGTAAACTTTTTCCTGCCAAATTGGCGATGAAACGGCAAATATAGGCCAAGTGTCCTTGAAGTCCTCTCAATTTCATTAAATTTAGAGGAAGTGACATACCAATAATTGACATTTTCTTCTCAGGATCGACCTCAATACCACGATGGTGTACAACGAAGCCAGAAACTTTTCTTGAGGTTACCCCAAAAACACATTTTAAGGGGTTCATCTTAAAATTATGTTACCAAAGTTTATGGATAATGATTTCAAAATCATCCAAGTGATTAGAATGTTGTTTGGATTTAACCACCAAATCTTCCACATAACATTAAAAAAACTTCCCTAAAAGGGTTTTAAGATACGATGCATGGCATGCTGATATGATACTCCTGCATTCTTCGGCCCAAAGGGCATTACCCGATAGAAAAACACACCCTAAGGGGCTCTGACGGCTGTAGATTCTTCATCTTCTGGAGCCATTAAAATTTTATTATATCCAAAATATCCATCCATGAAGGAAAGTGCATCATAGCCAGCTGTTGCATCAATTAATAGTTTTTTAATTGGTACTGTAAAATCATCCTTAGGACAATAACAATTAAGATATCTAAAATCAATGCAAACTCTAATTTTCCCATTCTTCTATTTCACTGGGACAATATTATCCAACCATTTGGGATATTGAACTTATCTAATGAAGTTGTCTTTGATAAGCTTATCCAATTCAGCCTGAGTTTTGGAAGCATAGGTTGGGTGTGTTCTTCTAGTGGCTTGTTTGAATCCTAGATGTTCTTATGGCAAACCCAAACGATGAGTGGAAACATTAGGATCAAGTCCTAACATCTCTTTATAGTTCCAAGAAAAAATATCTCGATTTTTATTTAAAAAATAAATACATATCTCTTTCTCTTCAAGAGTCATGGCTGCACTAATTAAAGTGGGGCGTGGATCTTCTTTTGTACCCAGATTTATTTTTTCTGAGTTCATCCATGGTGGTAGAGATACCTTCTTCAAATGCTGGAGGAGAATCCCTAAGATCTTCCTCTTCTTCTTCAACATGTGTTATTTCTTCTGTTTCTACTATCATAGTAGATGATGAAGTAGAATATCCATAATCAGAAGAAATGTTAAAATTTGAACAACTTGAAGAAGAAACTTCCATTTCCGACCCGATTGATGATGAAGGGTCTTCCTTGGGTAATATAGAGGAGATAATGGATTGAGAATTGACATCATCATTCACCTTTGACATTTCTATAACTTATTCTATCTTGATTGGAGAAGTATAGACTTTCTGAATTTCAACGGATTAAATGAAGACATCTCCATTTGAGCTTTCATCGTTGATTGGTGAATCACCAATTTCTCCCATGTTTTCTGGCTTAATTATTGTAATTGACATTATGGAAGTTTCCATAAGAGTATTTTGATTTGGGTCTATTCTGTCAATCTGACTGATAGGAAATATATAATATGTACTCACATGTGTAAATGGGATTACTGGAATCTTTTCCAAACCATATAGAGCATTAACTTTTGTAATCTCCATTATTTTGGATTTCTCATTTCCCTTCATGTGATAGAATTCCGCCTCAATGTATTGAGATTCACATGTCTTGAATGGGGACTTATCACCATACAATGTCCCAATTTTACCATCGAAACAATATTTGAGTCATTGATGGTATGATGAAAGGATAGCCGCATGTTGATGTAGCTAGGGTCTACCAAGCAAGATGTTGAAGGCTGAGTCTTGATCAACAACTATGAAATCTGAATTGGATACAAGATCTCCAAACTGTGTTCTGATTGTAATCTATCGCAGTGGTTCTTGATCATTTTTATCATATCCTTGTAACATCAATGTAGAAGGAGATAAATCAGATTCTGTGAGGCATAATTGACGAAGTGTATGAATGAGGATGAGGTTGACTCCTGAACCATTATCAATGAAGACTCTTCAGAAGTCCACACCAATGACATTTATAGATAAGTAAAAAGGTCTAATATATCCATGCACGACATCATCCTCATCTTCATCTATGAAATATATCACTGCATGGCATTCTGCAGGATTATTCTCAATTTGGTAGACTTCATCTGCAGCAATTTCAGTCTCAAACTCTTGAGGACTCGAAAAAGCCTCGATGAGTGCCTCCCGAATATCCTTTGAAAAATTCAAAGCATCCAGAATTTATAAGTTGGCTTGTATTTGGGCCAAGTGTTTCAATACATCATACTTTTGATCCAAATGTCTACATTTCCCAACAGGAACATGTGGTTTCACAGGTGCCTTAGAAGTTGATGCTTTGGAAGTTGATGCACCTTGTACTGGGATAGGAGTTGGTAATACTCCATGCTTTGGGAGATTAGAATGATTATATCTATTTACTTTCTGAGAGAAAGAAGATGGAACCTCCAACCGATCTTTCATAATAACTGTTCCAGGACTGAATCTGCCTTGTGTGGAAGAACATACTTGTTCTTGTTGATCCCGTTGAAGGGATCTGCCAGGAGTTTCTGCAACATAAATAGTTTTAGCAGGGGTAGAATTGGAATAGTGGCCTCTAAAAGATCAATGTCTTCCCCTATATCCTAATCCTCTAGAACTCCCTCTGATTCCTCTATTTGATACAGGGAATTCAGGCTCATGAAAATCAAAACTACGACTGGCATATGGATCTGTTAAGTGAATCGTGTTAACAGATCCAAAGATCAACTCTTCATCTGATGAAGAATCTGCCTGATTATCCAGTTTAGGTTGTGCCATTTGGTGGGATGGTGCCCATTGCTTTGAAGTAGATGGCATAAAATCTTCCAGAGTCAAAGACAATTTGGGATTTGACACTATTTAATCTTCTTCTGATTGTTCCTATTTCTTTTAATTATGCCGCCCTTTTAAGGATTTTCCCTCTGATGAAGAGGGTTTAGTTGTAGCATTCATGGAAGAAGACACAATTTGTTTCTTCAATTGTATTTGAAAAATGACATGATTTTAGTTGATCATTTTTTTGACCATCCATTCATCATATTTTTTCATATTTTCGTTCTTGACATCCTGCCACTTCCCTTCTTCCTCTAGATCTATAGTAGTAACACATGCTACTTGAGCTGAAGAACCTTTTAGTTTGACTTGTCCCAAGTCGACCATTTTTTTCAGGAGGACCGTGAAGAGAAAACACTCTTGAATGGGATGCCCCAACATCTGATGAAACGGTAAATAGTTGGGATGGTCTTCATCTCCTTCCTTTTTTGGCCTCTTGGGCCATGGCAATTGAACAAAATTATTTTCCAGAGCTGAAATGATGTAACCAAGAACCTATTCATTTCGGAAAGAGTAAAACTTTCTCATTAAATACTCAAATTGTTTTCATATTTGATCTCTTTGATCATCCTAAAGAAACGACCTCTGTTGTTGACACTGAGGAGGTGGAGCCCTTTGAGAAGATGAAGGACTTGATGTAGAAGTATGTATAGGTGCTTGTTTAGTCATAACTGTAGCTGTCTCTGCTTTACCCATTCTATTTCCTGGAGCTGATGGAATTACACGAGATTTATCTTTAATCTTTATAATAGAGTCTTCAATCTAATTAGTGATTGAAGTATGTTCTTGAAACCCTACTGTGTATTTCACAGGGATCAACAATGTGCGTAATTCATCACACAGATTGTCCACACATATTGGCAATAATTCCTCTTGAGGGAGTGCTAAGCTTAGGGAATATGTTAATCCCTTCCAGCGAGGAATGAAATCCTAAACCCTTTAATTCTCCATTTTCTTACAGTTTGTAAGATCAAAAACTATTTTCTTTGTAAAAGTTGAGCTGAATTGAAGAAGGAATTGTTGGCGGAGATCCTCCCATCTGGTAATTCATCGGGATTGCAAGATTGTGTACCAGACAAAGGCAGGCCCTTGTAATGATTGTACAAAACACATGATCTTAACTGCTTCCTGTTGCTGAGGGGTTCCCATCATAGGATCAAAATGAGAAAAAAAAATGTGTTAAGTGTTTCTCTAGGTCTCCAGACCCATTAAATATTGGGCATGTGTAACTTGAAAATTTTTATGGGGGAGGAATTGAATCAACCCATTCAAGGTAAGCTCTATTTTCTAGTTGAATTTGAGAACGCCTTCCCTCATATCTTCTAACCGATCTGTTTATGACTCAATAGTTGTTATTAACTTTTGAGAAACATCTGGTTGAGCTTGGACTTGAGCAGGTGCAATGACTGGAGCTTGGATAGATGTGGTGGCTGGTACTGCAACTGATGGTAGCACTGCTGATTGTTGTTGCACATGACCCGTAGGATTAGACCTCTGAGGGTGTACTGGTAGGGGAGGATATTCTTGATCCATCTCAGCAGCCGCAACAAATTCCCTTGGATGACTGACTCTAGCACTCTTAGGAGGAAGACTACCCTGAAGTAGTTCTGCATTCAACCTCCTAAACTCCTTCATTTATTCCACTTTTTGTGAAAATATTTTCTCTAGTGAGAGCGATTGGCCTTCTCCATAGGAAGGGTATATAACCCGATTCTTTCCTTTCCCCTTATTGGACACCTTTTGGAAAGGGAGAAGTGGGTTACTTGAAAGATTACCTAGATTCTGGGTAATCCTTTGTTTTCGTGTACGCACACCTTCTTCATTTTTGTCTGTGCATACATATTCTTGAGCAGGAACCTCTTCATCTAATCCTTCTAAATGAGTCTCATCTGGTGGATCAACAATAACGGAATTTATGACATTAATTGATGCATAACGCATTGCATCCCTTCTATCGGCATTTCTGTGATATTGTCTTCTTCCATGTCCTTGGAGATACACTTACTTTTGCTGATTTTATCCCTCAGGAACTTCGGGACGAACCGTAATTTGGAGGTAATCTCTTGATAATTTGGTTCTTCATTCCTCTTGTGTCTTCTTCCCTAATCGAGAGAATACTGACTTTCTCTGAGGGAGAGATTGAGGATTTCAAGAAGTCCCCATTATTGTGGACTGAGGATGTTCCTACTATTTCTGCTCAACTCCTCGAATCCAATTTGTTGATTCTAAGGGTTGGGTTAAAAGAGTCCCCAGTTTGGCAAGATAGGGTGGTTCTTGAGCTGCTATATCTGAGACCTTCTTAAAATCTCTCCTGATCTTATGGACTTTAGTCAGGATATTGGATGGATGCATTAACTTGCATCCACTCTTATCACCCGGCTCAAAATACCGTTGGATGATTTCTGACACTTCTATCACTAGATGATGTGCACTCTCCAAATGAGAAGCCTATTCAATATTCTCATTTGTTTGATGTAGGAGTATTTAAAAAACTTGTTCTTTGTATTCCTGATTTTGAGAAGAACTAGTTGAGGCATGTTCTTGAGCGAGCCTTTGATTTCAAACAATGCCAATTGGCTATGGTCGTCCATGAGAAATAACATTGCATGAGACTATTTTCAGCATTCTTTGGTGAATGGAGAGTATAGTGAAATGTATTGCTCCATGAACACCCCATACCCTGATATAAATAGTAGATGGGGCATTGTAAATTAACTGGCGGAATCTTCTTAGTGCTCCAAGGCATGACTGCTAAAGGGCTCTCTGCTGCTTTTCAGCCTTCAGATATCGAGAAACTGAGAAAAATGCCAAATCAATTTGGCGTTGTAACCCTTATATTATCTTGACATGGTTTTCATATTCATCATAAGATAATATTTTCTTTTTCAACTGACAAAGATTATTTTATATGTTGAGACAAATATCATGAATTCCATCTTCTGTCAACATCTCTGGAATGTCATACTAAGAATCATCCAAAGGACAAAACATAACTAGAACTTCACCTTTTTCTAGTTGTTTTCTCATAATCAGTACTTCCTCTTTATCATTCAATGAAGATTCTTCTACCTGATTAGACTAGTGATGGTGCTTCCTTGTTGCTTCATCAGATTCAACAAGATTGGTAAGAATTCACTAATCAAGATAGAAGATGAACGACCCATGGGTGGTACAGAGAATGACCAAAAACCCATGCTATCTTATTATTGAGAATGTGTTTCACCTGCTAGTGGTAAAGCATCTGATATGACTGGATTCACATTTGGAAGATCCTCAAGATAAGAGGGCTTTCTCGTAACTACATTTTCTGTTGGATAAATTTCTAGGCAATGTGCATTATTACTACAGAGAGGACTTTCGCAGCTAAATTCATCATCATGGGGAGTAAAACCATGGTGGGTTACAACAAAAGATGAGACATTTTTCTCCTTGATCTTATGGCCACACAGAGGATTCCAGTGGCTCTCATCTGAAGATGAAACATTGAGATCGATCGAATTGTCACGAAGCAAGCCTTTATGAGGAAGTGTCTGGTGTAGACCTTCAGAATTAATGTTCCCACTATTTGGAACTGATAGAGTAGAATCATGAGTTTCAACAGATAATTGTCTGAGTGCATCAAGAACTCCAACATCGAGTAAGACCTTATTACAGATTGGCCCTTAATTTCTTGACTGTGCTAGGCATGACTTCTTCTTAGACGCCTTATTACTCACTATGGGCAAGTGTATGTTCCTGATCAGGATAAATGATCAGGTTAGGCTGATTATCTCGACCCAAATCAGGTGTATGTGTCTGGCTTGGTTTTCTATATGATATGGGGGAGTATGCCCCAACAACCCTCTTGGACTGGAACAGAGGTGTGTGTTTGTTCCGAAGTAAATTGTTGATGTGTCACTCCACTGGTAGGGATAGATTTATGTGTCTTTCCCTGAGATGCTGCTGAAGCTATTATAATATCTTAGCAGGCATCCAGAATATGAGCAGGGATTTGCTTCTGCTCCTTCACCATTGACAGAATGTTCTTCATGACATCAGCTTCTGGAACAGGAATATATGTCCATTCCGTGCTAGGAGTAGGTGTGTGTTCCTGCTCCTGTCATCCTTTTCTTGTCAGTGAATTTTGACAGTACTCTTGTGTTGGGGCAGAGAGATGAGTCTGCCTCTTGTTTGTCATCAGAGTATTCCAACTGACTTCTATAAATTCTACCAAATGAGATTGTTGGTATGCTAGATCAATACTACCAGGTGTATGTGCATGCTGATTTCACTACGCCGAACATGGTTGAAAAACTTCCTTCAATACTAATAGACGAGGCTGCTGTCAGGACTGATGAGTGTAAGTAGGTGTATGTGCCTGTTTACCAGTTGTCAACACATTGGGTTCGCAGGTTCCACCATATGTAGTCAGATGAGCTTGCTGACCAGCTGGTGATTTATAAACAGGTGTATGTTCCTATCTTTAGTACTCTGCCATAATTTCATGGTGGGATTGGCGTGCTGCTTCTAGACAAGTCTGATGGACAGTAGAATTAAAACAGACGGGTGTGTGTGCCTGCTCGTTGCATTCCACCAAGTTATGTTGGTGGACATCTCTAGAAAAGGAAAAGATAAGAACCTGCTCATTGTTAATCAGTTTTCACCTTTGGTGGTTCGTCTTTCCTGCTCGGGTTTGAGGAACCTGAGCCGAATTCCTGGAGACGACACCCTCATCATGTTGAGGGCGCATTTTTTCATGAGTCTGGCGGTGATTGTTGGTGGGATACCTCGTGAAGGAATCATGTTTCCTTGAATTAAGGCCCTAAGTGTCCTTCTCAATCGTCTCCTCAGAATATGTGAGGGAATGGTTGTTGAATTCCGTGGATAACTACCTGAAACGGCTGGAGATGGTGGTTAGCACTACCTACTTCTTGATCATTTTCCGTCGCTGTCCGGACAACCAGGGTGAGTTGTTCACTTGGATGGCTTGTCGAGCAGCCTCTAGAGTTGGAATGGTACCATGTTGATAGTAATCCTTAACAAGTGCATTTGATACCAAACGTTGAAGACGCTGAGTAGGTGATGTATCCCTCAGAGTGGACGACGATCCAGTAGGAGTAGCAGTAGATGCATTCACAGATGTGAACATAAGAAACGCAATTCATGTAATGCAGAAGATCATTGAAAAGAGTTCCGGCATGATATAACAAACACAATCAAGATATGTTCGGCTGCTACATCTTTTGGATGAGCACTTTTGTTATTGATTATTCTGTTGGCCCTCTCATTGGGTTTAAATATGGGCCTAACAAAATAAGTAAAACATCATTTTAACATGGTTAAGGATTCACATCGGGTTCACTATTTTTTATTTCCTCTGGAATTGGGGAAGACCTCATTTATTTAAGGTTCGAACATTCCAAGCTGTTTCTAACGGGTTTGTTCGTAGAACCGGAAACATCCAATGATTCCATATCCATTTGGACCTACTTTCCAAAGGTAGGTGCTCATTAGTTATGAACTGATGAGACATAAGAATTTGCATTGGTCGAGAGGATGGAAGGTTGGAATCATCACATCTTTTTGAGAGGAATTATTTTCTACTCCGGGACTCTCTTTATAGATTTAAGTTATGTACATGAATCCTTATTACATTATCAAGTTTGAAAATGATCTTTCCTTTAGATCTAAAAATCAATTATTAGTATGTATGAGATTTATAGAATCTTTTATATGTATTCGAGGTTCTTCATTGATAGATAATCATCTGTATTTGTTAGAGATCCTTGGTCAATTGTATCATTCGATACATTATATCGAAATCTCTTGGTTATTATGACAACCATACTGGTTTTAAAGCCACTCAGCGGGGCAATTGAAGTTTATTGTCATTCAGAAGGACATGAATTATTTCATAGTTGGGATTGTACCCGCATATGGGCTACATACATATCCATTGTTTTGGAAAAGGAATAAGAACCCACATAGTTCGAGTAAATAAGTATGAGGTTTATGAATGATTGATGGCTCAAAGAAATATGTAATAATTACTTTTACACTCTAAGATCACGTGAGACATGCTCGGTGTGAGAAAAATGAGGTATTGGTAAAACCAGACAATTGTGCCATCATAAGAAATTATGTGGGACTTATGTATATATGACTGCCCAAAATAGATGAATATTGGGTTTTACTTCATTGAAGAAACCCAGGAACAAGGTCCATAAAAGTATATGTGCTTTATAGAGATTTGGATACTCTAACTTGGGGCTTACTCTTATGGAAAATGCCCAAATTAAGAGAACTTGGGTTGGGGATTACTCTTTAAAAAGAGTCCCAAATTAAGAATTCTCTCATATTAGAGAATGAGGTTGAATGAATGAAATCTCTAACCTTAGTGACATGAAGATATGTAAATAACTCGGTTTTGAGAGATGTTCCACATAATTACTTTCAGATAAGGAATCCAACAAGGGATCCATGCTAAAAGAAATGGATTTAAAGAGTGTTCTAAAGGCTAAATCTTGAAGAGGATAGGTGGATAGGCATAAGAGAGGTGAAATAGGTAGGAGAGGAACCCAAAAAGAAGTGGGCACATAGGTCCTGCATGGGCACGCAAGTTCTGGTCGTGCATGTATACTTGCACGACACAGGGGTACTTGTTCAATGGTCAACCCTTAGGGTAAAACTTGGGCAATACATGGCTCAATCCCTTAGTATTATCCCTTGAGGCTTCAATAAGAGTGGTGCACAAAATCTATTGAAGGGGTAAGACGGCGTGCAAGTGTGGCCATTTCCCTTAAGGGCTGGCCACTTAGGCATGCAAGTGTTGATGAGTTTCAACACTTAGGCCTTGTTTCCCCTATTTAGACCTTCCATTATATGTAAGAAATTACCTTAGAAGTGTTCAAATGACTTCCAGAAGAGACTTGGGGGACCAGAGCTCGAATATGAGTTTTGGAATTTTTCTATCCCTGAAATAGGGGGTGCATAGGGGGTATTTATAGGCTGGTGAAGACCCTGGGAAAATTCAAAGAGGGCGTGTAAGTCACCTATGTGACCATTGGGCAGCGCGCAAGTATACTTGCGCGAACTTGGTGGAACTTGTGCGACCTAAGTGAAAATGAATCCTTGTTCATACCTTTGTTAATTTTTGATGTTTCTTAAAAGGATGAATCACTTTGGGATCAAGGTATTTCCCTTATCATTCATTTAGACTCTGTTTTGGAATGGAGCATCAACAAATATACCTATGTATTATTAATTTTTAATTCCTTTAAATATAAAATAGAAATCAAAGTAGCGTTCATGCGTATATACAACTTACTGTCTCCATGAACGGTGTGTTTCATTTCATAACATCAATTGATATAAATTATTATAAATACATATACAATAGATATATATGATTTATATGATATCTAAATCATGAATTTAATTTTGGATATAATAGAACTTTGACCACATGGACAATTTGTAATTATAACAAGTTCATTTTTTACTAAAGTTTGGAACATCGACAAAATGAATGATATAAACTCAGACAATTAACTAATTGTTATAGAAAGGTAATAATTGATATAAAAGGAATAATAAACCTGAAAAAATTTCTTAAGGAATTATAAATTAACTTATGTTTATAATTCATGAATAACACGGAACATACGAGTCAGGTCGGACACAAGGTAAGGGGTTTCTTATCTCACATTTAATTCTGTGAGATTTCTATTGTTCGCCACTTATTTATTGCTTGTGGTGTATTTTTTACTTACATTTGACATATATTATCATGAATATAATTATATTAAATGTATTATATGATTCATTTGGTGGTTATTAAAGTTTTTTCATACGACTTGATTGATTACAATGTGGTATGCGGTTTTCATCTCACTTCTTATTCATGTGAGATTCACACTATATTTCACTATTTCATTTTGTGTGTTGTATGTACATCCCATGATTGTATTCATTGGGTAATATGCTTTAATTTATAGGTATTTAAAACTTCATTGTATGATCCTTATTTCATGGGCTATGTGTTTCATAAGTTACCAAATCGATAAGGGAATTTCTAATTTCGATATCCACTAATTGGGTTTCATGCAAACTTCATTGATTATTTTACTCTAAGATTATGTGTGAAATCACTATTTATTAATTTATATAGTAATTTCCACTCAAATTTTTGTGGATATACCTTTCATACACATAATCAATCCACTGATAAATTCTCAAGTCATCGATATGAACTTGATAGGAGTAATCATAACTCAACTTCCATTCATTGAGTTAAACATCCAAGTCGTTGGTGTTTTTGATACAAGAATATGTATTAATGTCCTCTGATTGAATTAAACTAATAATATTTAGTGTATTTATATTTTTCACACATAATTATTTCATTGATTTATCCTTAACCTAAGGATATGGTCTTTATAAGGGATTTCATCACAATTTACATTATAATGAGACTTCATTGTTGTTATGCACCAATTTACTTCTATATGGTGTATATATTGTACTGTGACATATTATATCATGAATCCCTTTATTCTCATGATATTATAATGTTTTTATTTCCTCAATTATTTTTATTCAAGAATATCTAATTTGGTTATGAACTCTAACTTAAATATCATTTTAAATGTATTAAATATTTAGTCTTCTAAATCAATCTCATTAATGTCCATGTTTTAAAAATAATTTGAAGGATATATTTATATGGACATGAATGTTTTGAAATTAAAATTCATTTCCAAAGGTTCAAAGTGGTATGAGACACTTTTATTCAATAATATCTTTTAAAATACTTCTTCGACAAATAGTGCTACTTTTAAATGTTTTCTAGAAAAAATGGATATTTAATTCAAATAGTTTTACTCATTATTCTCATCAATGTCAATATACATCATTGTACTATATTCTTGATTGAGGTTGATTTATTATAAAAAATTGTCCATATTTTATTTAATAATATATTTTTTACTATGGATGTGCTATTTTTATACCATTCATGGTATATGTATAATGTATTAACATTTCATATGTTATAGTATAGCAGAAATTGTGTTTAGCGGCGGTTTTAGAAACCACTACTAAACCTTTTTTAAAATGGTTTCATGATGGTTTATAATAAACCGATGTGAAGCATTTTTTTAACACCACCGACCCTTCCCCCCACCCCGACCCTCTTCTCACCCCGCTTCCCCCACTTCCCCCGGCCCCCGGCTTCCTCCGCAACCCCGGCGACCCCGGACCTCAGTGACCCCACGACCCTGCTTCCCCCGGCCCCCCGTGACCCTGGTGATATTGGTATGTTGATCCTTCACCTCTTATTTTATCCTTTTTTTCTTCTCATTATTCATTTAGAGAATTATCCAGTAGTCTTAATGGTCTATATGTTTATGAGTTTGTGATTTTGTGTTTCCATGTTTCATTTGGAGTCCTTGGTTAAGTAATGTGATTTGGGGACTTAAATTGAGGTTTTAATTTTTAAACCCTTCACAAACCTTTTT
Organism: Viscum album; assembly: GCA_963277665.1. Classification (NCBI taxonomy): domain Eukaryota; kingdom Viridiplantae; phylum Streptophyta; class Magnoliopsida; order Santalales; family Viscaceae; genus Viscum; species Viscum album. The sequence goes on along the minus strand of OY728148.1, from coordinate 303,892,329 downwards.
GCCTTTGTTGATTATGTAAGTCCAAACCTAGTGATACCCATGGAATATTCCAAAACCTTGAGAATGGTGAAATAATTTGGTGAACAGTAAAACAGGGTAAATGTTAGAGTCAGTGTGTTCTAAATTTTAATTGGGAATGTGGGTGTGATTAAAGGGTAAAATTAAATAATTATATGTAATTATATTTGAAATTTCCACGGGTCTCTTGAAATGGATCGAAATATTATTTTGGGATTTTAATCTTGTTATGAATTTTATATGATCAAAATGATGCTTTAAATGTGGGTTTTATTATGAGATTTAAAATGATTATTTGAATTTGGGGTTTAAAAAATATCTTATGAAAACTCTAAATGGTTGGTTTGAATGGTTTATTTAGAAATGAAATCCTTGAGGAATTTTTTAGTTTTAAAAGTGGAATACCCATGTTTTAAGTGGTGGATTTGAAATGATTTCAAATGAGTACTTGAATTGTGTTTATAACATTATTTGTTTTTAAAGGTTTTTTAGGACCATAATAATTAATTGGATATATTTTTTAGTGAGATATAACCCATGGGGATTTTTATTATCATGTGAACATTGTTATTAAATGAACTAAATGGTTAATGTTACTAGTTAAAAAACCATGATAAGGGGGTGTATGGAATAATGGTATATGTGTAATGGATTATGTATGTGAAAGATAAATGTGTTAAATGATTATGGTTATAAATGGTAAATATGTTCAATGGTTGTGTTTTTTAGTTCATATATTAGTTAGTGATAAAGAAGCGTGTTCACATGGATTAATAGTGGGTGGGGTATTGGATTGAGGCTCCTCCAACAGGTTGATCATACTGATACTATAGGGCCACCAAATTATTGCATGGTTTAGGGAGTAATACTGAGGATCAACGTCCCTAATTAAGGAAAGTGTAAATTCACATAGATTAAGGCTATAGGGTGAGGTAATTGACATAGACATAGGCTCCAAGAGGAGGTAATGTAACTGTAATAACCAGTACTCGCCCGTGTTATTGCATGGTGCATTCGATTAATGGTTTTTCTTTTAATAAGATATTAATATTTATAAAATTTGAGAAGAAAATGTATTGTTGAATAAATTATAATTATAATGTAATAGTGTATGATAATGGAATCCTACCTCTGATAAAAAAATCACCAGATCCAAAACCAAGAGGACTGACCCAACCCGACCTGTAGATAAATAAGTCACTGGATCCAAGATGAGAGTAGGCTTCTAGCCATCATTCTGTAGATATTTTCATATATAAATATTTTGTCCTATTGCATTTATACAGTGGTAAACGAATGGGATGTATCAATTTAAACTCTTTATTATCCCAAAACAATAAAAACTGAACAAAAAAATCACAAAATCCAAACCTTAAAACCATCTTACCTCGTCATCTTGAATGGATCTTCAACAAAAGGTAGTTGCGACTGAAGAGAAAAGAAAATATATTATTAAAATAGAATAAAATGATCAACTTATACATTAAAAAGTATATGATAACTAAAATAAAATAGAATAAACTAATCCAATTATACACGAATATGCAAATTCATTTTTTCTAACTTTCATCAACATTCCTTCGAAATCGCTGGCCAACTGGTACCTGAAAATGCAAAATCATTTATGCTCAGAACCATAGCAACATGCCTATAAAAATTGACTCAAAAATAGAGGAAAATCATGAATGTGACTTGTTTTGATCTATAAAATGTTATGTTTTGATTCAATCGAACATCAACCATACCAAAAATCTTCAGGGGTATACACCTGCATGAACATAAAGTAATATATAAAAAAAGAATCAGATTAGTTGAATCAGATCAGTAAAATATATAAAAACTCATTACCAATCAGGGTCGGATATGGTGAGTTACTTTCAAATATGGTATGTGTACTCTTCATGATGTAATACAAATTTATATACAAACAAGAATTCATAAAATAGATATGAAAACAATGTAAACGCATTCAGCATGAATAAATACCATACGTGTATTAACAAGTGAGTGTGAGTTCCACCCTCGTCATGTGAAATGGGTCACGCAGGTCCTAGAAGCGGTAATCTTCATAGATAGTTATGTAATGAAAGTTGGAATGTATGTCTGAAAGTAATAATAATGTTACCAGTACAGTAATCTAGCCTTGTGCCAATATCTACTAGAAATGAGATGAAAATGCTGGAAGGAAACTCGCATAGTTTGTAGCACTCATTGAGCATGGGAAATCCCGAGTGGTGGAGGCTGTGAAGGAAATTGAAAGCCGTCGCAGATATGATGCAGTTTCCCAGGTGTCTTTGGGAATGATGAGATGTCTAGTTACACACAAGCTGCTTGGTATGATGTATTTGGATAGGTGATTTAGGTGGGATTATATATAAGGGATTGGAGCACTTGGACATATGAAATTTGAGTTTAGTTTAAATAGTGGTGGCTGATAAAAAGTTTGGTGTCCATATGTGTGTTCCAATATCTTTCATGTTATAACTCTATGAGTTACACATAATTCTTGGTTCCTATTGATGATTACTTAGTGTATCCCATTTCCTACCTAGATTGAACCCCTAAACCATTCTTTTTTAATTCGGAAACATTTCTTGGTTGATGTTTATATAGTTATTTAGTAATATCTTGGTGCTTATTTATGTTCATTTCTTGTTTTAGTTATTTTTTTTGATTTAATGTTTACTATATAATGTGTTATATCTACCCATGTTTTATATAGGAATTATAGATTTTTTACTGAAATGGCTAAATCATGTGATTTGTGTATTTTAAAACATCTATATGTGAATAATAAACTCTAAAACTATATTTAAAATAAGTATTTTTGAATCTTTTTTATAAAATGAATTAAAAAATATTTCTAGGACTATTTATATAACACTTTTCATACACATTCATGTGTTTGTGTAACTTCATTCTTTTCATTCTAATTCCAAGATTGCGATTTCTAGTTATTTGTTTCCTCTTATTCCATTAATGGACATTAAAATGTTGTGACTTTTTTGGGATCACATGGAGATGTTTTGAGTTGTGAATATGGTTGTGACTTTTTTTGGGAAATTTTATTGTGATATAGTTCAACTAGGTTTTTTTTAATGTTTTATTTTTATTTAATTTCTCTATATGTTATCTAAACTAGATGATTTTTCATTAATATGTATAGTCTTGAATGAAAGTAATCACTTTAATTGAATATTATGTTTATGTAATCTTACACTATCGTATATATGTATCTCTTTCTCTATTTAGTAGTAACTATGTGTTTTAATTTTTTTATTGTTGTGTAGGCACATTGTGATATACATGGATAAAAGCTGGATCACATTACTGAGGAACACACCTCAATATGTTAAGGGTTTGAATGTGTTTTTAGATTTTTCAATTTCTAATCGATTCATTGAAGGTAGAATAAGATGTCCAGGTCCTAAATGTAAATTTAGAACATGGATGAATAGAGAGGAAGTTTATGAATAGTTAATACTGAATCAATTCCCGGGTCAATATTTGTGTTGGGTTTGGCATGGAGAATAGAACGTTACAGAAATATTGAGTAATGATGTTAATCCACTAAATGAGGTCCCAAGTTCGTTGATAATGGAAAATGAAATGAAGAACCTCATAAATGATGCATTATGCACTTCAAGACACCACTATCAGCATCAAAACATATCAAAACAACCAGAAGAGGGTTCTACAAAATGCGAAGTGACAAGTGATGTTTTTAAGACTATAACACAAGAAGATCAAGATTATAACATATCATTGGATCTTTTTCTTGATTTTGTTGAGCCAAATGTAAGACAAAACTTCACTTAGAAAAATGTGTTTCATGATTTAGTTGACGATGGAAATAAATAGTTGTATAGTGTGTGTTTTAATTATTCAAAGCTTTCATTTCTGCTGAAGTTGTACCATATAAAATGTATATTTGGAATTAAAAATAAGGTAATTTCCATGATATTGGAATTGATTCGTGATGCATTCTTGAAGAAAAAAAATCCTAAAATCAATTTATGATATGAAAAAATTTGTTAACAAACTTGGTTTGAATTATACAAAAAATACATGTGTGTCCCAATGATTGTATGCTTTATTGGGGAGAGGATTTAAGTAGACAGAATTTCATGAAGTGTTCTTATTATAGATGGCAGTCAATGGGTGATGTTGGAATTCTAAATAAACATAATTTCATAGAGAATAAGAAAATGAACACACCTACAATGGTTTTGAGTTACTTTCCCTTGAGGCCTAGATTGCAAAGATTATTCATGTCATCGAAAACCACCGAACACATGAAGTGGAATTTTGTAGATAAAAACAATGACGGGTTAATGAGACATTCATGACATTCCCAATTGTGGAAGACATATGATTAATTACATATATATTTCTCACCTGATCCTAGGAGTTTCTGATTGGGATTGGTTGTCGATGGATTCAACCCATTTGGGACTTTGAGTACCATCTATAACATTCGGCCAGTTGTTTTGATCCCTTATAATATGCCTCTATGGATTTGTATGCAACAAACATCATTTATCATTTTGATGATTATTTTTGGAAGAAAATTACTTGAAATGATATCGATGTATACTTGTAGCCTTTGATTGACGAATTGCAGGAGTTAGGGAGCAACAGTGTTGAGAGATTTGATGTTTCTTCTAAAATAATGTTCAAAATGCATGTTACTTTAATGTGGACCATTAGTGACTTCCATGGGCTTGGAAATTTATCTGGTTGGAACACTTACATGGGTTTGGCTTGTCCCATTTGTAACTTTGATTTTGATCCCAAACGGCTACCTCATAGTAGAAAATGGTGCTTCTTGTGCCATTAATGATTTCTCGATGAATCTCAATGATTTCTGCTGAACAGATCAAAATTTAATGTTTCCCTTGATCATAGACCACTTCCAAATTTATTAACTAGTTCTGAAATATTGACACAGCTTGAAAATGTTGAAAGAAATTTTGGGAAGGATCATCATTTGAATGATAGCAGAAAATGGGTCTGAAGTGCATCATCAGGTGAAATCAGAATGCAAAAATGGAAGGAAAAAATTATATTCTTCCAACTCCTGTATTGGGAATTTAATTTTTTGTGACACAATCTTGATGTGATGCATATTGAGAAGAATTTATGTGATAATTTTATTTTCACATTAACTAATGTGCATGGAAAGTCGAAGGATCATCTCAACGCTCACAAGGACTTAAAAGTAATGAACATAAAACGTGATCTATGGCTAGATGAAAATAAAAAGTATGCTCTGGCCATTTTTGCAATGACAAATAGGGATAAAGATATATTCCTTCGAATTTTAATGAATGTAAAGGTATTCGATGGGTATTCGAGTAACAGCTCGAGGTGTGTTGACTTGATGAATCATAAGTTACATGGATTGAAAACTCATGATTCACATATTTTGTTACAATAGTTACTAGTATTGACATTGCGTACATTATTACCTGAAAAAGTTACTGCTGTTGTACTCCAATTTTACACATTTTTCAGGCTATTAATTCAGAAAGAAATACATCCATTTTATCTTGAAAACCTCCAGGAGAGGTTTGAATTGACCCTTTGTGCAATGGAGATGATCTCTCCTCCATTGTTTTTTACTGTCATGATGCATTTAACTATGCATTTGGTTGAGGAAGCTAAATTACGAGGCCCCATTCATTATTGATGGATGTATCTAATTGATAGGTATTTTATTTATATGTTTTTCATTTAAGTAAACAATTTTTGGCATTTTAATAAATGCATAATATTATTATTTTATTTCACAGATATCTTGGGTATTTGAAAGCATAAGTGATAAGTAATGCTCAACCAGATGCTCTATTGATGAAGGCTATTTGGCTGAGGAGTGTCTTACCATTTGTTCCAGATATTTAGATGATATTGAGACAATATTTAATTGAGTTGGATGTGTTGATGACACATCAAATCAATCTCAAATGCATCATAAATCAAAAATATTTCCTACTATTGGCCGATCAGTTGGGAGACCTCAAATGTGACAGTGGCAGTATTGGAATTATTATAGGTACATAGATATGTGCTTCTAAATAGTGAAATTTAAGATCCATTTATTGAAGAGTTGAGGATACAAACAATGATATGAGTGAGAGGCCGAATACAAAATGAGAAAGATTTAACGAAAGCTGTGAATAAAGAGCTTGTAGAATGGTCTGCACGACGTGTAAGTTCATAGATGTTGCAATAAATACGAATATTAGTTTGACACAAACATTTTATAAATCTATTAAATTATATTTATTTTTTCAGATCATGAATACTGATACACGAGCAGACTTTTCAGAATATTTGAAGTTTCTCACTAGAGGTCCAATAAAACAAGTTAGAAAGTTCGACGCTTATAATGTGAATGGCTTTAGATTTCGCACAGTCGATTGAGAAGTGGGTTTGAAAACACAGAATAGTGGTATATTTACATTTGTTGAAGTGGGATACTATGGAAATCTGCATTATATTTTTGAATTAAACTACCACAGACATTTTTATGTTGTTTTATTCAAATGAAAATTGGTCGATATTATCAGAGGTGTTAAAAAAGATTCCTTAAAATTTACTTATGTGAACTTCTCTCGCTTGATGGATGTTGGTTATTGGGAACTGCATGATCCATATATCATAGCATCACAAGAAAAAATGGTATATTATGTGAATGATGTTGTGGATGAAGGGTGGAGTGTAGTTGTTCATGTAATACAAATAGATTTGTATGATATGGGTGATAAAGTGAAAGATTTGTCCTCTAAAATTGAATTTCATCAAAAACAAGAAGAAGAATTATTTGTCCATCATGATATTGAAAATATTAGTCTAGAAAGGATGAATTAAGTGGGTGAAGAAATAGAGTAGGAAACTAACATGATTGAAGGGGAAATTGATTGTATGTAAAATTATTTATTCATTCAATAACCACTTGTTTATTTATGCAGTCATTCAATATCATTGTTATATATATTTTGTCTGTTAGTACTGGGAATCTATTATCATTTTTAATTTTTTCTACTTAATTTTTTTGAAAAATAAATTCTGAACTAAATTTTATTTGATTAAATGACAGGAATTCCAAGGAACAAGCAGTACATTATTTCATCTAGTTCTGCGACAGATGATGATCCATCTAGCACCCTCCCCACATCATCTGAGGCACCAGGTTCCTACACCCCTGCACCATCTCCCCCTGCACCATCTCTCACACCATCTATGGGTGTCCCATTAGAGGTTGAGTCATTGAATCCCCCTTCGGAATCCTTAGCAGTGGGGTGGCGACATGCCCCATCCATTTCATCACATACATACTAGAGTGTCACTATCATAGCTACAAATTTTAATTAAATAAATTTATTGCATTTTATTTATACTAATTGTTTGCTCATTGAAGATGAAAAAAATGAAACCATGGATAAAAACCTAAAAAGTTAATAATTTTGGAATATGATTGGTGAGAAGATAGTCGTTTCATTTGATTCTTATGGGTTCCCTACGGATGACACTGCAGGGTTACTTGGCCAGATTCTAGGCCAGCTGGCAGCGGAGCCCATTTCCCTACCTATTTCTTATGATGATTGGAGACAAATGCCTACTAGCTGGAAAAATGAAGTTTTTTATTCCCCAATAAAAATAATTTTATTACATTATAGTTTAATTCAATTTCATGTTACTAATATGTTCAAAATGAAGTTCTGTATACAGATGTTCTTCCACTTTACTGTTGCTGATGTATAGCACGGAAGTGGATGTTGAAAAATCATAGTAAGAAATGAAAAGATTTCAAATGGAGATTGTGGTGTGATGTCAACGATACTTCGTTGATCGTGCAACAAATGTATGAGAAGCTACCCAGTGGGTACCGAAAGAACAGTGGAAAGTTTTTGTTGACAGACATCATGTTGAGAAGCGGCTGGTATTGAAATATATATTATTATATGATCCTCATTTTAAATTTATACATTTATATTAACGGGAGATGACATTGAATACATTACTATCAAATTTCATTTTATTTATTTCAGGATCTCTCAAGACAAAATGTATCAAACCAGGCTAAGTAAGTCATCCCTCACACTACGGGCACCAAAATCTTTTCTTGAAGCCAAACGACATTGGTAATATTTTAATTATTTTAAATATTTACAAGACAATATTATATGTTTAATATATTGAATTGTTTATTTATCTTTTCTTCATTCACTCACAGAGTTTTGGCCATGAAGCACTTCAAACTAAACTATGGTTGGATGTTCACAAAAAAATCAGATGGTTGTTTTGTTAATGGGCCTTCCAAAGAAGTTAGGGTATGAAGTCAATTTTTTATTATAATAACTTATTATCAGTTTTTAATGTGTTAATATATATTGGTATTTTATTTATAGGTAAAAATTAAAGAACTATGTGATGCCAATCCTGGGCAGTCCTAATCATTCTCCCAGGATAACCCAGTTGCTAAAGTCCTTTGGGAGGAGCATCCTGGTAGAGTGTGCAGGATGGGTTTTGGACCCATACCAACTGAGGTCTTTGGCATGCCACCAAGGATTCCAGTTGCATCTACTCCTGGTTATAGTCAGTCCATACCCGAATATGCTCAGAGGGAGATTTCTTCTCTACGAACCACAGTTCAAGATCAGGGGTCTCAGAATTCCACTTTGTAGAAAGCGATGACTGATATAAATCAGAAGATGAGCAGTTATGCACCCAGTTGTAGTGCATCGACTGGTGGTCAGCAGGTAAATCACAAAAAATCAAAATCATTTATTTTAAAAACTGTCACTGGTTTTATGTTTTAATATAAATATGCAACAGTATTTAATTTTCAATATAATGTTCTTACAGGTGAAAGTAGAAAGTGGAGATGGAGGTGGAGAGGGTGACGATGGTGGAGAGCATAACGATGCATCATCGGACAATGAGTATTTGTATTGTTGATGTGTTGAACAAATATGAGAACAGTTGGTTTGTATATGTACCATGTGTGGCACATAGTATCAACCAAACATTTTCATGTCCTTACATTTTCTTGATTTCCCATGTTTCCTTTTATGAACTTTATTGATTCCTGATGTTTCCTTTTATGTCTTGATTTCTCGAGTGTGGTATACAACATTCCAGTTAGGCCTGTGTTTGAATTGGTAGTCAAGATTTTGGATGACTAGGATTTAAACCCATTGTTGATGTGCTCAATAAATTCTTGATGCCTAATATTATAATATGTAATTATTCAATATCGTCATCTAAGAAGGTAAACCCTACTGGCATTGGTATCATATGACCCCGTGAATCAAAACACATATGGATTGATAACTTTTTATTAGGAACTATTTTCTATGAAACCAATAGAAAATTATTTTCATTTTCCATAAAACAAACATAACCTTGTTTTCTATTTTAGCCTAATATGATTCATGTTATATTAATCCTGATTTCTTAAAATTATTCATGAATATATAAAAAATTACATGTCGTTCCATGAATAAAAACATAGAAAACAATAATATCGCATAACTAACATATCACCGAAGGTGAAATAACATCCAACTATAACATTAAACAACAAGAACAACAACCCACACCAGGAACATGGGTTTTTCCCCATATATGGGTTAGATAATCCCAAAAAAAATAAATTACAAAGAAATAAAACACCTTAATATCATATAAATCTTTCAAAAAAATTATTCAATAGAAAATCAAATGGCTTTGATACAATATTGTGACGCCATTACCTATGTTTCACTAAAATGGTTTCCCAAACCAATGTGCCACAAGACCATAGGAATGCCTCCTCATATACAAGAGGCTTCTTACTAGTATTGAGGGTCAAATGAGGTATGTGGGGATAATATACCATCTTTACTAGTGTAAAACAATAATATAAATGGGTTTTACATTTTTATTAACTATAATGGTAATTCAACAGTCATTTCAAATTCATATACCGTGGTGCACTAATCAGTTCACTCATATCATACACATAGGCTTTAGTTCTTGGAAAGCCATTTAAATACACTATACAAGCATACAAAAATCTATATACATAATATCAAGTCCATTATGTCAAATTACATGTTTATCCATCCCACATATAAGATAAGGAATTCCTTGTAAAAAAATTCTTACCCATTGGTGGGATCTAATATGTCCCTCATCAGTTACTAATCCATCAATACACATTCCACAAGGTCAAACACACTTGACCTTTTTAACAAATTAAAATATCGAGGGTGTACCTACTTCATTTCACCAATATTCACATCGTTTATCACTTTCACTGCACATAAAATAATTCCATAACTATTCTATTTTACTATTCATTCATAATAAAAAACATTGTACATATTTTCAATTCCATATTATAACATGGATATTCCAACATTTTCAATTAATTATTTATCCCCTTAGTTATCCCACAACCCATTTGACCATAAAAGTTATGATAAACCACTTATTACATTTTGACATGCTAAAAATATCTATAATTTTTTTAATCTAATAAACCCTTTAATTTATGATTTAATAACTAAATTCACATGTTAAAGGGATTGACACACCCCATGGGTGGCCATAAACCTAGTCCACACTTCATCAATATATCCAAAAACATCCTTGAATGGTCCCACACATCATTGAGTTGATTTTATTTTATGAGATTGTGTCTGGTTTGATTTGTTTTTCTGGGCAGTGGTGCAGTGGAAGCATAAAATTTATTTTTTTTATGGTTAGCATTTCGCGGCGGTTTTAACCGCCGCTAATAGTATACAGGTAAGACATTAGCGTCGGCTAAAACTTCCGCTATAGAGTCATATCACCTGTGTGCATTCCGTGGAGGTTCTCATGACTTTAGACGTAGTTTTACAGCTGCTTGATTTTATTTTATTAGTGGCAGTTACAGCCACCACTAATAAAAAAAATCTTAGGCCCTTAAAAACCCCCACTAAAGTGATGAGAACCTCTGCAAAATGAGGTATCTATGACACTTTTCTTAAACTGCCGCTAAATGGAAAAAACCACCACTAATAGTTTTCTGATGCCAATTTTAGCGGCAATTTCTGTAAACCGCCACCAAATCATGTAGAGGTGGGTTAAACCGCCTCTAAACGTAAAAATAACCACCGCTAAAGGGCAGTTTTCTTATAGTTCTAGTTTTAATATAAATTTTTATGTTATGTTTTAACCTTTTCGTATGAGGAATGTATTGGAATTATTAAGTGAGGGGTAGAGCCCGCTATAGATCCTCAATGCATCGGTAGGTCTCATTAGACAAACTAGTGTCTTGGCACAAGGCCTTGACAAAATTTTATTTGTACTCTTGGCACAAGTCTTGGACTATGTGGTTATGGTGTCCGGCATTATACATTCCATCATTATGAAATTAGCTATTGACTCTACATGTTATTATTCGACTAGTAGAATATCCATGAGAATAAGTAAATGGAATTATTTGATTTAGATTTTCCATATTATGCTAAAGTTTAAGATTAAAAGGCTTGTGTTATATTCATATACACTGCATTAAATGTTTATTCTTATTTATGAAAGTTTCCTCTATATTATTATCCTTACCGATAATCTGATCTCACCCCTTTCTATGATTTATTTTCCCTGGATGTGAAGAAGTGTATTATGGTTGACCTGTAGGGACAGGCTAAGTGATGTGATTTTGTTAAAAGGGGGAAAATGTTGTTGTTTTTTATTTCATAATTTAATGTAAAAATTATGTATGTATTTAGTATTTCCAAGGATACTAAACAAATCGGTCTTTAGAGACATGATATCTTGTGATCATGCCAATATTCTGTAATAATGCACCAGCTATGGGTAATTGCGGTCAGGACGTTACACCAGGGCATACTAGTTTGTTTTTTAAGAATCCCCTGACAAACTCCTCACAGACCCATACATGTTTTTGAAACAAAACATGTATCTTTACATTCCATAGATTGAAGGTAATTCCATTTTATACCTTATTTGGTACATGGTTTAATATATATGCTATATATTATAATGTATATCATGAAAATGATAATGGGATATATTCATGAATCATCCTTAGTAATACCATTTCTAACAAGGTATTGTTCCTCCTTTCACTTACAACCTTTCACTATGTATTTTACAGTGGACTAAGTTGATAGAGAATCTCAAACACCCCTATAAAGTTGATGAACTATTAGATAATATATTCATCACCATGATCTGATCAATTCTTATTTAACTTAATTCCATGTTAATTATCTAATTTATTATTTAATTCATTAAATTTCATAAATTATTCAGTCTTATACATAAATAAATAGATATATAATATCTAGTCAATTAAACACTAAAAGTTATGAAGAAATAATATTGATCCCAAGATTCTATTGGAAACAGTTCAAACACATAAGTGTATACCAATATTTAAATCTCTATGGTCCTTTCACCGTATCCACCGAATGGTGGTTTGGTTATCTTTCTTTATAATTAATCTTGACATCTTTCGAGTATTTTTACCTCAAAAGAGTCCAAATAACCATCTCGAAAGAGTTTTGTCAGACGCTTCTTGTTTACATGACTCAGATGGTGATGTCATATCTAGGTGTTATATGATTCATGTAAACATGATTAATTATCTAATCCTAGTACTTTCTCATTATTTATTACATAAATATGATTATTTAAATGTTCCACACCATAACATATGTTTTGTTTTCAAATGATAAAACTTTTATTTTCAAACATGAAAATAAAACCAAATGTATCTAGGTATGACATAGAAATAATTTTATTTGTAACTATTGGTGGATAATAAAATAACTTAAACCCAATAACATTTCTATTTACAATGAAAGGTGGTTTCCACCAATCCTCGCACTGTTGGAATCTCCCTAATCCACCTCTGTTGTAGATATATTTTAGATCGTACTTGGTTCCAACATTTGGATATATATGTGAGCACCATAGGTTGTATCTAATACCCAATGTGTACATATTTTAAGATAACACTCTATAATAAATTCACCCTAAACTTCCACTTGATCTTATGTGTAGTTTTTCTCCCAATGGCCTTTTATTCCACTTAAAAAACATACGTCCTCTTTTTCATTGCCTTGACTCTAGATCTTACTCTTATTGGAAGGATGGTTCTCAAGTTATTTATTTTTTTTATGGGTGTTTTCCACCATTTCCTTGTTCTCCCTTTTCTTATTCACTATAAGGACCCTGAGTTTTTCATTCCCTATGTCATTATCCACTTGTAGAATTGGTATAAGAAGATCTGAAAGACTATTTTCATTATTTCTCATTTTATAATTAATAATAAAACTAGATAATGTATTAGATAGTAAGGAAAGTGTGATATATGTGCATAACTCATATGATAATTTAATCCCTGACATGTATAAGGGTTCCATGTGGCCAATTAGATTGGCCACATGAGGCCTGCCTGGCATAGTCCCTCTAAGAATATCTATAAAAATGTCATCGGAGATCTCATATCTCTCTTGTCATGCCTTCTCTTAATAGAGATTCTAAAGGTGATAAATCATTTTATACACATCCATGTTGACAATTTTTCATCAAAATATCATTGTTCATAGATAATATCATGATATAATGTAAATATATAGAATCATTCAAATGTTTCTCAAAGATAGAAAAATATTCTTCACTAGACTCATTACTAGGTGCATCATGAATATGTTATCCAGAACATACAATTTCCATTCACAGAATAGAACAATTCATAAGCACCTGTTCCATTCTTGGAAATTTATTTTTGGTTATAAGTTTATCCTTATTAACATTAGGTAACAATGATATGTCTAAAGTAATATTTATTATAATTTATAATAATAATATTAGTAGATTTTTAGTGCTTTATCTAATAAAATTTATAAAATAATCATTATTATATTTATTGATCTCCCAATATTTTATCCAAACCCAATATTCCACACCATTGGATTCATATTGTTCTATTTCTTATAAATTTTAGTGGAAATTATATATATTTCCCATATCATCATCCAATCATTGGATGGTCAATAAATTTTAAAGGTTTTAGGTACGTATTCCAAATGACAACTGTATTACCTCACATTTACATGATCTATTGAGTGGACTCCCAAATCCTAAAATCCCTAAATTTTATTTCATAACCCTTTCCTCTCAGTTACATCAATTTCAAATTTGGCATTAAACCCTTGAAGTGGACTAAAATAAGAAAACCCAAAACCTCACTTTAGTATTCCTTGATAATTAAAAGTGCCCCAAATTTTGATGGTCAATAACATTGAACAACGGTTCAATTTTAATTGATGTAGTGGATGGTTATATTGATTAAATATATATAATTTAGGTATTTTATCATTTATGCATAAATTCATATTTATTATCTTTATTAAATGGTTGTTATTTTTAGTGTATTTACTTAAGTGATTAGCCATGAATTAGAAAATATTTATACATAAATCAATTTATTTTTAGTATTGTCTTCAATGATTTTTAATTAATTAAAGCATGTTATTACAAAAAAACAACCATAATTAAATGACCATGAAATTTGACAAAACTAAAATAATAAAGTGGTACGATCATGATCTTTAATTAAAGTTTAGTTTAGTAGTTGATAAACTAACCATATACCTATGGGAAAAATACATTGATACAATTGAGGTTCTTGTTGCATCTTTCCACTTGTCAACTTATGTATCACTCTTGTATTGGTTTAACCTCAGCTCCAAACATGAACTACCTCTACTATATTGGGAGCTCAATCCATAACATATGCTTTTAATCACATGAATGTTAGGGGAACCGAAAATTATTTAAGAGGTTTACATAAATGAGACCAATGGAATGAAGTACCTTGCATAATGAGATAATAAATGACATGCATGATGATAATTTAATTTTTAAAAAAAATAAAGGAAAACAACCTCATAGGATGGTTTGTCTAGGATCACGATCATACACCTACTTGTAAATAATAATGAATTTAAAAAAATTCCCATTAAATTTAAATAATTATTATTTAAGATAAATCACACTTGACTCAATTAAATATATTCTTTAATTATTTATTTCTTTTATCTTAATTATCATTTAAATTTACTTCAGATTCTCATCCATTAGAATTTTAAATTAATTAAATAAATTTGTTTAAAATTAACTATGTAAAAAATGTACCTTTGAGGTAACAGGATGATTACCTCTCCAAACTACCCAACATTTATTATTCTCATATAGTATTCACTCTTAAGATATGTGGCATTCACAAAATATCACATATTATCATGATGCATACTATGAACATAATAATCACACAATTTACATGATTTTTTTTATTTTTACATAGCGTTTAATGATTCTATTGGTGTAGAATAAAAATTGTAACAAAAAATTCTACATGATATGTTGATCTAAACATTATGAATTGATTTATCAAACATTAATGTTTATTAAAACTGTAAAATGGCTTGTCCTATCAACGTAATGACCACACACAAGTACATTTTTTAGGATTCCAAAATATAATAATTTAATTTTTACACTATATAATATGGTAAAAGTTCATGAAATATAAATTTGTGAAAAATTGTTTGTATTATTCTCACCATATATCTGTGGAACAAAACTAGTGAATCTATGTGTAATCATGCCAGGAAAATTTTTGGACTACACTACATACACATTTGTTACACATTGTGTGGTCTCCATGTTACATGACCACTAGTCATATAGGTCGTGTATGAAGACACATAAAACATATGTGACTAATGGATTACATGTTGGGTACATCAGTTACACGGTGTGTACTCTAGATATTTTTTATGTGTCAAGCATGACTGATCAACACATAGTATATAATTAAATCCATCATGTTTAATAAATGAACCCTAAATGAATTAATTATAATTTAATTCTTTGTGAATTAAACAGTAGTACATGAAATGTAACTCTGGGTTACACTTTATATACTCTTATTTTACCCAGCTAGACTACTCGGCTCCTTTGAATGAGTTATTCAAATTTATTTTGTTCCTAAATTTTTAATTAGATTATATTTTCTTAAAATTAAAAGGAAGAAATCATATCTCTCAATTCAGATTAAAGAATGATTTAAATGGAATTGATATCCAATAGTAAATTCATAAATAAATCAACGCTATTAAAATAATTAAAAATAATTATGTGATCTCTCTAATAAAACATGATTGTTTTGGGCACAATATAAGCATCATATGGGTTGTGTAATACTTTTATTTTGTATCATGAATAATGATTAATCAGAGACTTACACGATAATAAGATCTATTTTCAATAGAATTGAATCAAAGATTATAGAAAACACATAAATGATGGAATTCAAGCGTAGGATATTCACATATTATTTATAACCAATTTTAGCATTTAAATAATTACATTGCGTGAAATTATTTTCCTGTTGATTGATTTAAAAATGGATCTACATCATACAATACTTGCATTATAGAAATCAATATTTGATTCCCTATAGTGGTGGTCCACACATGTTCCACAAAACTCTTAACATCCCCATAGAAATATCTACCATCTAGAACATCAGATCATATCGCTTGAGTGATTCTCCTTTGATAACCCTAAGAATCACTTCTAAAGGATTATTCTTAAACTCTCTAGACTCAAGAGTTGAAGGTGGATGATGATCGATTCCATTCTTCAGATAATTGTTTGAGAATACAGCTCTCTAGTTATTTGAGATGATTCTATGGATTTTTTTGTTCTTAACAAAAGTAAATGACTTATTTATATTAGAAAAAAATATAATTTGAGTTATATAATATTATAATTAGAAATAAAAATTGAAATTTTTTCCATATTTATTCATTTAATACATGGGAAACCGCATATCAATTATAATAATAAAATTATTATATCTTGACATGTTCTGAACATGAAAATTAATTAATACATTATTTAATTAAGTAATGTTGAACATATAATATTACTCATGGGACCTAAAACACAATTTTCCATTCCTCTACGATATTTATCAGTCCTTAAAATGAATATATATTTAAAATAATAAATATCAACTCATTATTCACCAATAATTTAATAAATGTTGTATTCACTAAATATAAGATAAATATTTATTAAATATTCTACTAGCATAATATTCTCTAAAATTAGTGGGGATAAATGTATGTGATCAAGAAAAGATATATAATTTTTAAATAGTATGCATGAATTATAATTATTAAAATTGTTAAATAATAAATAATAATTTATTATTTTACATAAATTTCGGATACACTTATTGTGTGACCCTATTGGGATTTTTCTCAATGGAATTAGGTAAAGTATCCTAAAGTCAAATGTTAGTGTCTAGAAACACATAAATTAAACCATATATATTGAAGTTAATGTCCCAATGACACAATACTTCATATATATGCTTACTCTGTAGGATAATCCCTATATTATGATATCTATGATCGAAAAGGTTTGATGCTAGCACTATCAACCTATTTTCATGTGGTCTCTTTCATGGACTTTCTAGAAATTGAACTTCACTACAGAATTCTGTGTACATTCATTAATTTAGGCTCTATCATTTCAATTTAATTTCCTAAGATATCAACTTATTTTAAAGAATAGAAGAGATAAAAAATTTCTCACATTATTCATTAATGAAATATTACCCAGGACACACCCAATATATACTACCTCAGAATGAACATATGTCATCCTTGTTTTCATTCATGCAAAAAATTGTGTGGCGTATAATACCAATTATTAATAATATTAAATTATATGGATCCATACACATGTCTATAGATAAGAACAACGAATGAAACATGTAAATGGGGATTTCCTACGACAGGTCTCATTCTCTTCATATCCTATACTTGATATTACCAAGGGAGTACACCATGAGAAGATTCCTCAAAGTCATATGAGTCTCCACCACTGATATACTAAATAATTTTTGTCCCATCAATGATTTCATCAGGATAAATAATATATATTTAAGAATAATGGTGTGGCATTAATGGATTCTCATCATAGTTGAAACTGTTTTGGCCTTCAGTGTGATAACTAGTCTTATGAAATTATCACATACTATATCCCAAAAAAGTACAATAATTTTGTGATAATGATTTTATTAATATTAAAAAAATAATACATTTTATCATAAGGTATATAGATTTGAGTTCATGGGCATTAATTCTAATATAAAACATAACTAGGATTTATCACATAATATATATACCATGGACAATATCTTAAGAATTTAAATATAATTATATCTCCTTAAATAGATTTTATGTCACATTCCAATTTTATAATTCTTGTTTTTAAAAAAATCTATTATATATAAAAATGTAAAACATATATTGATTTTAGTTTTTTATTAAACCAATGATTTATAAATACATTTACCCCAAATCTTTTTTATTTTTTTATTTTACAAATACAATGGAAATATATTTTATTAAAAGGGACTCTAACAGGTCGAGCAACATCTGATGATAAGGCTACAGGGCTCAAACCCATGAATGAAGGGTGATAAGAGTGTAGTTCTTACCACAACCATGTATTTTTCCAAAAATTTTCACCAATCCGTTATTTACATATGATTACATATATATTACACAATTCATGAATAATTTTATTCATATAGTTTTCTGTGATAACTATATTCCTTTTATTTTTATTGTTTATTATCTTAGTAATTAATTCAATATAGTTTAATGGTTAAAAGATTATGATGTATTGTTTAATCATTTTAAAATTAAAACATATAAACATTAGAGGTACTGTAATATAATATTTTATCTACAACAAGTGATAAAGTAAATAGATAATTGTAAATGATACATTATTAATAAATTCATATTTAAATTATTGTTTATTTAATTTCTAAAGGTTTTTTCTCTTATTCTGTGTATATGTTTTTTAACTTTAAAATTTTCCATTTAAAAGATTAAGAAACAAGTCTCAAAAAATTTCAAGAAGGAATTATTTCGTTAATTGAGAACAATAAATCAACCGAATATCCATATAAATTTAAATACCGACTATTACAACCAGTTGATATACATAAATAAATAAAAAAATTTATATATTAAAATTTATATAATTATGGTCTCCTAGAATGAACACACTCATAAAAAAACTATAAAAATAAAACAATTATTCCATTAAAATTTTCAAGAATAAGGATGTATAAAACCTAAGACAAATTTAATCAAGTGATGGGGAGAATTTATTGGATTTTTGGAATTAATGCGACCATTGGAATTGTAATTTACCATTTTAAAATAGACACTATCATAAAAAGATTCATATTTTCAATAAATATGTATTTTACATTAAAATTTAGATTTATTATATTTATCAATTTATTTTGATTAAGTGAATTTAAATTTAGTAATTATAACATTGGCTTTATCTTATGTTAATTTTTTGGGATGTTTTTGATAAATTTTGTATTTGGGTGAAAAATCAAAAGTACAGTTTTTCTTACAAACAAAACATATATGACCAAAACATTGAATAATCATAAATTAATATTAAAAATTATTAATATTTATCAAAAATTAATTTAAAACATAATTTAATGAATAAAATAATATTATGAGTCACTTAAAAAACTATTATTAGTATTTTATAACATATATTGTATCTTTTCTAAAAAATATTATTTGTTACACATTTATTAGAATAGAATTAACATTTATCACTGTTAGAAATTGAATCACATAAAATGGATTTCAAAATTATAATAATAAAGATCAATTTATGTATGAAGTCCAGTTTAAGTTTATATTATTAAAGAAAAATTCGGGTAAAAAGTGAGCTATAGTGATAAAGGTAAAATAATGTAGAAAGTTAAAATTAAATGTTAATGGAATAAAATACTGATAAAACACCACATTAAATTTGTGTTCAATTTCTTTCACTACCACATCCAACTTTTTAAACAATATTTATCAACCAAATTAGTTAAAATTAATTCCACCAAAATGTGGTTTATATTTATAATAAAATAATCATTTTTCAAACCCTTAAAATCACAGTCCTCAATCATAAATATAAACCTCATATTCCCATTCTCGACAAAAAAAATAGAAGTTATGTTATCATATTTCTATCTAGGATTATATTCCATTGTTCACTATAAAAACATTAAATGTTTTGTTAGTCGAAAGGTTCAGATCGAAGATATGATGCTTATAAAAAGTAAGGGATTCCACAATTCTCCTAATTCCTTTTAAATCACTATTGTAGTTTTATAATCTATTTTAAAATTAATTTTTCATATACATTCATTCTTCTTATTCAATGTTATTTTTTTCTATTATATATATTATTTATGAGTGTTTATTTATAATCTCTCATTATATGTTTTCCCAATTCCATTACTCTACCGAAATAAGTGTTCCTCACCCCTCCTTTACCGTTAAATTTTTGAGACATTATAAATTTCTTTTCATTTCAATGGGAAAGGTTTTTATGCATCATTATTATAATTTTATTACTATGTAAAAATTATATATCTCTATTTCCACTCACATTATTTTCGATCATAAGAAATTATAATGATCAAACATTCAAAGAGACATAAAATCATCCTAAATTTGGAAAAGAAAAGTGTTTGTTGTTTTCCTAAAAATTATATCCCTCTATGGATAATAAAAGTAGAATAGGATAAGACACATATGTAATAAGGAATAATTAACATCAAATGGGTGGATTGAGTATTAATTCTCATGTCACCTAGTTCATGATAGAGAGGTCATGTTGCACACCTGATTTGAAACAATTGAGGGATTTTATGGGTATAATTAACATCATATTTATTATACACAATAAAGGATTAGAATATATAAAATGAGATTAACTTTCAATTGATATACCAATTTTATGAAATACCCTCCACTACTACATGATGACATTTATTTTATTAGGATACTACACAAATCATTTTGAATACCATATATTTTTTAAAGATTATTGTTGGAAATTAAAAAATATATCCATATTAATCTAATGAAAGGGGTTTCTTTCCCACTAATTTCGTAACCAATCATTATGTTCTCTGTCTCTCTCCATAATTATAATGGTTTTTTATTTCAAATATTTTTCAATGTTCCTATGTACATGTGCTATGGATGAAACAAAATATCTATTTTCCATAACTTTATCTTTTCTTATCCTCAGCTATTCATAAGTTCACATCCAATGCCTCTCTTTTTTTGATACCCTTGTGTAATTATTCTGACAGAATGTTGTTCAATTTTACACCTAGATGTCAATTAATTATTGAAATTATTGACTTAACCATATACCTTGTATTTTATTCATTGTTAATTTCCCCTAATTAAATATTCTAATTGACGATTATTTACCTATATAGATATTTAATTTAATTGGATACCCATTTATATTCTAATGGTTCAATTATAATTATTGATGGATTAATTTATATTTATCTATGTGTGGAATAAATGAATTTAGGCATCTGAAGGGTGAACCCTGATAGTGCTCAAATTCATTGTGTAAACAATTAATCTCCATATATGATAAGATTATGATATTTTGGTAACATTCCTTGGTAATGTTTCATGATAACATGGTCAAAGCACATGGTAATAGGTTATATAAAACCTTAGTGAAGAGATATAGTTACATGTTTATGAATTTCAATTGTTTATGTTATAAAAAAATTTAATTATTATTATTTATATACATATGTTCATGTTATTAGTATATTTTTTTCATGGTCTTAAATTTTTTCCCATGATTATGTTTCTTTTTCTTATATTATTCGTCATGATTTTCTCATTATGTTCATTTCTACTCTGTTAATATTGATTATCCATTTCTGGGGTTTATAGATAAACCTTTATTATGATTCCCTATTATACAAGGAAATTTTAATCGAAGGATACAATTTTAGAGTTACATGTGTGTATAATCCTTTTTTAATATATATGTATTATACCCAGCGTTTAAATATTTATCCATATAGTTATAAAAGATAATGATTTATTTTCCATTTAGGGTTTTGTGTAACTTCACTAATGTGTTAAAAATTTTGTATGTTTAGGGATAGATAAATAAGTATATGTCTTGGGAATCTCAATTGGTATTAGTCTAGACATTTGTTATTTTTTATAATTTGGATTTAGAATATTTTAGAATAGAGACATAGATAACCTATTTTTCTAGATGACTAGGTTCAACTAGTTTGAGAAAAAAAGATTAATATATTTTAGGAATTTATAATAATATTTTATATACATAAAATTTACAAGAACATTTGGGTTTAGTATGTGTTTAAATATAAATAAAATTTCAAGGAAAAAACTTTTTTAAGGTGGGTTGAATATAACAGCTCATATTTTCAATGAACTTTTTTATAAATTTTATATTAAAATTTTAAATATAAAAGATAATGAGATTTATTTATTTTAATGAACCAAATATTTATATAAAAACTCATCAACTAAGTTAGTTTTTAAATATTTTCAATTTTAATAGAAATTATTGTAGCAAATGAGAAGCTTTCTAGTCGAGTGTAAAATGTCATAAGTCCACTGGTCTGAAACCCATGATTGACAAGTTTTAAGGGAATTATGCTTAAATCTAGCCTACTCATTATCCATATTGTTTCTTCCATCATTTTTTATAATCTTACATTTCATTCACAATATTAATGATTCATTTTATGTATATAGTTTTATTTTGTTACTATATACCTTTTTTTATTTTCAAATCATCTATGTAATTAATTCATGGTAATTTTATTATTTTAAAAGTATAAGAAATGTTTTTATTATCATAAAATTATAACATATAACCATTGGATGTAATATAGTATGAAATTTTATATGAAACATGAAATAAAATAAATGGTTAAATGTAAATAATGAATTATTATACCATTTTAATTTACAATATTGTACTTTTAATTTCTATATTTTTTATCTTATTTTTTAATATGATTTATTACTTTAAAATTTTATTTTTAAAAGGTTATTTAACATGTTTCATTATAAAAAACAAACAATGGTTTATTTTATTAAATGAGAAAAATACATTTTCTAAAAGATCATAGTTAATAAATAACCAAAATTAAACTAAGTAAATAATAAGATACAAATAACAGATCTAGAATAGGGGTGTTTGGATCATTGTGGTATCCTATGATTAATACACCCATAAAGAATACTATAAAAAAGAATCACAAAAAATAGTAGTCATATTTTTTTTAAATATGTAATACTAAACCTTGAGAGGAATTATAGAAAATGATAGGTGGTATTTATATAATATAGAGAATTTATTTTCTTGTTGTAAAATAGATCATTCAATAAAAAATATCATTTTTCAATAAATAAGTATTTTTATTTAGATGTTATATTTATGATATTTACAAAATTATTTTAATAAAATGTATATCAGTTTTTTAATTAGAACATTAAATTTATCTTAGGCTGAATTTTTTATTTTTATTTTCTAAAAACTTTTATTTTTTCATGAAAAGTGAAAACATCATTTTTCTTACAAACAATAACATATATTACCTAAATATTGTATGAACATAATATAAGATTTATGAATCATTTTTATTTATGAATAAAATCATTTATAAATTTATTTAATTAATGTAGAAAAATTATTTTACATTTATATACCCATTTTTTATATTTTGGAACTTAAGTTACATCATTTCTAAAACTATTTTTATTCCTTATACAATTATAATGTTAGAATTATTTTCTATCACCTATTTAAATTGATTAAGGTAAAATGGATTTCATATTTATAATTAGAATTCCCAAATTACATAACATGTTGAAATTCATTCTTAGGCATGAAAGAAGTTTCCGGGTTTAAATGTAAGAAACCATGGTAAAGGAAAAATAATTTTAAGGGATAACAATAATCGGTAAAGGCATAAAATACATAGAAACTACCCCAATGAATTTGGAGTTAATTTTTTTAATGACCATAAACAACTTTAATAATATAAATAACCATCCTTTTAAAAAAATTAATTCTACCCGCAAGTGGATGGCCTATATAGAAAAATATTTGTTATTCAAAACCCTATAACCACTCCTCCAAAAGTATAATTCCAAGACCACATTTTCTATTCTCCAATGTTGAGACCACAAATATTGGAGATATTTTAATAAAAATAAATAAGAATAAGGGTTTCTCAAAGGGTTTATATTTTTTTACATACATCATCTTAAATTATTGATAATCCCTTTAACAGTCATAAAATAAAGTTTTATGGATTTATTATATCAAACTAAGTCAAGTGGTCTATGTTAACCAATTTAAAGTGATCATAAAAAGCTCTAGCACTAGGTTTTTAGCCCTGTTTTCACTAAAGATTCATTAGATAGACATTTTGGTGGGTTTAATGTCACGACCCGCCCTCGGGGTCCGTGCCGTGACTACCCCAAGCCCGCCTTCCATAGGCCAGGGGCTGGCGACTAGCACCAAGGCGTAAATCCCGGTAAAAAGGGAAGGCATTGCCTTTGAAAAGTAACAAACACCATAGAGTAAGCAAGCGGAAAGTAAACACTAAACAAAGCAGAGTAAAACTGAAAGTGCGGAAAAGTAAATGGGCCAGAATACAAACCCAAACTAAAAGTAAAGTACAACTCGAAAGGGAAAACAGCAACTGAAAAGTAAAAGCCGCTACACCGAGCTGTCCACTGAAATCCCACCTGAAGGGTGGGTACAGATAGCTCCTCTGCTCCACGGGTCCCGCCGTCCGCTCCGTGCACGTCCCGCCCAGTGGTCCACCTCCGGGTACCGTCCCGCTCTGCAAGCCTCAGCTAAGGTCAACGCTGTCCGTTGTCTGCAACCAACACAACGTAGTGCGGGCAAAGCCCGTGCAGGGGTGAGTATAAGCTACTCAGTAGGGACCCCGAGACCCCTGAAGGTCTCTCAAATCCACAAAGGATAAACCACGAAGGAAAGTAACAATCACGAAGTAATAACCGACACTGCTTAGGTATATACCCATACATATACCTAAGTCATCAATTCAAATACGCTCTAACCTCCGAGCCCAAGTACAACTCAGTCCACACAGGAAAGTAAACGTATTCCACACAGGAAAGAAAAACGTAATCCACACAGGATTGCACAACACAATCCACACAGGAAAGCAATAGGGTTCAGCTCACACAGGTATACTTCTTCAGAGGACGATAAAGATGATCACTGATCCATCTAAGTCGTCGGACCCACGAAGGATCGATAGGTAACTAACCCCTGCAATGACCCACACAGGATCGGGCCCACACAGGACCTGTAGGCGCTGGCTCACACAGAACCGCTGAGCGCAAGGACCCACACAGGATCGGGCCCACACAGGACCTGTAGCACTGATCCACGTAGGATCGCTGAGTGCTGAAGTCGTCGTCGTCGAATCCACACAGGATCTCTGTACTTTCGTCATCGTAGTCACAGTAGTAGTAGTAGTCGTAGCAGTAGAACAGTCGCAGCCAGCACTAGGGTTCCCACACATAGCAAGCTCGTTCGGAGGGTCCGCTCCACGAGCCGAGAGGCTGATACATCAACTGTCACGAAGACCAGAGTTGATGTATCCAAAAGTTCCGTATCGTCAACAGGAACTCAACGCAACAGACGGCGCGTCGATCGGACGCCCGGTCTTAGAGTTATTGGCATTTTCGTCTCCGGGGCCCGGTTGGTTTTTAAGGCAAAACCAACCCGACCGTACTCCACCTGCGTCCAAACCTCGGGCGGAGTATGCCAAAAGATTTGTCTCACTAAGAGGGACACAACACAGCTGACGGCACGTCAATCGGACGTCCGTAGCTCAAGATATGAGCGTTTCCGCTCCGAAGGCCCGGTTGGTTTCGGGAACGAACCAACCCGGCCGAACTCAAAGTAAACCGAAACCTTGAGTGCGATATACCGAAACGACCGTCTCGATCCAAGGATCGCGTTTCCGCAGACGGTTCGTCATTCGGAGGACCGAGGCTCAAGATATGGCTAAAAGGCCGGAACTGGTTCGAAACGGGGGGGTCCGGGTCCGGGCCGACCCGACCCGACCCCCCCCTGGGGCGGCCCGGCCGGACGGCCGGCCGGCGGTGCGGCGGCGCGGCGGTGCGGCGGCGCGGCGGCGCGGCGGCCGCGGCGGCCTGGCGCCTGGCGCCGCATGAGGTGGGCACGCGGGGGGCTAAGCCCCTGCTGATTGAGAGGCGGCACGGCCTTTGTGCCGCGCCTTTGCAACAAAACGGCCCCCACGTGGGGGCCGGTTTTGGAGAAGTAAATCGGGGGGCTGCTGCCCCCCCCCCCCTTCATGGAACCGCCCCCCTCTTAAAGAGGGGGGTTTTATACGCTGGCCGGGGGATTAATTCCCCCGGTTTAACGTCATCCGGCCGGCCAGCTGGCCGGCCGGTTTTCTCCAACGGGACCGGAAATTCCGGTCCCCTCTTCGGATTCCGACGCCGGCGGCCCGGCCGCCGGTCTTCTCATCCCGCCGCGGTCCGGAACCGGCCGCGGTGTCCTCGTCCCGCCGCGGCCCGGAACCGGCCGCGGTGTTCGTCGTCCGGCATGGTGCGACGGCACCGCGCCCCTTCGTCGTGCCTTGATTCCTTTTAACGTGGCGCGACGGCGTCGCGTTCTTGAAGATTCTTCCTCGGCGTGGCGCGACGGCGCCGCGCAAAATATTTGCACGATTATCCGCGTGGTGCGACGGCACCACGCCACTTGCTTCCACCCGCAAGAATAAACAAGAACGATGGAGGGGGTTCGGCCGTGTTCGTGTGGTCCGGCCCCCTCACGTTAAAATAATAACGCAACTTTAAATAATTCAAAGCCACACGTTAGACTTTCTAAATTCACGATCAAGAATAAAATAAATAAACCAAAAATAAATCAACAACCCCTACCTTGGTATAAGGTTCGAAGATTTGTCTACGTTCCGCGGAAGACGACGTCGCGGAGGTCGGGCGTCATGGTCGTCGTTCGTCAAATCCGTTGACGAAGGGATGCGTCGGATGCGATACATCGTTGGCAAAACTTCTCAAGTCGACGAAGGAAAACCGAGGAGGAAGCGGTGTCTCCCTTTCTTTGACGTGGAGAGAAGATAGAACGGCGTGTCGGTGTTCTTCGCGTTCTTCAAGGAGGAAGATAAAGTTCTTCAAAGTGTAGAAATCTTCTTTTCTCAAATCTCCACACAACACAGCAACCCCCCCCAAAATAAAATAAGCTACACCTTATTTTATTTTCACTTTGCCAACCTTTCAAAATTCAAAAGTTGAATTCATTACATTAATTAAAATCTAGAGTTGTCAAAAAATTAAATGAATAGATAAGTTGGCAAGAATTAAAGTAGGGGAGAGCCACATAATTTAAGAGGGGGTTTAGAGGGGTTAGGGAATTTGAAAAGGTGGGGGATCGTGTGGGCCCCACCTCCCTCATAACCACACATGGGAAGTTGGGTGGTTGTGGGCCCCACCAACAACTTCCCATGAGAGAGTCTAACCACCACGAATAAAATAAAATTCACACACAATTTTATTTTACTTATCTTTTAATCCCCAAAACTAACTTTCAACCCGCAACAAACGCAACTTCCGAAAAGGTCTCAATTAGCGAATTTCGGCGCTGCGAGTTCATCGGTGCCCTCGGATTTAAATTCCGAGCACCGGATCAAAAGTTAGGAAAACCCGCTCGTTCGTTCACTGAACGTACCCGAGCCAAACTTCGGAAATTGATTCCGGGCACTCCGAGCCTCGGAATCAGGTGTCATCTGAAACCGCACTCTTGTAAAATTCTAAAGAAAATTAAGAAAAAAAAAATTTCCTTGAATTTTACGGGTCTTTACATTACTCCCACCTCAGGGCTTTACGTCCCCGTAAAGATACATCAAAAACTAGGGAAACAAATGAGGGTACTGAGCACGCATCTGAGCCTCCCGCTCCCATGTGCTCTCCTGGAGATTCCCGTGCTGCCATCTGATGCGCACAAGAGGAATCGATCACCCACGCAGGACCCGCTCCTGTCGATCCTCTATCTCCACCAGGACCTCCGCAAAAGTTGCCCCATCGTCAACGTCAAGCTCCCCATGATCAATGATGTGTGTCGGGTCGTGCACGTATCTCCTCAACTGGGATATGTGGAAGACGTCGTGCACCCGGTGCAACTGAGGTGGTAGAGCCAGGCGATAAGCCACCTCACCAATCCTGCTGAGAATCTGGAAGGGTCCGATGAAGCGCGGAGATAACTTGCCGCCTCGGCCAAATCTCCGAATACCACGTCGAGGTGAGACCCGCAAGAAGACGTGGTCTCCATCCTCGAACTCCAGTGGCCTCCACCTCCTGTCAGCATATGACTTCTGCCGGCTCTGAGCTGTCCTCATCCGCTCCTGGATGACCTGGACCTTCTCTGTCATGGCCTGAACCATCTCCGGTCCCACGAGTGCTGACTCCCCAGGGACTGTCCAGCACAAAGGAGATCTACATGGTCGGTCGTACAACGCCTCGTACGGTGCCATCCCGATGGTGGAGTGGTAGCTGTTGTTTTATGTGAACTCCACCATGGGTAGGTGGTCCTCCCAGCTACAACCAAAGTCGAGGACACATGCGCGGAGCATGTCCTCGAGAGTCTGAATGGTCTTCTCCGTCTGACCATCCGTCTGAGGGTGAAAAGCTGTGCTAAGACGTAGCTGCGTCCCGAACGCCTACTGCAACTCCTTCCAAAGCCGGGAAGTAAAGCGGGCATCTCAATCGGAGACGATAGATGATGGCACGCCGTGGAGCCGCACAATCTCTTGAATGTAGAGACGTCCCAAGCTCTCTACTGAGCCCTGCTCTCTGATAGGTAAGAAGTGTGCCGACTTGGTGAGTCGGTCAACAATCACCCAGATGGAGTCGTGACCTCTGGAAGTGCGTGGAAGTCCAGTCACGAAGTCCATAGATATGCCGTCCCAATTCCACTCCGGAACCTCCAAGGGCTGTACCAAGCCTGCTGGTACCTAATGCTCTGCCTTCACCTGCTGGCAGGTGAGGCATCGAGAAACGAACTCTGCTACAGCCTTCTTCATGCCCGGCCACCAGTGCTGTCGTCTGAGGTCCTGGTACATCTTCGCCACTCCAGGATGTACCGCCAAAGGAGAAGTGTGAAACTCACTCAGCACTTCCTCTCGCAAAGCAACTGGTACCATGGTACGTCCTCTGAAAAGTATGTCATGCTCTACTCCAAGGGAGAAACCATCAGGTGCCTGTCTCGAGGATATCTGTGCACGCCGTGTCTCACAGTCAGCGTCCTCACGCTGTGCCTCTCTGACCCGCTGCAGTAGTGGAGGAGTGACTGTGAGAGACTGAAGAAAGGCTGCTCCATCTCTATCCACGAAGGATATCTGCAAAGAGGCTAGCTGCTCCGTCGCCTCCTCAAGTAGCTGAATGCCCGTCCTCCTTATGAGGGCATCGGCTACTACATTCCCCTTACCAGGAGTATAGACTATCTCAAAGTCATAGTCCTGGAGGAACTCGAGCCATCGCCGCTGTCTCAGGTTCAGGTCCTTCTGCGAGAAGATATACCTGAGACTCTGATGATCGGAAAAGACTGTAAAGCGCTCACCCATCAGATAGTGTCGCCATGTCTTCAGAGCGAAGACCACTGCTACTAACTCCAGGTCATGGGTAGCGTTGTTCTGCTCATGCGGCCTCAACTGACGTGATCCATAGGCGATCACGGCCCGCTCCTGTATCAGAACACATCCGAGTCCGGTCCCTGATGCATCGCAGTAGACTACGTTCCCTACTCCCTCCTCAGGCAACCTCAAGATAGGTGCGCAGATCAATCTCTGTCTCAGCTCCTGGAAGCTCTGCTGACATCTGTCTGTCCATACGAAGGGTTTCCCCTTCTTCGTCAAAGCTGTGAGTGATGCCGTAACTCTAGAGAAGTCTGGCACGAATCTCCGATAATATCCAGCTAGTCCCAAGAAACTCCGAACCTCAGTCACGCTCCTGGGTGGCTCCCAAGCTAACACAGCCTCAATCTTCGCGGGATCCACTGCAACTCCCGCCTCATAGATAACGTGTCCCAAAAAGTGGACCTCATGTATCCAGAACTGGCACTTCGAGAGCTTACCATAAAGCTGGTGCTCTCGGAGTGTGTCAAGAACAACTCGCAAGTGATAGGCGTGCTCCTCCTCTGTCGTAGAGTAAATCAGAATGTCGTCGATGAAGACCACGACAAACCGATCGAGGTATGGCTGAAAGATCCTGTTCATGAGAGCCATGAACACTGCTGGGGCATTGGTTACACCGAAAGGCATAACCAAGAACTCATAGTGGCCATACTGACATCTGAAGGCTGTCTTCTGCACATCCTCGTCTCTGACTCTGAGCTGATGATAGCCTGACCTGAGGTCTATCTTCGAGAACCACCGTGATCCCTTGAGCTGATCAAAGAGGTCATCAATCCTCGGTAGCGGATACCTGTTCCTCACTGTCACCTGGTTCAGGCGACGATAGTCAACACAAAGTCGCAAGCTCCCGTCCGCCTTCTTGGCGAACAATATCGGGGAAGCCCAGGGTGAAACACTGGGTCGGATGAACCCCTTGCCCTGCAAGTCCTCCAACTGTACCCGTAGCTCCCGAAGCTCGGCGGGGGCCATCCGATATGCTGGAGTGGATATTGGGGCTGTCCCGGGGTACAAGTCAATATAAAAGTCTACCTCTCTGCGAGGAGGTAGCCCTGGAACGTCGTCGGGAAAAACGTCCGCAAACTGATCCACCACTGCAGGAAAACCAGGACTCCGCACATCAACTGCTCCAAGGATAAGGCTAGCCAACTGATGAGTGATGGGCTGTCCTCTCCTCCGCGGATGTCCATCCTGTGCTGCTAAGGCTCCCTTCTCGCCGGTGAAGGTGAACCTGCTCTCGTCGGGGCGTACACATCGCACCTTGCGCCTAAAACAGTCAATATGTGCATGGACCGTAGATAGCCAATCCATGCCCAAGATGACGTCGTAAGGCCTCGACGCTGCTACAAGAAGATCCCAGCCGAAGCTCTCGCCTCCTAGAGTAAGCTCACACTGCCGGCACCAGTGCGTAATCGTCGAGTCTTCTCCCGTAGGAGTCTCTAGCCGTAAGGATCGAGCCAACGGCTCTGTCGGAATCTCCGAGCTCCGAACAAGGGCAGCGGCTATGAAAGAGTGACTCGCTCCTGTGTCTATAAGAACTGCAGCAAGGGTTGAATAGACACAGATAGTACCTCGAATCATCTCGGGTGCGCCGTGGTCGTAGGCCTCTGCTGCCTGGAGCTGTGCCTGTCGCTGCCCGCCAGCTCCCTGTGGTCGGGGTGGACCTCCTGGTGGTGGTGGTGGCAGAGCCTCAAAGCGTCGCCCTCCACCGGCTGCTCATCCAGCTCCTCTGCCTCGTCCGCCTCCTCCCTGCGGACCGCCACGGTCGACCCTCTGCCTCTGCCTCGGTGGTCCATCAACTGACTGCTGCTCCTCGGCACGGCGGGTCGGGCATTCGTGAGCCATGTGGCCATGCCCGCCGCACGAGTAGCACTGTCTGCCTCTCGTAAGACTGGCTCCGCGCTGTGTGCCCCGCACTGCTGAGCCAGTGCCCTGAGATCGTCTGCCTAAAGGTGTGGTCTGTCTGGACCCCTGAGTCATCCGTCAACTGCCTGCTGCAGATGACTCTGCCACGTGCCGCCCCGCGGTGGGTCTCTGTGCTGGTGTAGACTCAGCAAGGAAGCTCTCGATCAGAAGGGCCCGCTCCAGTACTTCTGTCTGAGTCG
This sequence comes from Viscum album, assembly GCA_963277665.1. NCBI lineage: Eukaryota > Viridiplantae > Streptophyta > Magnoliopsida > Santalales > Viscaceae > Viscum > Viscum album. The sequence goes on along the minus strand of OY728148.1, from coordinate 303,860,490 downwards.
GTATACTGAGGGAGATCAGCGATGCCCTGATCTCGTGTCTCAAACCCTGCTCGAAGGTCCGGGCCCGGAAGAATGGGTCCCGTACCATGATGGTCGAGTAGCGCGAGAGATCGGTAAATCTCGCTGAGTACTGAGCGACCGTCATGCTGCCCTGCTGCAGCTGTAGAAGCTCCTGGATACGCACTACACGAAGGGTGGCTGGGACGAACTCCGAGCGGAAAAGGCTCCTAAAGTCCGTCCAAAGAAGAGATGCCTCATCGTGCACCTGGAGCATCAAGCTCCACCATCGTCCTGCTGCTGCGTGTAGTAGGCTCGCAGCGAGGATCACCATGAGGTCTGCTGGTGTCCTCACTAGCCTAAACACTCGAACCACTGCCTCCAGCCAGTCCTCTGCTGCCTGGGGATCCGTCTCCCCGCGAAACCTGGGCGGTCGCTGGCGCTGAAACTCATGCAGTGCGCTGAGGCGACGTGCATCGTCAGCGGCTGCTGCTGGAAGCATCGGGGGCTCGGCGGGTAAAGCTACCGCCAGTGCCACTACTGGAAAAGGGCCCTGCACCGAGGCCTCGTCGCTCGGTGGGCTGTCGTCTCGCTCGACTCTCGGAACCCTAGCTGGCTGTCGTCGTGGGGCCATCCTGAAAAGGAAACAAGTGCACCACGGTAAGAACAGTATACCTGGTGAGCTGATATAAGTAATCACAAAGAAAACTTTGAAACACACACGCAATCAATGTTTTCGTGCATTAAGTCGGAAATCAGAAGTCAGGGTCCTGGTGTACGGATACGTCGGCCGCCGCACCAACACTGGACTCCCTGGACTGATAACCACACTCAATACGCTAAACATTATTGCTTCACATAGAAAAGATCAGAGTTCGCGGTAGAACCGAACTCCTCTGATACCAATTTGTCACGACCCGCCCTCGGGGTCCGTGCCGTGACTACCCCAAGCCCGCCTTCCATAGGCCAGGGGCTGGCGACTAGCACCAAGGCGTAAATCCCGGTAAAAAGGGAAGGCATTTCCTTTGAAAAGTAACAAACACCACAGAGTAAGCAAGCGGAAAGTAAACACTAAACAAAGCAGAGTACAACTAAAAGTGCGGAAAAGTAAATGGGCCATAATACAAACCCAAAATAAAAGTAAAGTACAACTCGAAAGGGAAAACAACAACTGAAAAGTAAAAGCCGCTACACCGAGCTGTCCACTGGAAATCCCACCTGAAGGGTGGGTACAGATAACTCCTCTGCTCCACGGGTCCCACCGTCCGCTCCGTGCACGTCCCGCCCAGTGGTCCACCTCCGGGTACCGTCCCGCTCTGCAAGCCTCAGCTAAGGTCAACGCTGTCCGTCGTCTGCGACCAACACAACGTAGTGGGGGCAAAGCCCGTGCAGGGGTGAGTATAAGCTACTCAGTAGGGACCCTGAGACCCCTGAAGGTCTCTCAAATCCACAAAGGATAAACCACGAAGGAAAGTAACAATCACGAAGTAATAACCGACACTGCTTAGGTATATGCCCATACATATACCTAAGTCATCAATTCAAATACGCTCTAACCTCCGAGCCCAAGTACAACTCAGTCCACACAGGAAAGTAAACGTATTCCACACATGAAAGAAAAACGTAATCCACACAGGATTGCACAACACAATCCACACAGGAAAGCAATAGGGTTCAGCTCACACAGGTATACTTCTTCAGAGGACGATAAAGATGATCACTGATCCATCTAAGTCATCGGACCCACGAAGGATCGATAGGTAACTAACCCCCGCAATGACCCACACAGGATCAGGCCCACACAGGACCTGTAGGCGCTGGCTCACACAGAACCGCTGAGCGCAAGGACCCACACAGGATCGGGACCACACAGGACCTGTAGCACTGATCCACGTAGGATCGCTGAGTGCTGAAGTCGTCGTCGTTGAATCCATACAGGATCTCTGTACTGTCGTCGTCGCAGTCACAGTAGCAGTAGTAGTCGTAGCAGTAGAACAGTCGCAGCCAACACTAGGGTTCCCGCACATAGCAGGCTCATTCGGAGGGTCCGCTCCACGAGCCGAGAGGCTGATACATCAACTGTCACGAAGACCAGAGTTGATGTATCCAAAAGTTCCGTATCGTCAACAGGAACTCAACGCAACAGACGGCGCGTCGATCGGACGCCCGGTCTGAGAGTTATTGGCATTTTCGTCACCGGGGCCCGGTTGGTTTTTATGGCAAAACCAACCCGACCGTACTCCACCTGCGTCCAAACCTCGGGCGGAGTATGCCAAAAGATTCGTCTCACTAAGAGGGACACAACACAGCTGACGGCACGTCAATCGGACGTCCGTAGCTCAAGATATGAGCGTTTCCGTTCCGAAGGCCCGGTTGGTTTCGTGAACGAACCAACCCGGCCGAACTCAAGTAAACCGAAACCTTGAGTGCGATATACCGAAACGACCGTCTCGATCCAAGGATCGCGTTGCCGCAGACGGTTCGTCATTAGGAGGTCCGAGGCTCAAGATATGGCCAAAAGACCGGAACTGGTTCGAAACGGGGGGGTCCGGGTCCGGGCCGACCCGGCCCGACCCCCCCTGGGGCGGCCCGGCCGGACGGCCGGCTGGCGGTGCGGCGGCGCGGCGGCGCGGCGGCCACGGCGGCCTGGCGCCTGGCGCCACACGAGGTGGGCACGCGGGGGGCTAAGCCCCCGCTGATTGAGAGGCGGTGCGGCCTTTGTGCCGCGCCTTTGCAACAAAACGGCCCCCACGTGGGGGCCGGTTTTGGAGAAGTAAACCGGGGGGCTGTTTCCCCCCCCCCTTCATGGAACCGCCCCCCTCTTAAAGAGGGGGGTTTTATACGCTGGCCGGGGGATTAATTCCCCCGGTTTAACGTCATCCGGCCGGCCAGCTGGCCGACCGGTTTTCTCCAACGGGACCGGAAATTCCGGTCCCCTCTTCGGCTTCCGACGCCGGCGGCCCGGCCGCCGGTCTTCTCATCCCGCCGCGGCCCGGAACCGGCCGCGATCTCCTCGTCCCGCCGCGGCCCGGAACCGGCTGCGGTGTTCGTCGTCCGGCACGGTGCGACGGCACCGCGCCCCTTCGCCGTGCCTTGATTCCTTTTAACGTGGCGCGACGGCGTCGCGTTCTTGAAGATTCTTCCTCGGCGTGGAGCGACGGCGCCGCGCAAAATATTTGCACGATTATCCGCGTGGTGCGACGGCACCACCCCACTTTCTTCCACCCGCAAGAATAAACAAGAACGATGGAGGGGGTTCGGCCGTGTTCGTGCGGTCCGGCCCCCTCACGTTAAAATAATAACACAACTTTAAATAATTCAAAGCCACACGTTAGACTTGCTAAATTCACGATCAAGAATAAAATAAATAAACCAAAAAGAAATCAACAACCCCTACCTTGGTATAAGGTTCAAAGATTTGTCTACGTTCCGCGGAAGACGACGTCGCGGAGGTCGGGCGTCGCGGTCGTCGTTCGTCAAATCCGTTGACGAAGGGATGCGTCCGATGCGATACGTCGTTGGCGAAACTTCTCAAGTCGACGAAGGAAAACCGAGGAGGAAGCGGTGTCTCCCTTTCTTTGATGTGGAGAGAAGATAGAACGGCGTGTCGGTGTTCTTCGCGTTCTTCAAGGAGGAAGATGAAGTTCTTCAAAGTGTAGAACTCTTCTTTTCTCAAATCTCCACACAACACAGCAACCCCCCCAAAATAAAATAAGCTACACCTTATTTTATTTTCACTTTTCCAACCTTTCAAAATTCAAAAGTTGAATTCATTACATTAATTAAAATCTAGAGTTGTCAAAAAATTAAATGAAGAGATAAGTTGGAAAGAATTAATGTAGGGGAGAGCCACATAATTTAAGAGGGGGTTTAGAGGGGTTAGGGAATTTGAAAAGGTGGGGGCTCGTGTGGGCCCCACCTCCCTCATAACCACACATGGGAAGTTGGGTGGTTGTGGGCCCCACCAACAACTTCCCATGAGAGAGTCTAACCACCACGAATAAAATAAAATTCACACACAATTTTATTTTACTTATCTTTTAATCCCCAAAACTAACTTTCAACCCGCAACAAACGCAACTTCCGAAAAGGTCTCAATTAGCGAATTTCGGCGCTGCGAGTTCATCGGTGCCCTCAGATTTCAATTCCGAGCACCGGATCAAAAGTTAGGAAAACCCGCTCGTTCGTTCACTGAACGTACCCGAGCCAAACTTCAGAAATTGATTCCGGGCACTCCGGGCCTCGGAATCAGGTGCCGTCTGAAACCGCGCTCTTGTAAAATTTTAAAGAAAATTAAGAAAAAAAAATTTCCCTTGAATTTTACGGGTCTTTACATTTAAACTCAGATTATAATTTATTGATCTTAAATACACTAACATCATGAGTATTAAGAGAATATAATGATACAATATTGATTTGAATGTGCTAGAATAACATTTTTATATATGAGTTTTATGTTATGATGATATATACAACTGACTAGATATACTTTGTCATCGAAAGTATCATTTTGAAACAATTTTGAAGTTTATTGATTTTTTAGACTTGTAGGAGATCAAATTTCCACAACACAAACTATTATAAAGGATTTAAATTAAAGTAATTTTGAATATGGTTCTAGAGGTGAACTTCAAGTAGTGGTATCAAATGAAGGGAAATATAAAAAAATTTACAAATTCATAAAAATATACCTACTTATTTGATCATGGTATATAAATTATTGAAAATTGAGGTTTTCTAAAGGATCATTGATTGAGAAAGACATACATTAATGAATCCATTTCACTATATTAACTATTTTTTACGTCACTTGGAAAAGTAATTGTTTTGGTTTATCAATATTAAAGTGTTTTAGTGGAGTTCCAACAACACATTATATAGAATAATGTTTATTTGTATAAATTTTATTGGTTACAGATGTACAAATATTCATAGTGATGATGATTACAAAATGATTGAATTAGGATTACATGAAAGTTAAATTAGTCAGGTTTTATAATGTATTTCATCAAAGGAAAAAAGAGTTTCTAAAAAAGGATTCTTAGAGGTTCTTAGGATTTGGGTCAAGAATATTTGTTGGTGATTCATCTATTGGATAAATTTTTGGGAGTTTTACTGGATGGAAGTATTAAAGGTCTCTAAAAAATATTCATAAATATATTAAATGTAATGATGTAAATTTGATTATTTAGTGATCCAAATATAATGGAAAGTAATATGTTTGTCACTATGTCATGAAGATTTTTAATGAACATTGTTGATTCCAGATAATATAAAATCTCTATCCTTTTAGGATGTCAAAATGTTTTCAATGGAAAGAAGATTTAGAGTGGGATATTTTGATTTTATTTACACTTACCATCATTAAATTTAATAAGAACACTATCTATATGAATGATTAAAGTTATGGTGAGTTTTTTTATTGATTTGGGTAGGTGGGAGAAGTACTCCCAAAGTATAGATTTAATCAGATGAGAAGATCAAAGTGGAATATGACTGGAGAATACTAGAAATAGACTCCCCATTATTTTGTATCAAACAAATAGTGTGCATAAGCAATTAGACCAAAAGGTTAATAGGTAGTGAAAGAAAATGGAAATATGTGATTATTTAAATAGAGGTGATTTTCCATACATAAGTTATCATAGGAATAGAGAACATGACCGAGATTCATCAAACTGTGTATACCATATGGTGGAAATATTGGATCAAAAGTTTCCAAAATAAGTCTAAGAAGATTTTATTTCTCACTTTTGTGCAATAAAGTGAAGAATAACTATCATTAAAAGTTAGTGAGAATAATTTTCAAGAATCATAGTGACATCATACTAAATCATGTTGGTTAAGGTTCAAAAAATTATTACCCATGAATTTTTATATAATTAATCTTTATGAGGATAACATCTCTATTGGCTATAGATGTACACCAGTGAAAGGATATTGCCTACTTTTTGTAACCACAAAAATGATTATTTTTTATAGTTTTTTATGTGGCCTTAGATTAAATCAAAACCTTCCCAATGACTACCTAATCTTATTTAGTAGTGGAACTTGTAAAAACTCATAGTTCTATTGTTGTGTTTTTTTGTTTTCTAATAGAGTTATTTATCATTAATAAGAGTTTAATATTTTTTCATATGTCTGAAAACATAAAAATAAAAGATCATTGATTCATCCCCTTCCATTCTCAGTGATCTCACATATTATTATTGGTCATTAAAATTTGTATCAAATTGAATCTTTTGTTCATTGAATCTTTTTGGATGACGGAATAAAATGAAAGATTCAATGGATGTTTAGAACCCTATTTATAGTAAGGGGTTATTATTTTTTATATAAAAATATCTAAAATATAGACCGATAGACTATAACCTTGTCTTATACCCTAGTTATGATGTTTTTAAACATATTATAGATTGTTTCCCCCATCAAGTTGAGAATATTCCCGTAATATCAATTTATAAGATGAATTTTGAGAATGATGGATGAGCTAAAAAATCCATAATTCAATACACTCCAAAAATGATTTTTCATATAGTTAATGGAGCTGGAATAGAAAATTTCATTTTGGAAAATTTAAAGAACATATATGAAGGAAGTATGAATATTAAAAAAGTAATTTTTAAAATATTGAGAATAAATTAGGATAATCTTAATATGGGTGATGATGAATATATGTGTGATTTTTTCATAGGGGTAAATGAAATTGAAAGAACCATAATATTTATTATTTAGAAGTTGGACAATTAATCCATTATTGGAAAGATATTTTGAATTCTTCTTGATAAAATTTATTCCAATTTTTAATCCTTATAATATTGATATCTTGACACTCTTTTTTGGATGATCTTTATAATATTCTCAGCACTTATGAAATGATAATGGAAAATGATATCATGGAGAAGGAAAAATGTGGCCTAGAAATAACTTTTAAGGACACTAAGAAAAGAAAATAATAGAAAGATTCTACTAAATATAAATTCAATAACATTGAAAGAGAATATGAGGTTAGTAATAAATTTTATGAATTTATATCCTTGTTTTCTAAAAATATGAAAATTGGTGTAGGGAATTACAATGTAAATTTATTGATGAACTTATTTGGCTATAGAGATGTAATACACATCACTATATATTTTCCTAGACCTAATTAATAGGAAGATATTGAGGAAGATAATAAAAAGGTTATAATATATCTAAGAAATAAGGTTGAAAAATAAAATCCCCATACCAATAGAAATGATAATAAGTTTTCTGAATAAAAAAAGAGGAATTTTTTGTTAAAGAGTGTGGAGGAAGATGATGGTGATTAAAAAGTTAAAAATTATAGTGATTATGCTACTAAAAATTAATTATTGAAAAATTTAATGATAAAATTTTCACCAGTGATGAATGTAGTTTCTTTGAATAAGAAAAATAAGATACTTAGATAGAGTTTATACATAATATAGAGTTTAAAGATGGTTTCTGAATTATTTTCCAACATGAAAATGAGAATAAGAAGGTGAATAATATAATTCATTCATAAAACAATCATTAGTATATTTATGAATAAAAATAATCTTTTCTAAAAGTGATTGATGATATGATGAAGTTTCTTGATAAGGATAAAACCTCAACATCAATCCTGGACAAATGATAAAGGTGAAAGATAATTAATTTCGTCTTATATAACAAAAAACCTTGAATCCTGTAGCAGAAATACAATGTTTCATGACATGATTACAGAAGATGTTTACAGTAATAAAAAGATTAAACCATATAAGGATCAACAAGAATCACCTTAAAATTTTAATAATATTGTATAATATTATTAAAAGAAAATGGATGTAAAGAAGAAAATATATTTATCCAAGAAAAAAATATTTTAAATTCTTAAACATTCTGAGGTTTGAAATTATAAACTGAAAGCAACTATTTTTGGAGATACTGATAAGGATACAAATAAATATTAGTATAAGAATAATTAATAAAGAGGTTACTAACACTTTGGTACTCAACAATGTTCAAATGTGTATTTTAAAAATTTTAATGGAAATCGTGTACTCAAATATAAATAATATATTTATTACAGTAGATAATATGATTTCTATAGATATTTCTGGAACTGTGAATGAATTGTGAATATAATAAAGATGTGTTTGTCAAATCACCGACACTACAATGAATCTATGAGAAACTAGATTTAGATTTTTATTGGGATTCAACCCTCTCAAATAATAAAACATGATACTTTTAGTTTGAATATTAAAAATAGGTTCCAACCCTTAGAAACTATTTTATAAAGATATTATAAGACTTCAAAATCTTGTTAAGGGATGCCTTTTCATATTAACAATATTAAACCTTTTATAAAAAAATTCAAAATATACATGAGAAGGAATAAAAGGAAATGTAAAGGCCATAGTTGTTGAATCATCTCTTGAAGATATAAAAGGATAACGATCTTTCGAATAGTATATTGGGTGATCTCTAAATATGACCATATATTTAATGTTTTTGAAGAATATTAAAAATTATAAGGAAGGGATAATGAATATTTCAAATTAGGGGTCCCCAGAATCATGGGCATTTGAACTACTATCATTTTTGTAGAAATGTTAAAATCTAAAAGGGTCTTGTTTATTAATTGGCTGAACACTATTTTTTGAGAGGTTTAGAGATTTTTGATCAACGAAACAATTTTGTTTTTAGAAAGTATGGTTTTATTATAAATAGAATGAATATGAAAAAGTTATTAAAAGTGGGAGACAAACCAAGGCAATTTTTTTTCTATTGGTGATGTATATATTTCATGCTACCTGGGAATGATTAAATAAAATCAGCTATGGTATACAAGTAAATAGAAACTTGTCTAAGGAATATGAGAAATCTAACAATCAAATAAATTATTCTTGATATTCATGAAATAAAAATAAGAAGAGAATATTGTTTACATATATTTCCTAAATGGAATATTACAAATTTAGTATATAAGAAAGATGATAAACATTTAACTCATCCCATTGACCAGATATATTCAGAAATATTCAGAACTATGAGAAAACAATCAACAAAGTGAGATATATAACTTCTTTCCTTTACTAATTATTTTAGTCATTTTTCATGTATTATATTTCTAAAACATAATTTTTAGGCTCTCAATATTTTTAAGAGTTTCTAGAGAAGTGAAGAAAAGAAATATGAATAATTTTTAATATAATCAAATTGATAATAGTGTATAATATGGTAATGGGATGTTTGTAGATTATCCCAAATAGCATGGAATACATTATGATTTTAGTGAACCATACACAAAATAAAAATATAGTGTTGTTGAAAGAATAAGTAATTGTATGGTGGATAAAACATGAATTATCTTAATAGAACACAATACTTCTAAACACTTTTAGGGGAATTATATTTCTACAACATTTCATATTAAAAATTATTAATTTATAAGACAAAGTCAAATATAAATCCATAAAATATATATTTTAAATAAAACCCCATGATTAAAATACCTATGGGTGTTTGGAATTTATTTTGTTATAAAATTGGCAGGTGAAATTATTAGATTTTTTTATAAGATTGCTTTTGAAAAAATCATTTTTATCTACCCTCTTAATGATAGAATATACGATGATATAATAATGAAACATGAATGTTAATTAACACTAAATATGTTAAATTTCACGAACAGTATAATAATAATGATTGATAGATAATTTAAAATATTTAGGAAAGATAATATTATGTAGTTTATGATAAAAAATATGATAAAGTTATTGAAAAATGTAATACTATTTAAGTTGTGAAAAATGATGATTCTGAATCATCTATATCAAGTGATGATAGATTTCTATATTTTTCTCATAATATGTTAAGGAATAAATTATTTTTATAAAAAATTATTGTAGATCTACTCTAATAGGTTCAAATAATAAGAATATTAATGTTTGTATCATATAATTCATTGTATTTACAGGTTCATCCAAAAATTATTGATGAAACTTTAAAGAATCTAGAGTTTGTTGATGCCATGAATGAAGTGCTAGATCATATTGATTAGAATGATATAAAGGAACATTTAACCAAACCAAACAATAAGAATATTATTTGTAAAAATTTGTTTTCATTGAAAATTATTATATGAAAAAGGTGAAGTAATAAGAAAGAATTAATGACAGGTTTAGAAAGGTTAATCACAAATTGGAGGTATTGAATGTGATGAGAACTTTTCTCTAGTATAATGATAAGAAATTACCATCTCCTTATTTATATTTCTAAAAAATGAAGATATACGGTATTCTAGATCCATTTAAATTAATATTTTCTAAATGGTGGACTTGGTGAATATGTTTTTATAGAGAAACTATGTAACTTTATACTGCGAAAAAATTGAAGTTATGTGTGAATGTTGAAGAATACATTTTATGGGTTGAAGAATGATCTAAGAGATTCATATTATAAACTAGATACTTTCTTAATAAATATGAACATAAATAAATGATGAGTTGATAAATAACTCTACATAAAATAATATTTATAGGTTCTATAATAGTTATTTTTTATGTTTATGACATCATATTCATGGGGAATGATGAAAAAACACGTGAAATGTTTTTTTTTGAAGAGATGAATATGTTATCTAAAATGTCTATTCAGGGAGAAATTAAATACTTTAATGTATTATAATCAACTCATAAGAAGAAATAAAGTTTTATATCTTAAGAGAAGTATAATAAGAAACATTTTTAGTAGCATGGAATGGAAGATTCAAAACCTATTTCCACATTGATTTTAGATGGATAAAATTATCAAAATAAGGATAATGAAAGAAGGTTGATCTTATAGAGTTTATAATCTTGGTTAGAAACCAGTTATATTTAACAAATTCAAGGCCATATATATTATTTTTTGTAATATTGTGTAATAGGTATCAATATTCTCCTATTAAATCTTTTCTTATTATAGAAAAAATAATTATCATATATATTCAAGCCACAACTAATTTTTGGATGAAATTAATAGAATAGGTTGGATTGATTTGTTTGGTTACACATTTTTGTATTGTAAAAGTGATGTTGATGATAGAAGATAAATATTTATTGTAATTTTCCTCTTAGTAGAAATATGTATGAGTTAGAATATAATGATGAAAAATTTAGTAACATTAAACTCTACAAAATTTGATTATGTTTATTTCACTCAGGATGTAAAAAAATTTATGTGGATGAATACATAATTGGATGAATTTTAAATTTATGTGTTGTTTCCCTTTATATTGGATTTTGATAATCAAATCACAATAAATCTCACTTAGAATATAGTGTAAAATTATCCATCCAAGCTCAATGATATTAAATATCACTTCACCAAAGAGCATGTGCAATGTTATGAATTTAAGTAGGATTTTGTTACCATAATGGAGAAAGTTAATGATATATTTACTAAACCATTATTAAAGGAATAATTTCATAAGATGAGGTTCAAAATAGGTTTTAAAACTCAATATCTTAAAGGATAATAATGTGACACGTGTTCCCTATCTCATATTTTATTTGGACAGTGATTTAATTCTATGAGAGAAGATGTAGGATAACTTTATCTAGTGGTATGTGATTAACAATTTTGAGGAGGGTTGTATATTTAGGGATTGTTCTTAAAATTGGTATGGTATGATTTTGGAATGTGTGAAATATTTTAATAGTTTTTTAAAATTGATGCAGAAAAATTTATTCTTGTAGGTTGAATTTTTTATGATGAAATTTTAGAGTAAAAAATTGTTTGAATTATTTCTAACAAAATATTCATACAATGTTGAAGATAATATTCTTAAATAACTATATATATAGATTATTAAATTTTTCTTATATAAATAATATTTCATATAAAAAACATCCATAAGTAGGATTACAATTATTTGATTTGTAATCAATTTTTTGAGTTTTCATGTTTTAGTGACTCATGTTCCTTAGTTATAAACAAAATCCCAATGGAGAGATTTTTTCCACCAATATGATCAGATATTTTTAAGATGAAGTTTACAGAAGAAGGATTACTCTATTGTTTTTATTTTTTTGGAATAAAAATTACCTTAAACTATTGATCATTCCTTAAAAATGATCTAATTGAGATTATCATCTTTAGTGTATCAAAATGAGTCTAGATTTCAGAGATTATTTGTCTAATGTGATCGGTTAGAGTTATAGCACTAAATGTTTATCCAATTTTTCTTTCATGTTTCATGAGATAGACCATTTAGTAAAGTTAAACTAGATGATTATATTCATATCATAAGGTTCATAATTTCATTAGTACCTAGAGATATAATAATCCAATATTAATTCAAATGTTGGTGAATAAAAATCATGTGTAAAAATTTCATCCTATGAATATCAAAGAATTTCACCAAACCTACATTATCAATAAAAGGATAGACAGTGAAAAACATGGATTTTTATGGATTTTTCACATTTTTAGTAGTTCAAGGTTTCATTACGAAAAGTTTTATAAATGATGTTTATAAAATAACGTTTTAAGAGGTTTTGAGAAGTAAAATATAGGTAGTTCTATTAGATTAAGGGAATCATGCTAACATTTATAATGTACTAAAATATATCCCACTGATCAAATATTGGATGATAATGTCCTTATAGAGTATTTTGTGAAAATGTTCATCAGATTAGAAAACTCTATGTCATTGATTCTAGTTTATTGGATGAAATTTTTTTATGTCATTTGGAAAAGGAGTTGAAATGATTTATTACGTTGAAATTGATTTGTTGGAGAAGAAATAAAGACATCATAAAGTGGAATGATTATTTGTAAGAATTTTATCGATTATACTTGTATAATAATGTGATGTGATGATGATTAAAGAATGATCAGATAGATTTTTAAATGTAAATGAAACCAGTGACATTTTTTTAAGTAAGTTATATAATGATGGAAGTGTTATTTAAAAAACATTCAATATCTTCCTATAATCTTTTTTAGGAACAATGATTGGTGATTCATTATATGGAATGACATTGTAATTTTTTAATAGGAAGAAGTATAAAATGGATTTACAACATCATTTATATGATATTGAAAGGGATTATGAAATATTGATTGTTCAAAATTCTAAAAATCATTGAGAAATGTTATAAATCTCATGATTTTATAAGGTTGTTTTATGAATAATTTTGATTTCATATCTTTAGGAAATATCCTAATGTTTAGAAAGATTGCATATTTTAAATAGAATAGTGTTTATAAATTGGTCACACAAATATTTGAGTGGAATATTTTAATTTAATTTTAACACACCATCCATAATTTTAATTGGAATGCTAGCTAAATAAATAGGTGAAGTTGTAGGGTGTTTTTTATTATTGGTAGCTTGGAGAGGTGATAAGAAAGTGGAGAGTCAATCTGATGAGAAAACACAAGTTTCGTCATTTTAATATATTTCAAATGTATATGTACCATCAGTTTAAATTAGATGAATATTATGTATAATGGATTGGATAATCAAGTTGAAGTGGAAGCCAAATAATAGTAGGAATAGGTAATCCGTTAAACAAAGGTAATCAGATAGATGGAAGTAATTCAATGAATTAGGTACCAAACCGAGATTCATAAGAATATGTATACCATTAGTATAAAATATCAGATAGATCATTTCTTATAATCTTCTAGGAAGAGGTAAATTATAATTATTGTTCCAAAATGTAAAAGAAATATTATACAAAGAGTAACTATTAATAAAGAATAAGCAGCATAGTGAAAATAAACGAAATCCTACTGGTGTTGTTTTTTATAATTATTTTAAAAATATTGTTATATCATTTACCTATGTGAGTGTAATATTAATTATTGATTGAAAATAGTTATATAAAATTGAACAGATAATATTTTCTTACTGTAACCAACAAGAGGATTATTTTCTAGTGTTTTTTTTGTCTTCTATTACTTCTAATCCATGCCAAGAAGAGGCTACTCATAATGAGTATTAAACCATGTAAATATCAATTTTAATGTTTTTTTATTATTTTATTATTTTATATATGGTCTATATATAACTAACATGAGGTGAATGTTATTTCATATATAATAAAACAAAAAAATTAAATGATAACTAATTCACCCCTCCCCCTCTCAGTGATTATACACATGATGATTGGAACATTAATGCCACACAAAAAATAGAAATTATCTCATCATAAAACTCTAAATAATTCTCTTACTTTTCCTACTCTTTAATCAGGAATTTTTGGGTTTGTTTTGAGGGTTGACTCGAAGTTAGGACTCTTTAGAGAATTCAGTGTTTCTTCAATCTTCCTCTTTCCTTTTTAGGTTCTATATTGTGGTTATAATATATTTTATATGTTTTTTACATACCTCCATTATTTTTATTTCATGTTTTTTCATATCTTTGAATTATTTATTAGTATAATTTATTTTTCTCTTTCATTATATCATTTTACTAAGTTGTTACTCTATTAAAATAATGGTTTATCACCCCTCTTTTCATATTGCCTATCTGTTTCTTTATAGGATCCTTTTCATTTCAACTATTAATGTTATTATGTTTCATATTTATAATTTTCATACTATTTAACAAATGATATAAGATTATTCCATACCATTATTAAACCTTCAAAATCTTTTATAAGGCTAAAATATTCATTTATACATAAAACAATCCTAAATTTGAAAAATAAAATTGTGTGTTGTTTTCATAGAAATATAAATCTCTTCTGCATACTATAATATGTTGTGGATATAGAATATAATTATATAGGGGAAATAAAAATAAAAGAGTATAGAGGTTATTAACTCAATTTTCACCTCATTCGCAACAAATAGGCCTTATTGCACATTTTATTTTACACTCTCAATGGATTGTCATTGGAAAATAAACATGATCTTTATGAGATATAATAAAGAATTAGAATATATGTATTAATATTCAATTTCAATTTATATCCATATTCCATGAAATAACACACACTACTAAATGATTAAATCACTATGATTGGGATTCTACCGATATCATTGTTAATACCCTATTGTTTCTAATTTATTTTTTGATATTCACCTAGATATCCATATTAATCCAACAAAAGGGTTTATGTCCAACAAATTTTTTAAAAAAGTATTATATTCTCTATAACTCTATAACAATCTCATAGATTGAAAATTTCTCCTCTTTTTCCATGTTCCTATGTACACATGGTACATTGAAAACTAAATCACTATGATCTATCGCTACCTTTGTCTTTCTATATCACTAGTCATGACTAAATTTCTATCAAATGTTTCTCCTTTGTGGATTCTTCATAGATGATTCATCTGATTAAAGGGTAATCCCCTTGATAAAACTACACTGATTGAACAAGTAAGTTATTGATTAAATTGTAAACATTTTATTATATACTATTTAAACACCTTATAATTAATTATAATGACTGAAGGGTATTTACTTAGAAATATATGTACATTCATTGGATACCAATTCTTTTTTGAACTAGGGTATCATATTATGATTATTCATGTTTTTATGAATGTTTATCTATATGTTGAACAAATAAATTTAGTCATGTGAATAATCTCTGCTGATATAACACCCATACAATTGGTAAAGAATTAATTTATAGAGATGACATGTTCATGTTACCTTGATAGCCTTACTTGGTATATTTTTAATATACCATTTATAAACACCTTGGTAACATGTATTTTGATACCTTAATGGTGATATATGTTGATATTTTTATTAATGTATCATGTATATATGGTAGTCACATTTTCATGTTATGACTCGTGTACTTATGATCATTGTATTACCCACGTTTTTTATTTATGTTCAAATGTTATACGCATGGTCTTATGTTCATTTAATTATACATTTCCTCACGATTTATTTATGATGTTCATTTATACTCCCTTTCCTTTCTTTTTTACAAACTATTCTTTGCACCTCACCCTTTATTATAGTCTCCAATTTTTCCAAGAATTATAATCAAAGGGAAATATATAGGGGAGTTTCATGTGTGGAGAATATTTTTGGGAAAAAAATTTCATTGTACCATGGGTTTATATGTTCACATACCTAATTCCATAAGTCACTAAAATTTTGATCTTTAATTTTTATTATAACACTTTTGATGTATTAAAAATTATATATGTTTACCATGAGATTAAACAGTTATTCTTTGGGGTGTCTCATTTGATGAATCCCTAATCGTAGGAAGAAAGTAAAACTATTAAACAACCTTTATGAGGATGATATTAAGGGAGACCACTAATATAAATTAATCCCTATATTTTCAAGTAATGGAAAATGAAAATTCGTGGGTTAGGGATCTTCCTACGTTTAATGGAAATTTTTATTCCCACGGGATTTCAATTCTAGGTGAAAACATACTATTAAAACCCATGATATTTGTTGATATGGTGATGAATAATGGTAAACTAAATTCAAATACCTTTTAATATTTTGAAATTAAATTAGACACCTTATTAAGGTATATTTATTCTTCACCCAAGAATTATTTAGTCAAAAGGATAGGTTATAATGATTTTTTATAGAACATCAACTAGTAATAAGTAATCATCCATTAGTTTATTTGGTACAAAATTATTCATTTAATATTAATTAGGTGTTTAAAAAATTATATAATGAGTTATACAATATGTATCCTTTTTAATTTAATGTTGATAATAGGGTGGAACCAACTTATGTTTCTAACATGGTGTTAGTTTCAACCCATCTTAAAAAACAATAGTTTAAGGGTATGTTTCTAGTGGAGCTTCTAAAATCCCAAAGTTAACTTTACTCCCTCTATTAGAATGTAATAAAAATGTAATATGGGGATATCTACACGCATTTTACAAATAATATAATAAATACATTGAGATAAATGAATTATTCTTCCAAAATTAAAACAACTTTTTAACATTCTTAGTTATGAAGACAATATTGTTTCATAAGGAGGGTTTAGTTGTTCTATATGATTTTCATAGAAACCCTTTCCCCTTATTTACATCTATAATTACAATAAATATGATACAAAATTATGATTCTAGTATTAGATATTGAAAATATTTTGAAATGTTATGTGATGTCACATATGAAGTAATAGAGGTGATTATTGAGATTTTACTATGTTAGATAATGGAATAAAATATTGACAAGACATCATGAAATAAATATATAAAATAGTTTAATCCCAAGTGCATAGTGCTACTAGTAAATTCCCCCCTTATAATTAACTATTGAGATGATTATTCTATGGACATTGAACATGAAGTGGGTACGTAGTAGAAATTATTTCTTTTATGTTGTTTAAATTTTCAATTGTTGAGTTTTCTTATATGATGCTTTTATTATTACTCTTCTCAAGGTATTTTTTGGTGTTTAGGATTCCCCACTATTCAACTAGTCAACTACTGAAGATATAATATGTAATTAGAAGATGCAACCCCAACTTATTTTATGATCATTTAAATCTTTAGGTCATACCAAATTTATCATAGATTGTTGTAAGTTTTTTTTATGTTTATAGGGTTGATTTAGAGGACCGAGGTCAATTCCCCTTTTCTATATAATGTTTCATGGTTCTTTGTAAGTTTTTACACTGATAGAATATAATATGTTAATTTCTTCCAAAAAAATTATGTTTTTTGTGTTTTTTTATGATTGAAATTTTTCAATGTCAAAATGTTGTTGGTTTATGTACATGATATAATGGGAGGCTAAAAATGACCTTGAAAATGGTTTTAGTTTTCACCAATGGTTTTTTTATGAATTAATTCCCCAAAACATGATAAATAATATTTCATATTAAGTGTGGTGTGGGAGGGGTTTATTATGAATATGATGGATGTTATAGAGTTATACTTCACAATGATGACTTTGGTTAAGGGGCAGTGATTTATTCTAATAAGTGGAAATACAACAGAGTTCTGATCCTATGATATGGGTTTCTTACTACATTATTACTCTATCATATTAATTTATATAACCAATATCATATATATGAGATTTAGTGTTCGAATTGATATCATAAGTAAAAAATTGGGTTTTGGATATGGACAATTTGGGAGAAATGTTTTGGAAATGGTTGGTTTGGGTGAATGTTTTTTAAATGATGGGTGTGTATATTCATTAAATCATTATATAAATTTATTATTTAATTGTTATTGGGTTCATTAATACTATGGTTTAGTTTTAATCATTTTATATCTCTCATATAATCCATCAAGGAATATATGTTTTGATATCCATGAATATTCGTTGAGGTTATCATACTAATTTTTTATGATTACCCCCACCATGAGAATCTTGTTACACACATAAGTGTTCTTTTTTTGAGTTATAGATTCTTAGGTTTTGGAAATGACGACATGGGTGAGGATCCTATCATTGTTAGTGCAGACTAATGGATGAATCACTTTCATTTTTTAATTATTTTTAAAATAATGTATTTTTACAATTGAACATATTTTTTAATTTTTTATGTATGCATGCTTGAATTTTCATTCATCTTTCAGTTTTTTATTTTATTTAGAATTTTTTAGTTTTAATATATTTTATGTTGTAGATATAATAATAGTAATTGAAAAATCATTCGAATATATTAATTTATCATTTGATTATGGATGAAACATACATGAGAAGGTAATACTCAATTTTAGTTTGGGGACAGGATTAATAATCTTGGTTATGATAGGATTCAACAAATGGTATCAATTTTTTTAGTTGGTTAAACTAGTGTAGATATTTTATTTTTAGGACTCTACTTGTAGATTTTAAAAATACTTGATTAATATATTTATATAGAGACCAAAATTTTAAGTGATTTATAATATGTATCATGTGTCAATTGTCCAGTTATGTGTTACACAATTTTTTTCCCCTTGTCATTGTGTATTAGATATGGAACACTACATTTGAATTTGTATGTCATGTATCAGATAGTATAATAATAAGGATTTTATTATATACATTGGAATTTTATTTTTTATTAATTTATATTATTATAATTGAATATATATAAGTGTGAACATTTTTTTCATCTTCGTTGACATATATTAAAAATATTTTTTTGACTTTCATTTTTATTACTATAATTTTTTAAAAGAATTATTTAGGTGACTATATCACTATGAAATTTATTTCAAACATTTCCATAATTAAATGAAATGAGTTATTATGTATTTTTTCTATCATATTTCATATTTTCCTATTCATTTATGTAATTATATGCAATTTGGGTGACTCGTATCAAGTATTGTTGTCCAATTTATGGAGCTTATAAAATGCAATGTACACTAATATAGTCTAAAAGACTCTAATAGACTGTATTGTTAGTAAATAACAATACATTTTAGGGTGCCTAAGTTAGTTCAATGTTGGATTTATAGATTATTTGATTGGTAAGATTTATTTAATTTCCTTTAATTGTATAAATTTATAAACTTTTATTCCAAGAGATATATTTCTTCAAAAAGTATTATTTTTGTATTTCATTTTTATATAAAAATAAAAATTTTATTTTAAATTTTTTAAATATAATTAATGTTTTATAAATGAAAGTAAAAAAATATATTCTCTAATGAGATTCTACTCTAGTTTATATTTAGGTTACTAAATGATTATTTATTTTTAATGTCTTATTATTTTTTCCAATCTTCAAAATATATTGAAAGGGTTTTAGATAATAATATTTTATATCATGTAAGGTTTTTGGTATTTCTATTGATATTTTTCATAACAAAAATCATTAAACTGATTTTTCTAAAAAAAAATACCTATTGTATTTTAAATTATGAAATTTTATTTGTGGGTCTTCTAGATTTACTAACCATTAATGGCCAAAAAGTAATTTTACTTATATTGAGTGTTGGATTTGAGTATTAAAATAATTCTGTAACCATAATTTGACATGAAAAGAATTATTTTTCAAATTTATCTCATCATGAATGTACTTTTGGGGTTTAATGCAATATTATAATGGTATTTTGATAGGACCATTTTTTGGTTATTCCTAACACTGGGAGGGTGTGAATCAGTGTTGGGAACTTTTTAAACCAATTGAGACTTTTTATCCAAATACCTATTGAACTATTAGAATATTTATTATTTTGTTATAATTTCCATATCATATGAAATAATAGGAAAGTAGTAAAAATAGCAAAATATATTTTTATAAGTTTCACTACTGAAAAAGAGAAACTACATCCTTAGCATGGTCAGAAATAATCCTGAACACACAGCCACTAGAAAATAATCCCTCGTCTGGTCAGAATGAGAAGGATATACCCTTACAATCATGGGGCCCTTTGAAAACAATAAAATAGTGAAAGTTTTACAGCTCTTGGTTGGATATTTATGTTGTGTATTAAGAAATTATTCTCCCTATAGTAAAGCTTTGAAAAACTAATAATTTTTTCACTTCTTGATTCTTTTTTAAGGTCATAGTTGTAACACCCCAAAATGATAAAGGGTTAAATGGATAAATGATATGAATCATATCAACAAGGTGAACCTTTATTTTTAAGAGCCTACATGATTAGAACTCCACAGTTAAGCATGATTGGCCTGGAGTAGTGATCAAGATGAGTGACCTTCTAGAAAGTTTCCCAAGGTGTGTGTGAGTGAGGACAAAGAAAACTGGAAAGGACATGTTTTGGCATGTGGGGTCTGTCATTAGATAGATGACCCGTTCGGGCATGTGGGTGGGCCCCAGGGTGGGGACCACGTGTCTGAGGGGCAACTGGTGGTACCTTGTGGGCTAGGACTCGATGACCATGTTAAGGCGGGGTGTTTGTGCTTTCACTGGGACCTAGTTGTCACATTTGGTATCAAATTTGGTACCCAGCCTTAAGTGTAGCACACTGCCCAAGTTGAGATTTAAGTCCCACAACAAGGACGTTGTGCTCTAAAGGGGGGTTATTGTAACACCCCAGAATGATATACAGTCAAATGGATAAATGATATGACTCATGTCAACAAGGTGCACCGTCCATTTTGAGAGCCTACCTAATTAGAACTCCACAGTTAAGCATGCTTGGCCTATAATAGTGATTCGGATGGGTGACCTTCTGGGAAGTTTCCTTGGGTGTGTGTGAGTGAGAACAAAGTGCACTGGAAAGGACATGTGTGGGCCTATGGGGATTTTCATTAGTATGATGACCCATTCGGGCACATGGGTGGGCCCCAGGGTGGGGACCATGTGTCTGTGGGGAAACTGGTAGTACCTAGTGGTCCAGGACCCAATGGCTATGTTAAGGCAGGGTTTCTGTGCTGTCATCGGGACCTAGTTGTCACAATAGTGCTTCTTGAACATCCACTCTTCACTTGTTACTTTCTTAAGTGCAGTGCACTACCTAGGTTGAGATATAAGACCCACAACAGGGACATTGTGCTCTAAAGGGGAGTGATTGTAACACCCCAGAATGATAAAGTGTTAAATGACTAAATGATATAACTCATGTTAATAAGGTGCACCTTCCTTTTCTAGATCCTACCTGATTATAACTCCACAGTTAAGCGTACTAGGCTTGGAGTAGTGATCAGGATGGCTGGCCTTCTGGGATGTTTCCCTGGGTGTGTGTGAGTGAGGACAATGCACAGAAGAAAGGACATGTGTTGGTCTATGGGAACTTTAATTAGTTAGATAACTCGATCAGGCATGTGGGTGGGCCCTAGGGTAAGGACCACGTGTCTACAGGGCAACTAGTGGTACCTGGCAGGCCAGGACCCGACGTCCATGTGAACGCGGGTGTCTATGCTGTCATTGGGACCCATTAGTCACAATAGTACTACCTAATTAGAACTCCACAGTTAATCATGCTTGGCCTATAGTAGTTATCAGGATGGGTGACCTTCTGGGAAGTTTCCTTGGGTGCGAGTGAGTGATAACAAAGTGAAATGGACCCAATGGCTATGTTAAGGCAGGGTGTTTGTGCTGTCACCGGGACCTAGTTGTCACAATAGTGCTTCTTGATCATCCACTCTTCACTTGTTACTTTCTTAAGTGCAGTACACTACCTAGGTTAAAATATAGGGCCCACAACAGGGACATTGTTCTCTAAAGGGGAGTGATTGTAACACCGCAGAATGATAAAGGGTTAAATGACTAAATTATATCACTCATGTCAATAAAGTGCACCTTCCTTTTTAAGATCCTACCTGATTATAACTCCATAGTTAAGCGTACTAGGCTTGGAGTAGGGATCAGGATGGGTGGACTTCTGGGAAGTTTCCCAGGGTGTGTGTGAGTGAGGACAGTGCACACTAGAAAGGAAATGTATTAGTCTATGGGAACTTTCATTAGTTAGATGACTCGATCGGGCATGTGGGTGGGCCCTAGGGTGAGGACCATGTGTCTACAGGGCAACTAGTGGTACCTGGTAGGCCAGGACCTGACGTCCATGTGAACGCGGGTGTATGTGCTGTCATCGGGACCCATTAGTCACAATAGTGCTACTAGAAAGGACATGTGTTGTCCTATTGGTACTATCATTAGTTAGATGACCAATTCGAGCACGTGGGGGGCCCATGGTGGGGACCATGTGTCTATAGGGCAACTGGTGGTATCTGGTGGTCCAGGACATGACGGCCATGTTAAGGCAGGGTGTCTGTCCTGTCATCAGGACCCAGTTGTCACTATATTTCTTCTTGATCATCCACTCTTCACTTGTTACATTCTTAAGTGTAGTGCACTACCTAGGATAAAATATAGGGCCCACAACAATGACATTGTTCTCTAAAGGGAAGTGATTGTAACACCGCAAAATGATAAAGGGTTAAATGACTAAATGATATAACTCATGTCAATAAAGTGCACCTTCCGTTTTAGGATCCTACCTGATTATAACTCCACAGTTAAGCATACTAGGCTTGGAGTAGGGATCAGTATGGGTGGCCTTCTGGGAAGTTTCCTAGGGTGTGTGTGAGTGAGGACAATGCACACTAGAAAGGACATTTATTGGTCTATGGGAGCATTCATTAGTTAGATGACTCAATCGGGCATGTGGGTGGGCCCTAGGGTGAGGACCACGTGTCTACAGGGCAACTAGTGGTACCTGGCAGGCCAGGACCCGATGTCCATGTGAACGCGGGTGTCTGTGCTGTCATCAGGACCCAGTAGTCACAATAGTGCTACTAGAAAGGACATGTGTTGGCCTATTGGTACTATCATTAGTTGTATGACCAATTCGAGCACGTGGGGGGCCCATGGTGGGGACCATGTGTCTATAGGGAAACTGGTGGTATCTGGTGGGCCAGGACCTGACGGCCATGTTATGGCAGGGTGTATGTGCTGTCATCAGGACCCAGTTGTCACTATATTGCTTCTTGATCATCCACTCTTCACTTGTTACATTCTTAAGTGTAGTGCACTACCTAGGTTAAAATATAGGGCCCACAACAATGACATTGTTCTCTAAAGGGAAGTGATTCTAACACCGCAGAATGATAAAGGGTTAAATGACTAAATGATATAACTCATGTCAATAAAGTGCACCTTCCGTTTTAGGATCCTACCTGATTATAACTCCACAGTTAATCATACTAGGCTTGGAGTAGGGATCAGTATGGGTGGCCTTCTGGGAAGTTTCCCAGGGTGTGTGTGAGTGAGGACAATGCCCACTAGAAAGGACATTTATTGGTATATGGGAACTTTCATTAGTTAGATGACTCGATCGGGCATGTGGGTGGGCCCTAGGGTGAGGACCACGTGTCTACCGGGCAACTAGTGGTACCTGGCAGGCCAGGACCTGACGTCCATGTGAACGCGGGTGTCTGTGCTGTCATCAGGACCCAGTAGTCACAATAGTGCTACTAGAAAGGACATGTGTTGGCCTATTGGTACTATCATTAGTTAGATGACCAATTCAAGCACGTGGGGGGCCCATGGTGGGGACCATGTGTCTACAGGGCAACTGGTGGTATCTGGTGGGCCAGGACCTGATGGCCATGTTAAGGCAGGGTTTCTGTGCTGTCATCAGGACCCAGTTGTCACTATATTGCTTCTTGATCATCCACTCTATACTTTTTACTTTCTTAAGTGCAACAAACTACCTTGGTAGAGATGTAGGGCCCACAACGAGGACGTTGTGCTCTGAAGGGGGGTGATTGTAACACCCCAGAATGATAAAAGATTGAAGAACTAAATGATATGACTCATGTCAACATGATGCACCTTCTTATTCAGGAGCTTACCTGATTAGAAATCCACAGTCAAGCATACTAGGGTTGTAGTAGTGATCAGGATGGGTGGTTTTCTGGGAAGTTTCCCAGGGTGTGTGTGAGTGAGGACAATGCACACTAGAAAGGACATGTGTTTATATGTGGGAAATTTTCATTATTTAGATGACCCGATCGGGCACATGGGTGGGCCCTAGGGTGGGGACCACGTGTATGTGGGGAAACTAGTGGTACCTGGTAGGACTGGACCCGACGTCCATGTTAAGGCGGGTGTCTGTGCAATCACTGGGACCAAGTACTCACAAAAGTGTTTCTTGATCATCCACTCTTCACTTGTTACATTATTAGCAGCATGAAAGTAACCCTTTTTAGTTCTTCACAGTAGAAACCTTTATGGAAGCACAATCTTCTTCTCCTTCTTCAGTGAAAACCAAGCTACACTAAAGCCTCTTATTCTTTTTTCTAGAATCCTAAAATACCTTTTTGATTATGAAATCAATTTGAAATAGATCATCTTAGAATCAGCATAGTTAAACTTCCCTAATTAATAATGAATCTTCATTTGGGCACACTCAATTCTTATTATGTTCTTAAATTATCAACCTAATTATATCATGTTCACTTCATGCATTCAATTTAGTTCAATTAAATTATGTTTTCGGTATCTTAAAAACATAAGATTTTATTTTTTCTTGACTCTTCATGTATGCATAAAAGCATGAAATCAATTTTTACTTCTTCTTTGTCTCTTTGCACAACCTAGTTCTATTGTCCAATGGTTTTATTTGGGTGTATGTAAACATGCAATTCTATCATGGTGAAACCGACTTTACCCTTTTTTTTCTTATTACAAACAATCCACCTCTTCTCTTTCTCTTATTTACAAGTCCACACACACACTTCCTTTGTTATTTCTTTCAATTTTGTGTGTGATATATTTGTTTTTGTATGTATGCATGTTCATGAATTCTCCACTAATATTTGTTTACACCTAAATGGATTAAACCCTTTTCTCAAAAAATTCCTCGGGTATCTTCAAACAATGCACTTGTGTGCATGTGATTAATGAATTTGAATACTACCCTTGTCGTCATGCATTCTTCTTCTTCACAAATAAAAACTTCTGCAAGTAATGTTTTTTCTTAACATGCAAACAGGGTCACCCAACCCATGAGCTTTGTGGATCTTCTATAAGAAGAACACCTATAGTTTCATTAAGTGTACGTGTTTGTCACTTTCACACATTGTGTGAAGATCTCCTTCATGAAACCTCAATGGTACTTGGTTCTTCCTCACACAAGGGATTTGTGGTTAAACTATGCATAGGGTGTGCAGATATACTTCATAGAACCAATATGGTTCATGGTTCATTCTTCACAAAGCCTTGATAGTTCTCAGTTCTTCTTCACGAATCCAGAATGGTTGGTGGGACCCTGCTTTCCCTTTGCAAAAAAAATCATGGAGTGGCACTATTTATGAAAAAACCCTTGGGTATGAGGATGGAATACACCTTCAATAGGATTAGTGCCTCTAATTTTATAAAATTATATTACAACCTTGCACTAAGTTCAAATCTACGAACATACACTCTTCAAATATCTTCTTTGAATCAGTCAAGATCTTCAGATTTTAAAATCATAAAACCAAAATAAAAGATACAATGAGAATCATAGAATGATTCATTTTCAAGAACTCCCCTTGGTGAATAGATCACAGACATGAAAAATCTTCACATGCATGCTTTCAAAATCACATGCACTTATCATTGAAATCCAAGCTCAGATCACCCACACAAAAAATGGATGAATGATGTGACCTCAAGAATTTCATTTAGATTCGGTAGAACCATGCTCTTTGAATTCCTTTCATGCATGGAAGATGTTAGTTTCATTAATGTTCTAGATTTAATCTTGATATGCTCTTATGATGGCCAGTGATTGGTCACGGTGGCTCAGTCTCTACTCCGATGAACCGGTGGCATCGTCAAGTACTGGGAGGAAGAAAATGATCGTGTGGTCGATACATAGGCCACGAGAAGATCGAGTATCCCTCATTCAATATCGTGACACACTAGATGCAATGTATGGTGATGATTAGAGGAACATGTAATGGGATTAGATAAGTTATTAGGATTTTGTGTCAGATTTTATGGATGGCTGGGATCACTCCATTCGCTAAAAATCTCATCCAACATCCAAAATATGGCCATACATCCCTCCACGTTATAAGAAAATATTCTCTAGTATCAGCAAAGATTACCCTCACACACTTAACAGTACTACCCTATATTAGTTCTACGGGAACACCTTGCGCCCACCTCTATGAGATCCCTTGGTCAAACCTATGTGCGGGCTCCTCCCATGAACTACCATAGTCTTACACATGGCCTTTCATAAAACCGCTTGTAGGATGGCCTAGATTTCCTCTCTTGGGTGCGATCAACCTAGAATCCTACATACACCCTTGGTTGAGGCTAGCTTGCTGGCTTAGTTGGATGAACATTGTTTTAAGTAGACCTCCTGAAAATCCTTCTTAAAAACTAAGTATACAATTCAATACAAAATGCATGGCCACCATCATTCTTAGAACAAAAACCCCATGCATTTTTTATCGTTTCATCTTCATCTATTTTTTTTAGAATAGGAAATATATTGAATTTAAATCATCCTCAATGTTTTAAACAATGTATCACATTTGATACATGTATTTGGAACTTTGCACTGGTGAAAAAATCATCGGATTTAATAACATGAAGTGTTTCCCATGTGTGGGAACCAAAACTATGAATCCATAACAATCCTCCACAAATTAACACTTCTACCAATATCCTTTAACATTAAGTCTACTTTATTATATTGATCAACATTGAAAATATATTACAATAAATATAAATAAAACACAAAAGTGGCCCCAACAATCTCCCCCATTTTATTTTTTGGCAATACTCAAATTACCTTCTCAAATAAATGTTTCAATGTCAAAATTTGAATCTTATCTATCCACATTAAATTTATTTCTCTCATCCTTTCACATTTCGAACATTCATATAACTCCCCACCTCTTTAATGGTAAGAAATTTAATGTTCATGGGAAAGGGTATCGTTACTTATTGAATGTTCCATCCATCATTTCACTTAAATTATAGTTGGGAATTTCTCGGTGTAGAAAACAATAGGATTTGATTTAGAAAAAAATTTATCCATTACACAATGATCATGATACCATATGAGATGAGAAATCATATACCTTTCTTAAAGTGTCTTTCCCATTTCATTCCAGGATGAAGATATCTAACGTGATATGAAATCATTTTTAAAAAAAATCAACCTAAAACTCCTTCACTCACTTCAAAAAGTAGATAAAAAATTCAAGTGCAATTGGATGGATGAGTGACCTTGGAGAACATTCATTCATATTATGGCACTGAATAATACAATTCCTCCTCCTTTGTAAAATTATATGTATTTAGAATAACCAAGGATGAGATATTGAAAAATGAAATACATCTTCCAATGAAATGATCCATAAACATTTTCTAGAATAATTGAATTTGATACTCGTTGGAATGATAACTTGAGTATATTTTCAATTTGACTCCCCCTCAAGGGAAGAAATTCTCATCATCACTTCTCATATTCTCCCCTTGAGAAAATTCTTCACCTTCAATTACCTATATTAAAAACACAAATATGATAAACAATGAGTTAATGGAATAAGGTGGATTCTCCATGATTCATCAATGTGAACAGCAAAGTCGATATGGTTTTCTCAACAGAGATGTTCCATTTTCTCCATTCTTTAAGCTTTAACATTTGAAGTTTTGTTCTGATTTATTTTGATACATCATGGATCTCTTTACATTCTCTTATACATTGTGTGTAGAATTATTCTTCTTTAAATCCTTTACTAATGATACATCGTTAATCTTTTTTAGGACTTCTTCTTTCATTGGTAGTATGGTTAATAACCCTTTTTAAATGTGACTAGACTTCATTTATCTCTCATATAGAACTTATTCAGTAGAAGAATTTCCTTTTGTTTGCAACCTCTTATTAAATTTTTATTCATCATGTGGAATCATTCCATGTCCTTTTGTACAAGATTTTGAATCATTTATTTTTATCATTCATTCCAGATATTCAGACCAAATAACTAAAATATCATTACGAACTTTGGAAGTAGGTTTGGACATTCCAAATGGCTTCTTATGAGTAACAAAACATTTATTAATTCTTTTAGTTATGCTACCCTTCATCCTCTTGGATTTATAATCCAAGGACTTCTCACCTTTCCTTCCTTTAAACATATTGGGTGAATTAATTGTCTTAACATTATTCTTATTTATTCAAAAGATGCTTCTTCATTCATGTCCAGATTCAGTGGTCTTCTATTTTTATTATCATTTCATACATGTTGATATTTGTATGAACCAACCTTGTGACAAATCCCATTACATATATCACCTATTTTTTCTAGAATTACAAATCATTTTTCAATATATAGATTATTCGGGACCTCTGAATGTTTATTCTTCCTCTATGGAAGGCCCCCCATTGAGATTGGCTTCCTTGTTTGCTTTTATATTTTGACGATTGTACAAAATAGTAAATCAAAAGTGCCCAAATCTGTTGCAGCACCAACATTGAACCACAAATAATGATTTCTTAATATCTTCTATATAAGGTTATCTGGTCTTCTTCAAGAAATGTGGTGATATCTAGGGGAAATATCTTCCAAACTCTTTCTTATATCCACCCTAGTAATGGTGGTAGCCTTCTTATCAACTTTAAACATCCATACTTATTTTGAATATATCCTCCATCCTACACTTCTTGTGGAAACATCTTTAGAAACACAAGTACAAGATTTTATGGATGTAATCTTTTCATTCTTAGCTGCTTGTGATAGGTAATTGAATGAAGTCATGCTCTTCTTACCACTAGATGGATTTATTTTGATAGTACGACCATAAAATGATCATTGATTACAAGTAGAAACCATTTCTTCTTTTGTGAAGGCTCAACATGTGTCTTCTCAATATTGGCCAATTGAGCTTCCAAATCTAGGAATTTCATTTTGAGGATGATTTTCTGATATTCAATCATAACCATCATCTCTTCAAAAGTCATATTTAATATTTTAACTTCCTCATCATTCATCATAACTTTTTTTTGTAACTAAGACTTGTGATCTTTGATCATCTTGGAATTTTCATTCAAATGTAAACTTTGGACCTCAATTCTCTTCTTTAGGTGATCTTTAAGTATATAGACCCTTTTTTCTAGATTCTTATTTACTTAATCCTTATATTCAAAATCATTGAGCAATTTTGAAGAAGTAATATCATGTTCCTTACTTGTTTCTTCAAAGGCTCCGACCAGTCTGGAGAGCATTAGACATTAAGTGATCTTTCCATGCAAGCCTTTCTCCAAAACATTAGTTTCTTCTTCAATTTGGGTCATATATTTTTATATACATTGAAAGGATCCAAAAATGAGGGATATAATTTCTTCAATAATATCAGGTAGAATGATTTTCAATCTATCCACTAATAATTCATGATAATTTATAGATTTATCATCACTATAAGTTTCATCATGAGAATAGTTTTCGAATGTACGAACACATACGTCTTGATCACTATAAGTAGGATGTTTATCCATCTTCTTGGAGAAAACATGATCCACATTCCTATTTCATTCCATATCTGATATATCTTCATTTTTAGCAAGTTATGGACCTACATATACATCTTCTTCTTTAGATAAGGTGTACTTTTTCTTCAAATTTATCTTTTCTTTCTTTTTCATGTTTATCATGGTTTTGGTAGAAATAGACATCTGCTCAATGATAACTAAATCTTCACCAAATATGCACATAATTTTTGACATAGGAAAGAAACTAAAGTCTTTAAAAGATAATAGATTCTATATAGAGAATCCAATAAGTTGAATATTCCCTCTTATACCAATTGAGAGGACCAGTTTGGGATATGACTAACACTGATAGGGGGTGAATTAGTGTTGGGGACTTTTTTAACCCATTGAAAATTTTCATCCATGTACATATTGACCTATTAGGATCATTATTATATTTTTATCCTTTCTTGGTTTCATGTAATAATATGAAAGTAGTAAAAATATCAAACAACATTTTTACAAGGTTCACTATTGAACAAGAGTAGCTACATCCTTGGCGTGGAAGGGAATAATCCTGACCACATAACCACTAGAAAATAATACATTATGTGGTTAAAATGGGTAGGATATACCCTTACACTCATGGGGAACTTTTAAAATAGTCCAATAGTTCATTTTTTCTAGCTCTCGATCATATCTTTATAATGCCTCATAAGATAGTTTTCTCCCCATTCAAAAGGGTTTGAAACACCAATAAAGTCTTCCACCTATTGAGACCTATAGGATCATAGTGTTGATTTATCTTCCACTCTTCACTAGTTGCTTTCTTTGAATCATGAAACTTATTAATTCTTCATAGCAACAACCTGGATAGCTACACAATCTTCTTCTCCTTATTCTTTTGTGAAAAAACAACTGCATTGAAACCTCTTCTTCTTTTTGTGGGATTCGCAATCTCCATTTGTGATTATAAAACAAATGTGGAATATCACATCATAGCATAATCATAGTTAAAATACCCTGAGTAATAATAAATCTTGAGTTAATAACTCTCAATTTTTGTTCCCTTCTAGAATTATCAACCCAATTACATCATGTGCACTTCATTTATTCAATTTAGTTCAATTAAATAATATATGGGATGTCTTAAACACATAAAAATTTATTTTTTCTTGAGTCTTTATGTAATCATGAAAGCATGCATGGAATTTTTTTTCTTCTTTATCTATTTGCACGACAATAGTTACGGTGTCTAATGATTTTATATGTGTACATAGAAACATGCACATCCTTATTGGGGAAACCCACTATCTAGATTGTGTTTCTCAACAAACACAACATGCCTATTCTAATTCTTTTCTTTACAAGTCTACACACACACTATCTTAGTTATTTATTTCAATTTTTTGGGTCACATATTTTTTAATACATTTATAAATGGGCACAAATTCGTCACTATTATTTGTGTACCCCTAAAAGGATGAAACCCTTTGCTCACAAACTACATTAGGCATCTTTAAACAATGAACATTAGTGAATTTTATTCATGAATTTTCATACTACCTCTATCATAATGATTTATTATTCTTCACAAAAACAAATACTCCTAAAAACAATGTGTCTTCTTAGCATGAAAACCAGAGCACCCAACTCGTGAGCTTTGGGGATCTTCTTCAGGAAGAACACTGAGAGTTTGTTTCAGGGTACATGTTCTTATATGCACAGTGTGTGTGGATCTATTTTGTGAAACTAGAGTGGTTCATGGTTCTTCCTCATGAAAAGGAATCGTGATTCTTATACGCACAGGGTGTGTGGATATTCTTCAAGTAACTAGGATTGTTCTTTGTTATTTCTTCATAAATCCTAATTGGTTCACAATTATTCTCTATGAAGCCAAAATGGTATATTTACCCTATATTTCATTCATGAAACTGAATCATGGAGTGTATATATTTATGAAAAAAAAATCTTGAAGTATGTAGATGGAATTCACCTTTAATATAGTTGGTGACTCTCCTTTTAGGGAAGAAGATCACAACCTTTCACTAGGTTCAAATCTCCCAAGATGTGCTCTTCAAATCTCTTCGTTGAATCAACCAAGATCTTCGGATTTTAAGATCATCAAAACTAAATTAAGATAAACTGAGAATTGTGGCATGTTTACTTTTCAAGAAATATCCTTAGTGAATATATCATGTGCAAGAAAAATATTTATGTTTATGAAATTAAAATCACATTCACTCATCATTCAAATACAAGAAAAGACCACCCATAAAAAATGATTAAAAATGTGGCCTTGGAATCTCTATTTCCCTTCTTCCAAGATGAGTTATTCACATTCCTCACAGGCATTAACGATTTTAGTTGTTTGTATAATCTCGATTTGATCCTGATATGATACTACGATGGCTAGTGATTGTTCATGGTGGATTGGTCTCTTCTCTGATGAATTAGCAGCATCATTATGTACTGGGAGGAAGAAGTCATTGGTACAGTAGATATAGAGGCCATGGGAGGATTAAATGACCTGCATCCAATTTTCTGAGATGTGGAAAGTAATGGACAATGATGATTAGATGTGAGGGGCATGAGATTATATGGGCATCCAAGATTTTTTGTGTGATATGATGGATAGATGGGATCAATCCATTAAGTAAAAAACACATCCCACATCAAAAAGGTGATGCAGAATCAATCCTCTTTATAAGAAATGTCACTCCAGAATTAGCTCAAATTACACTCTCCCCCTCCCTGGTACAGCCCCATATCATTTCTATGGGTACACTTTGTTCCCCCTTTTCTATTGGCCCTTGGAAAATCTTATGCATAGGATCACCCCCATGTGCTCCTGTGGGCTTACATGCGGCCCTGCATGCAGCCGCCTATGGGTTAGCCTAGATGGTATCCCTTGGGTACAGTCAACCTAGTGTCATGCATATGCCCTTGGTTGAGGCTAGTTAGCTGGCTTAGTGGGATGGCCATTTATTAATGTTATCCTTATAAAAATACTTGTCAAAAACTTTGTGTACAATTGAATATCAAATGTATGGCCTCTTACATTCAAATAAATCCAAACCCATGCATGTTTTATCTCTTCCAATTCTTTCATTATTTTTGGAACATGAATTCCAAAGAACATGAATAATCCTCAATGTTGTAAACAATGTACGAAATTTGATAAATGTATTTTGAACTTAGGACTAGGGCAACAATCATTTGAGTTTACAATATAGAGAGTTTTCCAAGCATGGAATCCAATTATATGAATCTATAACAATTTTCTAGGCATCACAACTTCTACAAACATCTCTTAAATTTGGATCTCCTTCTTCATATAGATTAACACTTAAAATCATAGACAACAAATAAAACTCATAAACCAAATTGGTACCTATATATTTATGATTTTTTTTCTTTTTATGATTTGAAATGAGATGTTTAATTGTTTATGTTCTAGTGAAATGAATGAGATGTCTTTTGGGTTTAAAATTATTATGGAATAATTTTTCCCCCCTCAGATTACGTATATATAAATGATTCATTTGAGTTTAAATTTTGGTTACTAATGTTTGATATTCATTTGAAACATCATTGATAGTAAATCATAAATATGGGATTTTTTAAAATGTGATAATGTAAATAAATTATGTTGAAATTATTATTTGTATATTTATTTTGATGTGCATATGAAATTTTAATGTTCTTATTCCTTTTGATTATTTTTAATGATCAGATATTTTCAATCTATTTTTTTATAAAAATTATTTTGAAATGTTAAAGTGTAGGTAACAATGATAAATAGTGCATAATAGTTTATTTCATCTAGTGACAAATCCTCATCATTAAGTAATATGTGATAGAAGAATGCATAATTTGCAATACTAGGTAAACATTTGTATTGTGATTAGGTGATTAATATAAGGGTAAAATTGATTGGTTCACGTGGTTTTTTATTTCTGAATTTTTCGAATTCATATAAGAAATTAAGATTGTATTTTTTAAGTTGAAGTTATGATTTAGATGGCCTCTTTTTTCTATAAAATATATGATTGATAATAACATAGAGTTTATGGTTTTAGAATAAATAATTTTTCTTCATGTAAACATGTTCCTATGGAAAATATTATATGTTTATATATTATTGATGTTTGATAGGATTGTTCATTGCAAAATAGTAATGATAAAGTGTTCACATATATTTTATAAATGAAATATATTGTATGTTTATATGGTAGTACATTATCAAATAACTGAGAAATATTTGGAGTATAGGTATTATATTGGTGATAGATATATAATAGTTCCTTTTCATGTTTTATGTTTGGTTATAAAAGTTGGATGATGTAATTTAGAATATTTGTGAACCTTGGATTGTTACCCTTTTTAGTGTATAGTTTAGTAAAAGTTATTTTTTATATGAGCAATCCATTGTTCATTTGGATGAGTTCATAGAAACATTAGGTAAATATTCTACTTAGGATACAGAGACTAATGATATAGGTATAACATTAAAATTAATATTGATCATATTTTTAGGGAACAACAGAATTAGATGGTATCATGTATTAAAAATGTATTAAATGAATATTATATTAATGTTATAGAAATAGACCATTATCAGTCTAAGTTCATCAAATATATTTTTAGGTGTTTGAGAATATTTTAATACAATCATAGTATTTCTGAAAAGGGTAATAAAAATTTTTTGGAAAAAATTAATTTAAGGTTCCCTAGTGTAAATTGAATTGGTTCCCTAAGGAAGGATAGAAATGCATAGTAATCCAAAAAATTGAATGCACTTCTAAGTTAACATTTTTTCACTCCCACCATAGTATGATGCTCCTAAACCCTTGTTGACACTCCTTTTTATCACATTGTTTAAAGGAATGGAAAGGGAAATGACTTAGCACAAATTGATTCATCCTTTGGAGAGAACATCAAAAATCGACAAAGGAATGAAAAAGGAGATAAAGGACCTTGCACTGCGCAAGATCCCTCACTGTCATTCAAGTGTACTTGTGTGCTGCCTAATGGTCACCCAAGTGACTTGAACGCCCTCTTTGAAAACCACCCGGGGTCCTCTCCAGCCTATAAATACCCCCGGTGGGGCCCCCATTTTAGGAGGAATTTTTCCAGAATTCCAATACAGAGCTCTGAATGCCCAAGTCGCTTCTTCAAGTCTTATGAACACTTCTAAGGTAATTATTACCTAGAATGGAAGATCTAAATAAGATGAATAAGGTCTAAGTGTTATAATTCACTAACACTTGCGTGATTAAGTGTTTTACGCTTAAGGGAAATGGGCACACTTGTACGCCTCCATACCTACTTATTGAAACATGCGCACCACTCTTCTGTAAGTACCTCAGGATAATTCTAAAGGCTTTGGTCATGAATTTCCCAAGTATTACTCTAAAGTTCAAGGATCGCGCAAGTACCCATGTGTCATGCAGGTATACATGCGTGACCAATACATTCACGCCCACGCAGTACCTGCGAACCTACCAGGACTTGCGCGCCCTTATATTTTTTGGGTGCCCTTCCTGCCCATTTAACCCCTCTTATGACATTCCACATATCCTATTCAAGATTCAGTCTTCAGGACACTCTTCAAATCCATTTATGGCATGTTTTCTTGATTGACATCCTTATCTGAAAGGAATTCCGTGGAACATTTCTCAAAACCTAGTGATTTATACATCTTTATGTCACTAAAGTTAGAGAGTTCATTCATTCAACCTCATCCTTTAAGATGAGAGAATCCTTAACCTGGGCCTCCTTTTCAGGAGTAAGCCCCAGTCCAAATCCTCATTAATTTGGGCATCCTCATTAGGAGTAATCCCTAAGTCCTCTTTAATTTGGGCATCCTCTTCAGGAATAATCCCCAAGTCCCCTAACCTGGGCGTCTTTTTCAGGAATAATCCCCAGTCATAATTCCCCAAATATGGGAATCCTCATCAGGAGTAAGCCCCAAACCATAATTCCTTTAACATTGGTTTCCTTTTCAAGAGTAATCCCCAGTCTCATATATGGGCATCCTCCTTAGGAGTAAGCCCCAAGTCCCTTAACCTTAATTCCCTTAACCTGGGCCTCCTTCTCAGGAGTAAGCCCCAGCCTTAATTTCTCTTAACCAGTCTCAATTTACTTTTGATTTGGACTTCCTTCTTATGAGTAAAACCCAATCATAAGTCCCCTCCTAATTTAGGCATCCTCCTCAGGAGTAAGCCCCAAGTTTTAGTACCCAAATATCCATGAATTACATATAACTTTATGGACCTTGTTCTTGGATTTCCTCCCTGAAGTAAATCTTAATTATCATCTATTTTGGGAAGTCAAACATACATAAGCCCCACAACATTGCATCTTTCGTGGCACAATTGTCTTGTTTCACCAATACCTCTTGTTTATCAAACTGATCATGACTCACATGAGCTTAGAGTGTAAAAGTAATCATGAAATCTTTCTTTGAGCCATAAATCATGCATAAACATCATACTCCCTTACTCGAACTACGTGGGTTCTGATTCCTTTTTCAAAACAAAGGATACGTAGGTAGCCCATCAGCGGGTACGATCCCAACTCCGAAATAATCCATGTTCTTCTGAATGACAATAAACTTCATGTTCCCCAGTGAGTGGCTTTAAAACCATTATAGTTATCATAATAACCAATATACTTTTATGTATCGAAGGACCCATTGACTAAGAATCTCTAACAAATTCAGATGATTCTCTATCAATGAAGAACCTCGAATACATATAAAAGATTCTCTGAATTTACTACATATCAATCACTGATTGTCAAATCTAAAGGAAATATCATTTTATACTTGGTAATGTAATAAAGGATTCATGAACATAACTTAAATCTATAAAGAGAGTCCCGGAGTAGACATTAATTACACTAAAAATGTGTGATGAGTCCGACCTCCCATCCTCTGGACCAATCCAAATTCTTAAGCCTCATCAGTCCACAACTAGTGAGAACATACCTTTGGAAAGTATGTCCAAATGGATATGGAATCATGGGATACTTCCGGTTCTACAAATAAACCTATTAGAAAACGATTGGAATGTTTGAACCTTCAATCAACAAGGTCATCCCCAATTCCAGAGGAAACAAAAAATGGTGAACCCGATGTGAATCCTTAACCAAGTAAAAATAATGATTTTCTTATTTGTTAGGCCCCTATTTGAACTCAATGAGAGGGCCAACAAAGCAATCAATAACATATTTTCTCATCCAAAAGATGTAGTGGTCAGACTTATCTTGATTATGTCAATTACATCAAACATGCATTCTTTTCCAAGATCTTATGCATTTCTAGAATGGCTTCTCTTAAGTTCACACCCATGAATACATCTACTGTGAAAACCTCTACTGTGAATGCCACTACTGCTACTCCTACTGGATCGGCATCCACTCTGAGTACGACATCACCTACTCAGCGTCTTCCACATTGGGTATCAAATGCACTAGTTAAGGGGTACCGTCAAAACGGTACTATTTTGACTTTGGAGGCCGCTCGACAAGCCCTCCAAGTCAATAATTCAACCTGGTATTCTAGACTATGATGACTAATGATCAAGAAGCAGGCGATGCTAACTACCGTCTTCAACTGTTTTGGGTCATTATCCCCAGAACACAATCACCATTCACTCCCATACTCTGAGGAGGTGAATGAGAAAGTCCCTCAAGGCCATAATTTAAGGAGATAGGAGTCCTTCCCAAGGGATCCCATCAAAAATCACCGCCAGACTCGTGCGGTAGTGTTCCCTAAACATGATGAGGGTATCGAATCCAAGCATTCGGCTCAGGTTCCTTTAATATGAGCAGGCAAGACGAATCGCCAGAGGCAAAATCTGGTCAACAGTGAGCAGGTTCTCATCTATGACATCTCCAGAGAAGTCCACCAACCTAACTTGGTGGAAAACAATGAGCAGGCACACACTCTCGTCCGTTTTAATTTCTCTGTCCAACTGACTCGTCTGGCATCATCATGCCAATCCTGCAAGGCAATTCCGGAAGATTACTATAGGCAGGAACATACACCTGTTTATAAATCATCATCTAGTCAGCAGACTTTTCTGAATACATATGATGGAGCTCGTAAACCACGTTCGGTGAAGTACAATCAGCATGCACATACACATACTAGTATTGATCAAGCCTACCAACAGTATCTCTTGGTAGCACTTGGAGAAGTCAGTAGGAAAGCTCTGACAACAAATATAAGGGAGACTCAACTATCTACCCCCACACATGAGTACTATCAGGATTCACTGACAGCAAAAGGAGGACAAGAGCAGGCACACACACCTACTCAAAGCACAGAATGGACATATATCCCCGTTCAGGCAGCTGAAGTCACCAAACATATTCTATCAATGGTGAAAGATAATAAGCAAATCCGTGCTCATATTCTGGATGATTTCTAGGATATTATAATTGCTTCAGCAGCATCTCAGGGAAAGACACATAAATCAATCCCTACCAGTGGAGTGAAAAATCAACAATTCACTCCGGAATAGACACACACATTTGTTCATGTCCAAGAGGGTTGTGGGGCGTACTCCCCCATATCATATGGACAACCATGTTAGGCACATACACCTGATTTGAGGGGAGTTCATCAGCCTAACCTGTCCATCACTCTTGATCAGGCACATACACCTGCTCAGAGTAGCCACATTCATCAATAAGTGTTTTCCATGGCAAATATGAAGTCGTCTAAGAAGAAGACCCACTCAGCACATCAAGATATCAAGAGCCAATCTTTAACAAGGCCTTGCTTGATGTTGGAGTTCTTGAAGCCCTCATACCTTTATCTGTTGGAATCCAAGATTCTACTCCCCCATTTCCCAATAGTGGGAACATTAATTCCTAAGGTCTTCAACAGACACTTCCTCATGAAGGCTTGTTTCATGACAGTTCGGTCAGTCTCGAAGTTTCATCATCAGATGAGAGCCACATGAACCCTCTGTGCGGTCAGAAGACCAAGGAGCAAGAGATCTCATCTTTTGTTGTAACCCACTATGGTGGTCCTCCCCATGATGATGAATTTCACTGTGAAAGTCCTCTCTGCAGTAGTGATGCACATTGTGTAAAGACCAGGAAATTTCAAGGAAATTTTTTTTCTTAATTTTCTTTGGAATTTTACAAGAACACAGTTTCTGACAGCGCCTGATTCCGAGGCTCGGTGTGCCCAGAATCAATTTCCGAAGTTTGGCTCGGGTACGTTCAGTGAACGAACGAGCGGGAATTTCTAACTTTTGAACCGGTGCCTGGAATCAAATTCTGAGGGCACCGATGGAACCGTAGCACCAGTTTTTTCTTAGGAATGCCTTTCCTGGAGTTGTGTTTGCTTGGGAGCAGTTGTTTAATAAGGTTGTGATTTATGTGTAAAGAAAAATAAAATTTGTGTTACAAATTTTATTTATCTTCTTAAGTGGTTATATCCTAAGTGTGGAAGTTGGGGTGGAATCACAAGTTCCTAACTAACCAAGTGAGGATTAAGGTGAGGTGGGGCCCACACGAGCCCCAACCCTTCACCTTCCCATTAACTCTCTTCTACCCCCCTTAAACTCCCTTGCACTTAATGTGACAAAACCCCTC
The DNA here is from genome assembly GCA_963277665.1 of Viscum album. Classification (NCBI taxonomy): domain Eukaryota; kingdom Viridiplantae; phylum Streptophyta; class Magnoliopsida; order Santalales; family Viscaceae; genus Viscum; species Viscum album. The sequence goes on along the minus strand of OY728148.1, from coordinate 303,821,049 downwards.
AAATTCCTAACTCCTTAAACTCCTTAACTCCCTTGAACCCCCCCCCAATTAAATGTGACTCTTCACTTCCACCTTCATTAATTTTGGAGCCTCTCCACCCATTAATGAAGGATGTAACTTATTGAATTTGAATTATTTTGAATTCATTAAGCTAACACTATAATAAGGTGTGTTGTTTTATTGTTTGGGGTTGGCTAAATCTTTGTGATAGAGTCATGGAAGGATTGAAGAGAATTCCACCCTCGACGAAGAACACGAAGGACATCTCCAAACATGGAACAACGTCTTCTCGACGAAGAATGCCTTTTCCAAAGAAGAACGTGAAGTTTCCAACGTCGATCCCTTCTTGGATGACTTCTTCCCACTCCTTCCTTAATAAATAAGGGAACGCCTTTCACGAAGAATGCCGACGCCGTCAACGGCTTCTCTTTTCCGATGTTGACGAATCGCCGCCGCCTTTCCGCGACTTCGTCAACACATAACGAAAAACGAGGTAGGGGTTTGTTGCTGCTTTATTTAATTATTTTCCGTTCTTGGTTCTAGCATGACAAACTTGAGGAGGAACGTTTAAGTGTTATCGTCTAACGAGAGGGGAACCGGACCGCACAAACACGGCCGAACCCCCCTCCTTTGTTCTTGAATGTTTCCTGCGGATGAAACGAGATAGCGTGGTGCCGTCGCACAACGCGGGGATCACACGGAAATTATTGCGCGGCGCCGTCGCGCCGCGCTGTGGAAAGAATTATCATGAACGCGACGCCGTCGTGCCGCGTCGAAGGAAACCGAAGACGCCGCGGCCAGAGCGGGGCCGCGGCGGAGGGGCGCAGTGCCGTCGCACCGCGCCGGATGACGAAGGCCGCGGCCGGTTCCAGGCCGCGGCGGATCGTGATGACCGGCGGCCAGCCGGGCCACCGGTGCCGGAAGACGGAAGAGGACCGGCCCTTGCCGGTCCTGTTGACAAGAAGCCGGCCGGCCAGGTCGGGCCGGCCGGGTTGGTGGAAACCGGGAGAATTTAATTCCCCCGGGCAGTTATTTGGCCCCCCATTATGAGGGGGGCCGGTTTCACAAAGGGGGGGCAGGCGGCCCCACGTTTCCAGCAAGGTCGGCCTTCGGCCAAGCTGGCAGCGCGCCCAGCGCGCTGCCTTGCGCCGAACCGGCGCGCCTGGCAGGTTCGCCGCGCCGGGCCGCGCCGCGCCGCGCCGGGCCGGGCCGCGCCGAGCCGGGCTGTGCCGGGTCGGGTCAACCCCATCCGGGGCGGGTCGACCCGGTTCGGGCCATCCGGGGGATCTCGGGCCGGGACGGCCCGGGCCCGAAACCCCCCATTACTGAGCGGTTTGGTCAAATGCCCGTATCTTGGGCTACGGGCCTCCAAACGACTCGTCGTCAGCGGCAACGCGATCCATGGATCGAGACGGTCGTTTCGGTATACTATACTCAAGGTGCACCTTCCTTTTCGGGAGCCTACGTGGTTAAAACTCCATAGTTAAGCGTGCTTGGCCTAGAGTAGTGATCAGGATGGGTGACCTCCTGGGAAGTTTCCCAAGGCGAGTGTGAGACGAAAAAACCAATAACTCTCAGACCGGGCGTCCGATTGACGCACCGTCTGTTGCGTTGAGTTCCTGTTGACGATACGGAACTTTTGGCATCCTCTGCCCGAGTTTTGGATGTAGATGGATAGTGGCTGGGTTGGATCGCACCAAAATCCAACCGGGCCCCTGGAACTGAAAAGCTGATATCTTTCTGACAGAATGTCCGTTTGACGAACCGTCAGCAGCGTTGGTGATCGCGTTGAGAAACGGTCCCTATGAGTTTACCCTATGAGAGTTCGGGGTACATTTGAGATACGGCCGGGTTTGGTTTGCTCACGAAACCAACCGGGCCCCTGGGACGAAAAGGCTAATAACTCACAGACCGAGCGTCCGATTGACGCGCCGTCTGTTGCGTTGAGACCCCTATGACGTGGCGGTCCTTTGAGATACTTCTTCATGGGACTTTGAGATACTTGGAGTATCGACCTGTAGCTCGTGGAGCGGACCCTCCCAGTGACGAGCGTGCGGAGTACGGAGACCGTGTAGCTGGCTGAGACCCGATGACTACTGATCGAACGACTCGGTGTGTTACAGAGGTGCGCTTGGTTGTAGCGGCAAATGGGAGCGCTTGGTTGTAGCGGCAGACCCACGACAGAGTTGCACTTGGTTGTAGCGGCACATGGGAGCGCTTGGTTGTAGCGGCATACCCACGACAGAGGTGCGCTTGGTTGTAGCGGCACATGGGAGCGCTTGGTTGTAGCGGCAGACCCACGACAGAGGTGCGCTTGGTTGTAGCGGCACATGGGAGCTCTTGGTTGTAGCGGCAGACCCACGACAGAGGTGCGCTTGGTTGTAGCGGCACATGGGAGCGCTTGGTTGTAGCGGCAGACCCACGACAGAGGAGCGCTTGGTTGTAGCGGCACATGGGAGCGCTTGGTTGTAGCAGCTGGCCCGCAGTACTCGATGGGTGGAGTTCTTCAGTAGTCTTAGGTTAGTGAGCAGTACCTCAGAGTCGTGACAGGACCACTGTACACTCCAGAGACGGAGCTCTTCAGCAGTTACGGTTTCGATAATGAAAATCCTGGTTTGAGCTGAGACTCCTGACCTTGTGTTTACCTCATGATTGAGATGGGTCACTTGCTAACTTAGGTATATGTATGGGCATATACCCGAGTAGTGGTTATCCGTTGATTTCACAATCCTTGTGTTTCCTCATGATTGAGATGGGTTACTTGATAACTTAGATATATGTATGGGCATATATCTAAGTAGAGGTTATCTATTGAGATCTTCTTTGTGGTTATCCTTGTTGGTTTAGTGAGACCTTGAGGGTCTCGGGGTCCCTACTGGGTATCGTTATACTCACCCCTGCACGGGCTATGCCCGCACCTCGTTGTGTTGGTTGCAGACGACGGGCAGTGCTGACAGAAGCCGAGTGTTCGAGGACTAGACAGTACCTGGAGGTGGACTATACGAAGAGATGGTACCCGGAGGAGGACCTCACGACGAGGCGGTACCCAGAGGTGGACGTGACGACGAGGCGGTACCCGGAGGTGGACCACTGGGTGAGACATACTCGGAGCGGACGGTGGGACCTGAGGAGCAGAGGAGCTATCTGTACCCACCCTTCAGGTGGGATTCTCAGTGGACAGCTCGGCGTAGCAGCTTTACTTTTCAGTTGCTGTTTTCCCTTTCGAGTTGTACTTTACAGTTGGGCTTGTATTTCCGGCCCCTTTTTACTTTCCGCACTTACTGTTGTACTCAGTTTTTACTTAGTGTTTACTTCTTCCGCTTGTACTCTATGGTGCTTGTTTTCTTTTATAAAGGCAATGCCTTCCCAGTTATCGGGATTTTACGCCTTTGGTGCTAGTCGCCAGCCCCTGGCCTATAGAAGGCGGGCTTGGGGTAGTCACGGCACGGGCCCCGAGGACGGGTCGTGACAAATTGGTATCAGAGGAGTTCGGTTCTACCGCAGAACTTATAACTCTGATGTTTCTTTCTGTGAAGCAATAGTGTTAAGGGTTCCGAGTGTGGTTTTCAGTTCAGGGAGTCCAGTGTTGGTGCGGCGGCCGACGTATCCGTACACCAGGACCCTGACTACTGATTTCCGACTTTGTACACAAAAACATTGATTGCGTGTGTGTTTCCAAAGTTTTAAAGTCAGCTCAAACCAGGTCAGCTCACCAGGTATAAGACGTTGACCGTGTCGCATCTGTTCAGGATGTCTCCACGCAGACAGTCAGTTGGAGTTCAGAGAGAGTACTCGATGACGGCTCACCGAGCGACGAGGCTCTGGTGCAGGGCCTTTTTTACTATGTTGGCACCCTCGGGTGGTGTACCAGTACATCACCACCTATTGGGCAGCAGATGCCAACGACTATACTATCAAACTGTGCACGCTGGCGGAGCGCGTTGCACGAGTTCCAGCAGTAGAGGCCTCAGAAGTTACGAGGCGAGGCAGATTTCCAGACAGCAGAGCAGTGGCTGGAGGCGATTGCTAGAGTTTTCCGCCTAGCTGAGACATCAGTAGAGTGGATGGTGGACTTGGCCACTAGTGTTTTCCAGTGAATGACCATGAGGATGGTCCGCATAGTGATGAGGCTTCGGTACGTGAACCGATGCCTGAGATAGTGCCTTTGGGTAGTGTGTCAGCTATACATCACTACCTGTTGGTCAGCAGTTACAACCGGCGGTACCGGTAGGTGACACATGTAAGTTTACTGCCTTACATGTGTTCTGACTTCAGATACCCTCATTTTCCAAGGTGAACCTGACTCATAGGCGGCTGAGGACTGTCTTGAGGAGGTGGCCGGGAATTTTCTAGAACTTTTACAGTTTCGGCGGGATGACGTGTTGATAGCTGAGAATTCATCGAGGCGTACCGAACATATCGGGTACTCGATGGAAGCGTTTCGATCAGTGCAATAGAGGTCGGACCTCTGAGCATGGTATGTTTAAGGGCTTCCGAGCCAGCACCTTTTCTCTATGCATTTCTACTTAGGCTAGAGTGCTATAAGGAACCTTTGTGGTTGAGAATTCTTTGCTGATCGAATACAGCCAGAGAATGTTAGAAGTTTGGAAAGCAGGAAACTGACACCAGTCTCGGAGACTTGGGCATGTAAAATGTTTCAAGAAGAGGAAATGTTAAGGATAGATGAATCTGCCGAGCAGCAGACATGGAGGTAGAGCTTGGAGAGTAGCTCGTGGTGGTGTACATTTCAACATGTTACCATCACCCACCTTTGTAGTCCCCGCTATACTCAGGGAGTTGGAGAGCAGGGAAAGAGGGTAGCTGCTTGCGGTCATGGAGTGCGACCAAAAAGGGGCTCTAAGGATGATTCGAAGTGCGGAATTTATCTTCTACTAGCTACCGTAGCCACAGGCATCGAAATGAATCATCCCTTCCTTCCATGAATCTAGTCCCAGACCTAGAGATTCCGGTTAAGCCGTTGACTTGACCCTCACGTCTGGAGATACCTTTGGGAGGAGACTCGATAGTCACACTTACGCCGACGGTGTGATCTGACCCTTGAGGCGAGAGACTAGGTTAGGACCTCTTGGTGGCAGCGTCGAGGCCTTACGACGTTAGTTTGAGTATGTATTTGGCAATCACTGTTAATACTCAAATTGACGGTATTAGGCAAACGTTGGGATGGGTTTTCCTTGGTCGGTGAAAAGGAAACCCTGGGCAGCACAAGATAAACTCGTGCATGGGAGGGTGTAGCCGATCATTCTTGGGTCGGCCAACCTTACCCTCGTGGCAGCAGGAGTTTTGAGTTTCAGTTCTAACCTAAAAAGGGAGACCTTTAGAGTTCAAGGATGGCGACCACGTTCTTATACAGGTCTCACCTCGACGAGGTTTACGGAGATGTAGCCGAGGCGGTAAGAGATCTCCAAGGTTCAATAGACCTTTCTAGGTCCCCAGCAGGGTAGGCGAGGTGGTTTATCGCTTGACCCATCCACCTCAGTTGCACCAGGTGCACGATGACTTTCACGTAACTCAATTGAGGAGATACGTGCTTGATCCTTCACACATCATCGACCTCAGGGAGTTGGACGTCGATGATAGAGCGACATGCACGGAGGTTCCAGTGGGGGATCAAGGATAGACAGGAGCAGATCCTACGAGGATGATCGATTCCTTGGGTGCACTTCCTTTGACAGTACGGGAACCTCCAGGTGAGCACATGGGGGCGGAAGGCTCAGATGCGTGCTCTGTACCGCTTTTGCGACCCTAGTTTGTGATGAAGCTTTACGGGGACGTAAAGACCTGAGGTGGGAGTAATGTAAAGACCCGGAAATTTCAAGGAAATTTTTTTTCTTAATTTTTTTTGGAATTTTACAAGAACACAGTTTCTGACAGCGCCTGATTCCGAGGCTCGGTGTGCCCAGAATCAATTTCCGAAGTTTGGCTCGGGTACGTTCAGTGAACGAACGAGCGGGAATTTCTAACTTTTGAACTGGTGCCCGGAATCAAATTCCGAGGGCACCGATGGAACCGTAGCACCAGTTTTTGCTTAGGAATGCCTTTCCTGGAGTTGCGTTTTCTTGGGAGCAGTTGTTTAATAAGGTTGTGATTTAAGTGTAAAGAAAAATAAAATTTGTGTTACAAATTTTATTTATCTTCTTAAGTGGTTATATCCTAAGTGTGGAAGTTGGGGTGGAATCACAAGTTCCTAACTAACCAAGTGAGGATTAAGGTGAGGTGGGGCCCACACGAGCCCCAACCCTTCACCTTCCCCTTAACTCTCTTCTACCCCCCTTAAACTCCCTTGCACATAATGTGACAAAACCCCTCAAATTCCTAACTCCTTAAACTCCTTAACTCCCTTGAACCCCCCCCCCCAATTAAATGTGACTCTTTACTTCCACCTTCATTAATTTTGGAGCCTCTCCACCCATTAATGAAGGATGTAACTTAATGAATTTGAATTATTTTGAATTCATTAAGCTAACACTATAATAAGGTGTGTTGTTTTATTGTTTGGGGTTGGCTAAATCTTTGTGATAGAGTCATGGAAGGATTGAAGAGAATTCCACCCTCGACGAAGAACACGAAGGACATCTCCAAACATGGAACAACGTCTTCTCGACGAAGAATGCCTTTTCCAAAGAAGAACGTGAAGTTTCCAACGTCGATCCCTTCTTGGATGCCTCCTTCCCACTCCTTCCGTAATAAAGAAGGGAACGCCTTTCACGAAGAATGTCGACGCCGTCAACGACTTCTCTTTTCCGATGTCGATGAATCGCCGCCGCCTTTCCGCGACTTCGTCAACACATAACGAAAAACGAGGTAGGGGTTTGTTGCTGCTTTATTTAATTATTTTCCGTTCTTGGTTCTAGCATGACAAACTTGAGGAGGAACGTTTAAGTGTTATCGTCTAACGAGAGGGGGACCGGACTGCACAAACACGGCCGAACCCCCCTCCTTTGTTCTTGAATGTTTCTTGCGGATGAAACGAGATAGCGTGGTGCCGTCGCACCACGCGGGGATCACACGGAAATTATTGTGCGGCGCCGTCGCGCCGCGCCGTGGAAAGAATTATCATGAACGCGACGCCGTTGTGCCGCGTCGAAGGAAACCGAAGACGCCGCGACCAGAGCGGGGCCGCGGCGGAGGGGAGCGGTGCCGTCGCACCGCGCCGGATGACGAAGGCCGCGGCCGGTTCCGGGCCGCGGCGGATCGTGATGACCGGCGGCCAGCCGGGCCGCCGGTGCCGGAAGACGGAAGAGGACCGGCCCTTGCCGGTCCTGTTGACAAGAAGTCGGCCGGCCAGGTCGAGCCGGCCGGGTTGGTGGAAACCGGGGGAATTTAATTCCCCCGGGCAGTTATTTGGCCCCCCATTATGAGGGGGGCCGGTTTCACAAAGGGGGGGCAGGCGGCCCCCCGTTTCCAGAAAGTTCGGCCTTAGGCCAAGCTGGCGGCGCGCCCGGCCGGTTCGCCGCGCCGGGCCGGGCCGTGCCGGGCCGGGCCGGGCTGTGCCGGGCCCGGTCAACCCCGTCCGGGGCGGGTTGACCCGGTTCGGGCCATCCGGGGGGTCTCGGGCCGGGACGGCCCGGGCCCGAAACCCACCATTACCGAGCGGTTTGGTCAAATGCCTGTATCTTGGGCTACGGTCCTCCAAACGACTCGTCGTCAGCGGCAACGCGATCCTTGGATCGAGACGGTCGTTTCGGTATACTATACTCAAGGTGCACCTTCCTTTTCGGGAGCCTACGTGGTTAAAACTCCATAGTTAAGTGTGCTTGGCCTAGAGTAGTGATCAGGATGGGTGACCTCCTGGGAAGTTTTCCAAGGTGAGTGTGAGACCAAAAAGCCAATAACTCTCAGACCGGGCGTCCGATTGACGCACCATCTGTTGCGTTGAGTTCCTGTTGACGATACGGAACTTTTGGCATCATCTGCCTGAGTTTTGGATGTAGATGGATAGTAGCGGGGTTGGATCGCACCAAAATCCAACCGGGCCCCTAGAACGGAAAAGCTGATATCTTTCTGACAGAACGTCCGTTTGACGAACCGTCAGCGGCGTTGGTGATCGCGTTGAGAAACGGTCCCTATGAGTTTACCCTATGAGAGTTCGGGGTACATTTGAGATATGGCCGGGTTTGGTTTGCTCACGAAACCAACCGGACCCCTAGGACGAAAAGGCTAATAACTCACAGACCGGGCGTCCGATTGACGCGCCGTCTATTGCGTTGAGACCCCTATGAAGTGGCGGTCCTTTGAGATACTTCTTCATGGGACTCTGAGATACTTGGAGTATCGACCTGTAGCTCGTGGAGCGGACCCTCCTAGTGACGAGCGTGCGGACTACGGAGACCGTGTAGCTGGCTGAGACTCGATGACTGCTGATCGAACGACTCGGTGTTTTACAGAGGTGCGCTTGGTTGTAGAGGCACATGGGAGTGCTTGGTTGTAGCGACAGACCCACGACAGAGTTGCGCTTGGTTGTAGCGGCACATGGGAGCGCTTGGTTGTAGCGGCATACCCATGACAGAGGTGCGCTTGGTTGTAGCGGCACATGGGAGCGCTTGGTTGTAGCGGCAGACCCACGACAGAGGTGCGCTTGGTTGTAGCGGCACATGGGAGCTCTTGGTTGTAGCGGCAGACCCATGACAGAGGTGCGCTTGGTTGTAGCGGCACATGGGAGCGCTTGGTTGTAGAGGCAGACCCACGACAGGGGTGCGCTTGGTTGTAGCGGCACATGGGAGCGCTTGGTTGTAGCAGCTGGCCCGCAGTACTCGATGGGTGGAGTTCTTCAGTAGTCTTAAGTTAGTGAGCAGTACCTCAGAGTCATGATAGGACCACTGTACACTCCAGAGACGGAGCTCTTCAGCAGTTACGGTTTCGATAATGAAAATCCTGGTTTGAGCTGAGACTCTTGACCTTGTGTTTACCTCATGATTGAGATGGGTCACTTGCTAACTTAGTTATATGTATGGGAATATACCCGGGTAGTGGTTATCCGTTTATTTCACAATCCTTGTGTTTCCTCATGATTGAGATGGGTTACTTGATAACTTAGGTATATGTATGGGCATATATCTAAGTAGAGGTTATCTATTGAGATCTTCTTTGTGGTTATCCTTGTTGGTTTAGTGAGACCTTGAGGGTCTCGGGGTCCCTACTGAGTATCGTTATACTCACCCCTGCATGGGCTATGCCCGCACCTCGTTGTGTTGGTTGCAGACGACATGCAGTGCTGACAGAAGCCGAGTGTTCGAGGACTGGACAGTACCTGGAGGTGGACTATACGAAGAGATGGTACCCGGAGGAGGACCTCACGACGAGGCGGTACCCAGAGGTGGACGTGACGACGAGGCGGTACCCGGAGGTGGACCACTGGGCGAGACATACTCGGAGCGGACGGTGGGACCTGAGGAGCAGAGGAGCTATCTGTACCCACCCTTCAGGTGGGATTTCCAGTGGACAGCTCGGCGTAGCAGCTTTACTTTTCAGTTGCTGTTTTCCCTTTCGAGTTGTACTTTACAGTTGGGCTTGTATTTCCGGCCCCTTTTTACTTTCCACACTTACTGTTGTACTCAGTTTTTACTTAGTGTTTACTTCTTCCGCTTGTACTCTATGGTGCTTGTTTTCTTTTATAAAGGCAATTCCTTCCCAGTTATCGGGATTTTACGCCTTTGGTGCTAGTCGCCAGCCCCTGGCCTATGGAAGGCGGGCTTGGGGTAGTCACGACACGGGCCCCGAGGACGGGTCGTGACACATTGCCCGAAAAATGATCCATTGGACAATGTAGTTCCGAGAAATCCCTCTTATCTTGAGCCACTTGCAAATGAAAAACCAGTCATGTCTGATTCTTCATCGCTAGTAAGTGAAATACTTTCTCAATAAGAATATAGACCAGGGTATAGGTCATTCTCCGAACCAACCCTAAGTCATGCATCTTCTAGTTTAATAAGTTATTTTCCTGCCAATATTATTGAATCCGATGAAGCAACAAGGAAGCACCAGCTCTGGTCAAATCTGGTAGACGAATCTTCATTGAATGATAAAGAGGAGATGATGAACATGAGAAAACAGTTGGAAAAAGGTGAAGTGCCAATAATGTTTTTTCCTCTGGATAACTCTCATTATGACATTCTAGAGATGTTGACGGAAGATGGAATTCCTGACATTCATCTCAACATATGGAAAAATCTTTGTCAGTTGAAAAATAAAGTATTATCTTATGATGAATTTTAATATCATGTTAATATAATAGGAGGGTTATAGTGCCAAATTGACTTCGCATCTCTATCAGTCTCTCGATATCCAACGGATGAAAAGCAGCAGAGATCCCTTCAACGTTCAGGCCTTAGCGCACTAAGAAGATTACACCAGTTAATTGCCAATGCCCCATCTGGTATTCATGTCAAAGGTTTGGGTGTTCATAGAGCACTACATTTCACTGTGCTCTCCAGTCAGAAAACCTAGCGAAAATGGTTTCATGCAATGTTATTACCTGTGGCCAGCCACAGTCAATGGGGTTTTTTTGTAATCAAAATCTTGCCCAAGAAAAGGCCTCAACTAGTTCTTCTCAAAATCAAGAATACAGAGAACAAGTGGTTGAATTACTCCTGCATCAAGAAAAAAAGATTATTGAATAGGCCTCTCGTATGGAGTAAGAACATAATCAAGTGACATAAGTGTCAGAAATCATCCAATGTCCTTTTGAGATGGGTGATAAAAGTGAATTTTGATTGATGCATCCCACTAATTTCTAGACTAAGGTCCGCTAGATCAGGAGATATTTTAAGAAATTCTCAGACATAGCATGTCAAGAGCCACCCCAGCTTGCCAGACTAGGGAATCATTTATCCCAACCCTCAGAATCAACAAATAAGATTTGAGGAGTTGAGCAAAGGCATCAAAAACAGACCCAGTCCACCAGACTGGGGGCTTTTTCAAATCATCAATCCCATCCTCAGTGAAAGTCAGTCTTCTCTCGATTGGGGAAGAAGCCACAAGAGGAACGAAGAGAAAAATTATCAGGAGATTCTATCCAAATTACGGTTCTCCAAGAAGTTCCTAAGGGATCAAATTAACAAAAGGCAATGTCTCGTCAGGGACATGGCAGAAGACAATATCACAGAAATGCTGATAGAAGGGATATGATGCGTTATGCATAAATTAATGTCATTAATGCCATTTTTTTAGCCTCTATAACATGGGGCTCACTCAGGGGACTCAGATAAAGAGGTTCCTACTCCATAAGTTGTACGCACAAACACAAATGAAGGTGTGCGTACACAAAATCGAAGGATTACCAAGAATCTAGGTAATCCTTCAAGTAACTCACTTCCCCCTCTCCGAAAGGGAGCTAATAAGGGGAAAGGAAAGAATCAAGTTACATACACTTCCTTTGGAGAAGGCCAATCACTCTCACTAGAGAAAAAATCTTTTCACAACAAGAGGAGGAAATGAAGGAATTGATGAGGTTGAATGCATATCTACTTTAGGGTAGTCTTGTTCTTAAGCATGCTAAAGTTAGTCAACCAAGGGAATTTGTTGTAGCTACTGAAATGGATCAAGAATATCCTCCTTTATCAGTACACCCTCACAGATCTAATCCTACGGGTCAAGTGCAACATCAATTGGTGGTGCTACCATCAGTTACAGTACCAGCCACCACATCCGTACCATCTCCATTCATTTCCCCTGCCCAAGTCCAAGTTCAACCGGATGTTTCTCAAAAGTTAATAATTACCATTGAGTCATTAACAGCTTGGTTAGAGACGATGGAAGGGAAGCTTGCATAGGTTCAACCAGAAAAGAGACCTTACCCTGATTGGGTAGATTCAATCCTCCCCACATCATGTTTTGGGAACCTTGTATTCCCTATTTTCAATGGATCACGCGATCCTGAACAGTATTTGATGTATTACGCGTCTTGTTGTGATCCTATGATGGGAACTCCGGAACAACAAGAAGTAGTGAAACTCGGATTTTTCATGCGAACCTTGCAAGGACAATCTTTTTTCTGGTACACAAGCTTGTAATCTCAGTCAATTACCGGATGGGAGGATCTTCGTCAAAGATTCCTTCTCAAATTCATCTCAACGTTTCCAAAGACATTAGTTTTTGATCCTAAAAACTGTAAGAAAAGGGAGAATGAAAGGGTCTCATATTTCATTACTCGCTTGAAGGGATTAACATGTTCCCTAATCTTAGCACTCCCTCAAGAAGAACTATTTCTAATCTGTGTGGAAAATATACGTGACGAATTACGCACGTCGTTGATCCCTTTGAAATACAGAGGAGGGTTTCGAGACCTTACTTCAATCGCTCAATAGATTGAAGATTATCTTCTAAAGACTAAGGATAAGGCTCGTATAATTCCATCAGCTCTAGGAAGGAGAATGCGTAAATTAGATACTGCTACAGTTATGCTTAAACAAGCACATGTACCTGCTTCTACTTCAAAACCTTCATCTTCTCGAAGGGCTCCACCTCCTGAGCGCCAACAACAAAGGATGTTTCATCAAGACGATCAAAGAGATCAAAGACGAAAACAATTTCTGGATCTGAAGAGCAAGAAATACTCTTTCTAAAATGAACAAGTTCCTGGTTACTTCATTTCAGCTCTGGAAAATAATTTGGTTCAGTTTCCAAGTCCCAAAAGGCCAAACAAGGAAGGAGATTAATATCGTCCCAATTATTTCCCCTTTCATCAAATGTTGGGGCATCCCATTCAGTACTGTTTTGACATCAAAGACCTCCTGTAAAAGATAGTCAACTTGGGACAAGTCAAACTAAAAGCCTCTTCAGCACAGGTAGAATGTGTTACTGCTACAGTTCTAGAAGAATAAGGAGAATGGAAAGAAATCAAGAACAAAAATGCGCAAAAATATGATGATTGGATGGTCAGAAAAACGATCAACCAAGCTCACTCCATTTTGAGAACATAAATGAAGAATCCAATTGTGCCTTCTGCCATGAATGCCGCAGCAAAACCCTCTTCATCAGAGGGAAAATCCTCAAAGAAATGGCATGATTCAAAGAAAGAAAAAGAATCAGAAGAAGATGAGTTTGTTTCAAAGCTTATGTTGTCTTTGACTCTGTCAGACTTCATGCCATGTACATAAAATTCACGGGCACCACCCCACCAAACGGCACAAGCTAAATAGGCTAATTAGGTAGAGTCTTCATCAGATGAAGAATTGATCTTTGGTTCTGTTAATATGATTCAATTAAAAGATACATATGCCATTTGCAGTTTCTAGTTTGATGACCCGAATTCCCTATATCAAATAGATGAATCAGAGGAAGTTCTAGAGGCTTAGGATACAGGGGAAGACTTGGATCTTTCAGAGGACACTATTCCAATTCTACCCCTACTAGAACTGTGTATGCGGAAGAAACTCATGGTAGAGCCCTTCAACGAGATCAACATGAACAAGAAAGTTCTTCCACACAAGGCAGACTCATCCCTAGCACAATTATTGTGGAAGATCGGTTGAAGGTTCCATCTTCTTCCTCTCAGCAAGTAAATAGACATAATCGGTATAATCTTCCAAATCCAGGAGTATTACCAACTCCTATCCCAGTACAGGATGCATCAAATTCCAAGGCACCTACTAAATCGCATGTTCTTGTTGGGAAACACAGACCACTGGATCAAAAGTATGATATATTGAAACAATTGGCCCAAGTACTATCCATGTTATCAATTCTGGATGCCTTGAATTTTTCAAAGGATCTTCTGGAGGCACTCATTGAGGCTTTGTCAAGTCCTCAGGAGTTTGAGACTGAAATCGCTGCAGCTGAAGTCTACCATATAGAGAATAATCCAGCAGAATGTCATGCAGTAATATCTTTTACTGATGAAGATGAATATGATGTTGTGCATGGACATATCATACCTTTATACTTATCTGGAAAGGTCAATGGTGTAGACATCCTAAGAGTTTTCATTGATAATTGTTCCGGATTCAACCCCATGCCCATTCATACACATTATCGATTGGGCCTCACGAAATCTGATTTATCTCCTTCAACTATGATGTTACAAGGATATGATAAAAATGAAAAAGAACCACTGGGAAATATTACACTCAGAAATCAGTTTGGAGATCTTGTGTCCAATTAAGATATCATGGATGTTAATCAAGACTCAGCCCTCAACATCTTTCTTGGAAGACCATGGCTACATCGACATGCGGCTATCCCTTCATCATACCATCAATGTCTCATGTTTTGTTTTGATGGTCAAGTTGGGACATTATATGGTGATAAGTCCCCGTTCAAAACATGTGAATCTAAATACATTGAGGCGGAATTATACCACATGAAGGGAAAGGAGGAATCCACAATAAATGTGATCGCCAAAGTTAATGCTCCGTATGGTTTGGAAAAGATCCCAGTAAACCCATTAGCACATGTGAGTACAAATTATGTGTTACCTATCAGTCAAATTGACCGGAGAGACCCAAATCAAAATACTCTTATATAAACATCCATAATGTCAATTACGGTAATTGAGCCAGACAACATGGAGATATTGGTGATTCACCAAGCAATGAAGAATGCTCAAATGGAGATGTCTTCATTTAATCTTCTAAAATCCATCAATTATATACTTCACCAACCAGGCCAGAAGAATTTATAGCAATGTTAGAGGTTAACAATGATGTCGATTCTCAATCCATCATCTCCTCTTTATTACCCAAATAATATCCTTCATCATCAATCAGGTCGGAAATGGAAGCTTATTCTTCAAGATGTGCAAATTTTAACGTCTCTTCTGATCATAAAAATTCTACTTCATCATCTACTATGAAAGTAGAAACAGAGGAAATAAAACATGTTGAAGAAGAAGAGTAAGATCTCATGGATTCTCCTCCAACATTTAAAGGGGGTATCTCTACTACCGTGGATGAACTCAGAGAAATAAATCTGGGTACAAAAGAAGATCCATGCCCCACTTTAATCAGTGCGGTCATGACTCTTGAAAAACAAGAGATGTATATTTTCTTTTTAAAATAAAATCGAGATATATTTTCTTGGAACTATATAGAGATGCTAGGGATTGATCCTGATGTTGCCACTCATCATTTGGGTTTTCCAGAAGAACATTGAGGATTCAAACAGGATTCTAGAAGAACACATCCAACCTATGCTTCCAAAATTGAGTCTGAAGTGGATAAGCTCATCAAAGCTAACTTCATCAGAGAAGATCAATATCCCAAGTGATTGGCTAATATTTTCCTAGTGAAAAAGAAGAATGGGCAAATTAGAGTTTGCATTGATTTCAAAGATCTTAATCGGCATTGTCCTAAGGATGATTTTCTAGTTCCAATTACAGAAGTCTTGATTGATGCGACAGCTGGATATGAAGCACTTTCCTTCATGGATGGATATTCTGGATATAATAAAATCAGGATGGCTCTAGAAGATGAAGAATCTATATCCTTCAGAGCCCCTCAAGGTGTGTTTTTCTATCGGGTAATGCCCTTTAGCCTAAATAATACAGGCACAACATATCAGTGTGCCATGAATTGTATCTTCAAACCCTTTTTATGGAAGTTTGTTTAATTTTATGTGGATGATTTGGTGGTCAAATCCAAAAAACATTCTAATCACTTGGCTGATTTGGAAATCACATTCCAAAAACAATGGAAACATTATTTGATGATGAACCCCTTAAAATGTTCTTTTGGGGTAACCTCAGGAAAATTTCTCGGCTTTGTTGTACGCAATCGTGGTATCGAAGTCGATCCTAAGAAGACCAAGTCAATCCTTGGTATGTCACCTCCTCGAAATTTGAATGAATTGAGAGTACTTTAAGGACACTTATCCTATATTCGGTATTTCATCGCCAATTTGGCAGGAAAACGTTTACCCTTCACCACATTAATGAAGAAGGGAGTCACATATCAGTGGACTGAAGAATGTCAAGAAGCATTCGATATTCTCAAGAAGTATCTCTTGAGTCCACCGGTACTTATGCCACCTTTTGAAGGAAGACCACTTATCCTCTATGTGATATATTTAGAGAGACCATTGAGTGCCTTTATTGCTTAGAAGAATGATACTGGGAATAAAAACAGCCTCTACTATCTCAGTTGGACTATGCATGAAGCAGAAACCCGATATTCAAGTATTGAGGAGTGCTGCCTTGCATTGATCTTTTCAGTTCAGATGTTGAGACACTACCTGCAATATCATGAGGTCCAATTGGTATCTCTCAATAACCCAATAAAATTCATACTTAGTCATCCAATGCTTACAGGATGTCTGGAAAGGTGGGAAGTTATCTTGCAACAATTTGATATTCAATATGTGTCTCAAAAGGAAATAAAGTGCCAAGCTCTGGCTGATTTCCTTGCTGAACACCCTTTAGTGGGAGACACATCTTCAGATATTGAACTCCCGGATGAAGAAGTCTTTTCTATTCAAGAAAGTCATCAAACATTGGAAATGTACTTTGGTGGTGCTTCCAAAAGTCCAATAGGGATGAAAATGGAAAATCCTAAATTCAACAAGGTTGGTTTGGGAATTGTGCTCATTTCTCCAAAAAGGTAGTTTTACCCTATTCCTTCTTATTATGGGAAGGTGGTACCAATAATGAAGTAGAATACCAAGATCTCATCATAGGCTTGGATTTGGTGCTTCAAGAACAAGTGAATCATTTAAAGGTGAATGGTGATTCAGACCTGGTAATCAAACAAGTCAATGGGGATTATGCCATCAGAAAAGAAGAACTAATCCCTTTATATGATTACGTCACAGAGTTAATGGTGGAGTTTCCTTCAGAACCGACATTTTCTTATGTCCCAAGATCACAAAATGCCCAAGATGATACACTTGCTAATATAGACACAGCTCTAGCAGATCCAAATCGGGACGAGATAACCTTC
The DNA here is from genome assembly GCA_963277665.1 of Viscum album. Taxonomy (NCBI): domain Eukaryota; kingdom Viridiplantae; phylum Streptophyta; class Magnoliopsida; order Santalales; family Viscaceae; genus Viscum; species Viscum album. Next base: position 303,804,160 of record OY728148.1, on the reverse strand, counting down.
AGTATTGCCCACCGTCGTACAATTTCACCTTATGTTCAAGCCAGAATAGGGGAAATCAATGAAATTAGTCCCATCTCTGAACCATATGGTCACACTACGGGATGGATGGTCCCTATCAGGGAATACATTCAAAATGGAACACTTCCACCTGATAGAGTTGGGAAAGAACAAATCTGGCGATGTGTGGTCAATTTTACTCTTTATGATAGCCCAGATAACCTAGAGAAAATTCTCTATGTGTGTGGTTTTGATGGAGTTCTCTTCAGATGCATTTATGGTGAAGAGACAATGGCTATCATGAAATAAGTGCATGCAGGAGTCTGTGGTTCCCACCAGTCTGGACATAGATTGTCTGATCAAATTCAAAGACTTGGATACTTTTGGCCTTCAATGATACAAGATTGTGTTGATTTCACAAAGAAGTTTCATTCATGCCAAGTACATACCAACTTCATTAATCGACCTCCAGAGTTGCTTTATACAACTAAATAATTGTGGCCATTTTACACATAGGGAATGGATGTGGTGGGACCTTACCCTTCAGCTAGTGTCAAGCAGTTTAATTATATTCTTACTACTACTGACTTCTTTTCCAAATGCGTAGAGGCAATACCTCTCAAAGAAGATAGTTCCAAAAGCATTGTTAGCTTCATCAAGTATAACATCATTACCAGATTTGGTGTCCCTCATACCATATTGATTGAAAATGGCACCAACTTATGTTCATCCGAGGTGAAGAAATTGTATCAAGGATACCACATCAAATCCAATCATTCATCTCGGTATCATGCAGCGGCCAGCGACCAGATAGAAGCTTTCAACAAGACTCTATCAAATATACTGCAAAATATGGTGGATAAATATAAGAATTCATGGCCTGATAAACTCTTTCATGCTTTATGGGCTTATCGGACCACCACCCTCACTACAATGCGGTCAGCTCCATATTCACTGGTATATGGAACGGATGCAGTCTTACCAATTGAGGTTCAACTACCCTTTCTCAGGGTAGCCATTTATTGATAAATAATCTACAGATGAACAATGTCAAAAGAGATTGAATGAATTGGAAAAGTTAGATGAGAAATGATTGTGCACTCTGCACCACTTGGAAGTCTATCAGAATCAAATAGCATGACCTTTCAACAAAAAAGTTTGTCTTCGTTCATTCGTTCAGGGAGAATTGGTATTAGTTCTTAGAAATCCAATGATACTAGGAATGAAACCTCCAAAGCATGAACCAAAATGGGAAGGACCTTATTCAATACATAAGGTATATTCCAATGGAGCATATTCGTTAATCTCAATGGATGGAGAACTCATCACTACTCCAACCAATTCATGATTTCTGAAGAAGTATTTTGTATAAACACAAAATACATTGTTACGGTCCATGCATATGACCTTAAACTATTGGTATTATTTTTGTCCAACATGACGTTAAACTGTGTCCCTTTCATCGTCCTATACGACGTTAAACTATACGGAAATGGTCCATGCATATGACCTTAAACTATTTGCATGTCCCTTACATCTAGCACGACATTAAACTGTGATGTCCTAACTACATGACACTAAACTGTACAGAAGTCTCTTATGTCCAGAAAGACATTAAACTGCACCATCCACGGTCCATGCATATGACTTTAAACTATTTTCATCCCTTTCTTCCAACGTGATGTTAAATTGTAATGTCTTAGCTACATGACACTAAACTGTATAAAAGTCTCTTAGCTCCAGCAAGATGTTAAACTGCATAATCAATGGTCCATGCATATGACCTTAAACTATTTTCAAGTCCCTTACGTCCCACAAGATGTTAAACTGTATCATCCCTTTTTCGTTCAACATGATTATAAACTGTGAAAAATTCCCTAATACGTCCAACTTGACGTTAAAATGTGTTATCTTTTCTCCTTACTATATGAAATTAAACTGCATAGTCCCCCTTTCATACAACATGACGTTAAACTATGTTGACTTCGTCGTTTTAGCTACATGACGCTAAACTATACAAAAGTCCTTTAATATGTCCTACATGACATTAAACTCTACCTTTTCATTGCTATATGACATTAAACTGTGCAACACCAATAGTCCTAACTGCAAGAATTTAAACTGCATAGTCCCTTCATATGTCCAACGTGACATTAAACTATGTATCGTTAAGGTTGGTGTTACCTATTTTTTCTCACACAGAGTATAACTCACGTGAGCTGAAAGAAAATTTCAACCATAACACCCTCTATGGGCCGCTAACCACGCGTAAGTCCCAACAACATTTTTTAGGTCGTTGTCCCCAGGAATAACATGATCATTAATTAATTCTTTAATTGAACTATGCGAACTTTGATCCTTGCCTTCCAGGATGGGTATATAGGAAACCTCCCAAGGTTCAAGCTCAAAACCAATCTCTTCACATCTGTTCACCTCCATCTTATATGATTTTGATTCATGAAACTGTCCCCAGAATCAATATCTTTATATTGGTTCACATTCATCTTTGATATATGACGTTAAACTTTACAACATTTTTTGTCTTGTACGACAATAAACAACAATATTCTTTGATACCCTCACCTGAGATGGATTCATTATTTACATTGATTTTTCAATCATGATTCATTCCAAAGACTACGTGCATATATGGAAATGCCTGAACCCTTTATCTTGGGTTAAACCATCATTTCACTAAATTCCCCTTTCATCCTTCACATGTACGATCCAAATTTGTACAGAAGGCCTTTCTAGAACTATGTGGGCTCAATTCCCATCCTTATGGGATACGTAGAAAAGTTCGAGTGTCCCTCGAATCCATCCCCAAGTCTTTTGGTCCTAACCCCAAATTCCACTTTCAGACCCCTGGCTAACTAGTCCCCATTAAAACACACATTATGTATTTCTTAAAATGGTCCAAGCTCTATGAACCTAAACTAAGATCTTTCATACTTTCGTCCCACATGATGTTAAACTGTATTCCAAGAACTACGTATGTCTTGATTCCCATCCTTATGGGATACGTAGTGAAGTTCAGTATTTCAATTCAGGACCCATCCACAACATGATTATGGTTAGTATTGATCTATGTATCTTTACATACATTGAACAATTCCCATTTTAATGTGTCATAAATATTAACCTTAAACATTTTCAGGACTTTATAACCCATTTCATGACTTCTAGTCACAAAATATCCAATTTATGAGAGTTCTTTTGCCTGACTATGCAGCACATTCCCTTAGGAGGCCTTGCATAAACAATATCCATAACATATTTGTCAGCCAAAAGATATTATTATTTGACTATGCAGCCAATGCCCTTAGGTAGCCCTGTATAATGCAACCACCTAATAGGTTTGTCAGATACTGGTAACTCCATTATTGGGAGGAAAACATATTTTTTTTCTTTATTTGCATTAATGAAAATATGTAGGGATCCACAAAATATTGTCATCCTTAACATATTTGTCCCATGTCCTTTTTCATGATATGAAAGTATTTATGTCTATGGTTTATATTTTACTTCCCTACGTCTGGGTCAGACCTTCGTAGGAGTGATATTCATCCAGTTCTTCGATAATCATGTTTGGAAATATCTTCTCCATATTCAAGTACCACTTTCCATAAAACAATCTCTATAATTTGGAAAATTTGAATCCCCATAAACTTTCACTGGTTTCTTAGCAGTATAAAAGTAAATTTCTGAGAGTTATTTTTCCTCACTATGCAGCATGTTCCCTTAGGCGGCCTTGCGTAAATAGTCTACATAACGGACTTGTCAGCCAAAAGATGCTATTTATTTGACTATGAAAACAATTCCCTTAGGTGGCCTTGCATAATTCAACCCCCTAACAGGTTTGTTAAATAATGGTAACTTCAATCTTATGAATTACTTCTTCTAATGCATTTTAGATCATTTTCATATCATTCCTCAGATTCAAATCTTCTTAAGTTTTAGTTTACATAGTTTTACTCATACATGAGTGTGGTAATACATTTTCAGATAAATTGTCAAGGAATTGAGTCAGTTTTAATCCATTTCGGTCAATGCTATTTCATCCTTAAACATTAGCCTCTTTATGTCTGACATGCATGACATTAAACTGCCATCAAAAGACAAGGTAACACTAAATAAAAGTCAAGTTCTAGCTCACTAAACATACATTTTGTATGATTTAGGTAATATTGAGCCATTAAAAGATTCAAAATTTGTAGGGTTATTTAAAATAATCCTATTAAAAATCAAAATATTCTTACCTGGCCCATTGTCTTAGGTAAAATTTAAAACAAGTAGCAGGAAAATGCATGCATAAATGATTGAAGATGAAATTTTTTTTCATGGATAAACAAGAGTTATATGGACATCCACAGATTGGATTCTCTTCTCTTTTTCAGGAATTACAAAAGGATTTCAACACATCTCTTCATTTGATTTACGGCATCCCAAGCTTCATCAACATCCACTTGGAATTCATTCATTCAACTGGATACAATAAGAGATGCAGTGATACCATCTCTTCTTGGAATAATTCTAAAAGGGTGTTCTTGAGTGCGGTTTGAGAAAATTTTCTGCTAATCAAACAGTGACTCTGTTTCTGTCAAAGAGATTTAGAATATGGATACATGGATTTGAGAATGGAGCATTGGAAGTAAAGAACCATTTAGAGAGAATACTCTTTTCAGATATTGCTCTAATTCCATGTTTGTCTTCTCTACACCAACTGACAGCAGAAAACAATTCAACCCATGGGTTTTCCATTTTCATATCCACAAGGGAATTACATGGAGGAAAAATTTGAAAGTTCATAACATTTTTGTTTCTCTTAATGCACAACATAACTGAAATAGAGGAGTAGAAGTGTAGCTTCATCTCAGGCATATAGTTCTTTGCATCTGGAATGTTGAGTCCTTGCAGATAACCATGCCCATACAGATCCAGGTATAAGCTCTGTGGGAAATTAACTTGATATTTCTTCAAGTACTTATCCAAATCTAGGAGAATGATGTTGCAGATATCATAGTAATCATTGCCAATGATATTCATCATATCATCAAGACGTTTGTGTAACTCCCGAGACTTTAATGAGAAATATTTTTTTATGTTATATAAATCATCAATGGAATCTTTCACTACACATGAATCTTGCTTGGATTTATTTACACGCAATCACAACCTTCCTCGATAGCTTGCGTCGTACACAATACCGAAATTCACTAAACAATGACAAGCTATTAACATATTATTAAAACTGGCCGTTATGAATAGTAATAACCACTTTTTTAAATTTTGTAAATTTTATTTTTCAAAATGGAATTCATTTTTGGATTCGGAATATCGAAATTAGCCTATGGTGAAATTTTGGTATTTTTCTGAAAACTTTCAATTTTTGATGAATAGTGAAAACACTAGGTTACTATTTAAAAACCGAATTTTTATTTAAATAATTATTTATTTTATTTAAATTTATTTTAGGTCAAAATTGATACATAATACCTATATAAGTTCAAGGAAATTCATTGGAATCATTTTATAATAATTTTAGGTATATAAAAATTTTTATTGAACTATTCACCGTCTTTTACCCACCTCCTAGGAGAATTTACAAATTTACATAAAACTTAATTTTACCACTTTTGTGAATGGAATTTAAAAAATCTGAGAGGCACGGTTGATGTCAGTAATTAAAATGTGGTTCAATGAGATGAAAATAATTTTTGGTGAATAATAACTTTTTACTTTTATTTGCCACAGTTAAAAGTAAATAGGGTAATTAAGGGTAAAATGATATTATTATTATTACCCTAACACATGTCCTAATTCTATTGGATTTGTGTAATTCGACCAAAAAAACCTTAGGAATAAAATATGACCATTTAGGCCCACTTGGAATAGATTATGACATTTAATATTAATTTATTGAAAGAAGCATTAAAATAGTTAAAATCAACGTTTAATTTATTGGATTAGTGTCAAAATTGACGTAAAATAATTTTTAAAACAAATATTATATTATTAAATGTTATTTTATTCCTAATAATCTAAGGTTCAGCCAAATGACTTAGATGAGGTTATATATATTAATAATAAACAACTTGGGGTTCTTTTGGCTTGTTATGGTAAGTTTATTAACCTTATAGTGTAAGAAAACAAGAAGACACGGTAAAAGTTAAATTATCTAACTTAAAGTTAAATATAAAAGATAAGGTTAAAATAGTAACCTAAACTTTTCTAAATTCTATTGGATGAGAGGATTTCGACCCAAACCCACCTTAGCTTCGAAATAAATCAATTTGGATCTATAAAAAACCGAATATGACTTTATAATAAAATAAACTTTTTAGTTTTTCCTAAGGTTTCCCTCTCCTCCCTTATAAAAGGGCACCTCATCCCTCTCCTCATACCAATTTGAGCCTTCAATATCGGCCAAACCCTGCCCATTTCACTTCCCCACTTCCCTAGAAACATCCTAGAGGTCTTGGTCTTCTTCAAATACCAATTGTAGTGCCCTAAGAGGTGGTCTCAAAGAAGCGCTTCAAAGAAGGGGTAATGTCTGTTACCGATTATTTCAACTTTATTTCTTCTTCCACTTCTTCTTAATTAGTTTTTTCATTATGAAATAATAACATCAGTATCACTCATATAATTATATTTTATTATAAGTATTAAACAACCCTATTCCACCGTCTATCAATCCTACGGAAAACAAAATCACTGTGCATGAGTACGTACGGAATACCGTCTCCACACCGTGGTGTAATTTATTTTCCACCACCACCTTACTTGGATGGGTATAATGGTGTAAATAATGAATATATATGATTATATTAAATTTATCTTTATTCCGAAATAGTATACATACACTCTAATACAATTCCATGATCATCGGAACGATATCATCGCTCGTGCGTACGTACCGAATACCGTCTCCACGATGTGATGCGACTCGTTCTACATGATTTTCATTGCATAATGATTACATAAATGAATTGAGTGAATAAATATGATATATATTACACTAATACCATTCTGGAAATGAGGTATATATAACCTTAAAAGAAGAATAAGAATTTATTCAACAAAACACGCATCAGAACAAAAAGTAATAAACACCTGAATAACAAGTAGCAATGAAATATTACTAAAAATAAGATAATAATATGACCATATATGATATCATAACAATGAGTATGATTCTTTAATAAGTTAATAACATTATTTAAATAATTATACAGGAGGTTCAGACACATACGAATCAAATCAGACCTAAGGTAAGGGACAATCTCGCAATCTCAATTTTTATCCGAGATTGTTTATACTTCAAAATTTACTGGGGAGTATTTTATCATCCACAACCATGATTCGTCAATATTTAATATTATTTACATCCACCTACAATTGTTTAAATCCAATTTTACCCTTCGGTGGGTTTTTAGTAAAAGATATGAAAGGAATATTTTGTCATTTTTCGTACGAGGTACTTTTTGACTTTTCCAACAAAAGTACGAGAAGAATGTTTTTTTAACTTATACGACATGAATGGATTTTTAAAACATTATTTCCAAGAATATTCCTTTACAAGTTTTCAAGTTTATTTTTAATCAACTTCTTTTAGTTTATAATTGTATGACATGTTATGAAAGGAAAAGTGTTTTTGAAGTAGAAAGGATATTTTCCTCAAGAATGTAGTTCAAGTGTTTTATCAAAATTATTTTCTATATAAGATAATAAATGGTTCTGTTTCTATAACTATTATTACATTGATTTGATTATGTTGTGATGGAATTATTTTTATGAATTCCTTTATCTAATATGAATTGTTTTATGATGTCACTATGTTTAAGAATCCCACTTTTATTACATGGGTTATGCTATGATTTATGGTTTATGATTTTGTGGGACACATAAGAATGGTATCATTATGAGATGGGTGGGACCTATATCTCCCTCCAATGCATTGGGTAAAGATTTTATATCTCATGAGATAGACATGGCTAGAACGGTAGGTTAAACTGGTTCAGTGAAACAGGACTGAAACGAGGAATGAACTCAGTTCAGAAATGGACTTTGTCCACTAAGATAGTCTTGGAAATGAGTCTTGACTAAAAAGAAATGATTCTCTATGATTATGTGTGTATTCCACAAAGCATCATTTTTTATGTTATGATTATTGTGATTACATTTCACTACCATGATTTATCCCATATTGTGAAATTATGATCTCTTTTGCAGGGTAAGATTTCAAAAATGTTTTGTTCTTATGAATATGATGTGATTGATATTTCTTTTGTTTACCCTTACTGAGCATTTGAGCTCACCCTTTTGTATGTTTTCTTTCCCTAGGTCAGGAAAATGGTTATTAAGTAAGTTATGTCAAAAGGGACTATAGGTATGATGAAATAAATGCGAGACATTGTAGATGATTTATGAACCAGTTGTTTATCTTTCCCAGTTTCTAAAGACACTATACCTATACGGTCCTTCCATGGTTTTGTTATATGTTTTAATAAGTGTCCTTCAGTTTTAAAGTATTAACAATGTATGTAACATATGGGTCGTTATAGTTGGTATCAGAGGCAAAGGAGGTAGGAATGTATTCGATCCTTAGGAACTCTCACGTGTGAGTGTTGGACGAAGCATGGCTCTCCGCCCAAGGGCTTCATGAAGAAATGGCTGCCACTGGGGATGGTGGTGTGTCCCACCCAAGGGGTGTAGCCGCCTATGGAGTGCCCTGATAGGTATCAATTATAGTCCCCTGGAATTGATTCCATACCATTATAGTTGGTATCAGAGGAAAGGTATAGTCAACCTTTGGAAACTAGGATCTGAAAGACTTAGTAAGAATCCTAAGGATAAGTCTAAGCATAGAACACAGTCTTAGTGTTTAAGAAATGGCCATGAATAACCTAGGATAAACCTTAAGTGTGAAATTTTATTCTTGATTATGTGGTTTTCCTATTATAAATAGTGTTAATCACACTATTCTTCTTGGTTTTAGTCAATGGATGGAACCCGAAGGAACTGTGTTAATGTGGAATGCGACGGGCAATGCAATGATTGTCCCCATAAGGAACCAAACATTATGGGTTCTGGAATGAAAAATCTTTTAGCCATGATCACACAACTTTCTCAAGCTATGAATCATGCAGGACTTCCAAACGAGGAAAGGAAGGAGCTACATTTTGTTGAATCCTTCAGGAGTCACCGTCCACCTTCATTCAGAGGGTCTACTGATCCATTAGTTGCTGAACAATGGATCAGTACCACTGAAAAGATATTTTTAGTTCTTCAACTTTCTGAACATGATAAAGTCATCTTAGAAGTGTATCGGTTCGAAGGTGATGCTGATAAATGGTGGAATCTTATTAAGAATACAAGGCAATGGGATAAAATTGAGTCCATGGAATGGGATGAGTTCAAGAACTTATTTTTAAATAAGTATTTCCCTTGTATTCTTCGAACAAAGACAGAGAAGGAGTTTCTTGAACTGAAGCAAAAGGATGATGAATCTGTTGGTACCTATGAAGAAAATTTTACAAGACTTGCATGGTACACTTCTGGTATTATTATCCAACCCGAGAGTAAGATTGATCGATTCTTTAGTGGCTTAAAACCAAGTCTTCGAAGGGCGTTATCCATAAGGGACTTCAATAGCTACGAGGAAATATTTCGATGTGCTCTTAAAGTTGATATGGAGATTGGAGTAACCCGTCATTCATATGGGTTTGATAAGAAGAGGGAAATGGAATTCAAAGGAAAATCTAAAGAGCACAATGAAAAAAAGAAGAGTTTTCCCTTATGCTCAAAGTGTGGAAAGAAACATGTAGGGAGTTGTCTTAAAGGGAAAAGTAAATGTTTCAAATGTGTAAAGGAAGGTCATAGGGAATTTGAATGTCGCAGTGATGGGAAGAAGATGTATAGTGATGCGAACAATGAAAAGGCTACACAGAGTGCACCTCCTACACATCAATGTTACAAGTGCAAGGAAATGGGCCATTATTCCAATCAATTCCCTAATCCAAGGGTTGTGGATGATGATCGACGTCAAAAAACTCTTAAGGCTAAAGAAAAAGGAAAGTCACATGCAATTTCTATCAGCGATGTGGAGTACGATAATGAAGTGGTGAAAGGTACACACACCATCCACTCTAAAGTAGAAAATGTTTTATTTGATTCTGGATCCACCCACTATTTTCTTTCTCAATAATTCTCTAAGGGTATTTCCATATTACCTCAACAATTATATGTTGAGTTGGATGTGACAACTCCTAATGGCACAACATTTGCATCAAAAGTTTACAATTCTTCTCTGATTGAAGTTTGTGGGAAAGCGCTTCCTGCAAATCTTGTGATCCTTCCTATAGTGGAATTTGATGTGATTCATGGAATAGATTGGATTTCTTTATATGGAGCTCATATCAATTTCCAAAGAAGGGAAGTCACATTTCATATTCTAGATCAATCTACGATCGTCTATCGATGCAAGGATGCACATAACTTTCCAGTGAAAATTTCTTCCATCTTATGGGTCAAGATTCCCCTAAATGAAGTTTATTTATCTCAAATGGTTGGTGAGAAACTCACAATTAAGAATATTCCCATTGTACGGGAGTTTGACGATGTCTTTCCAGAGGAATTGCCAAGTCTTCCACCAAATTGTGAAGTTGAGTTTTCAATAGAACTCATACCGGGTGCTTTGCCTATTTCAAAGACACCTTATAGAATGGCCCCAATTGAGCTTTAGGAATTGAAGAAGAAACTCCAAGAGAATATTGATAAAGGATTCATACGCCCTAGTGAATCACCTTGGGGAGCACCTATTCTGTTTATTAAGAAGAAAGATGGATCAATGAGACTCTGCATTGATTATCGAGAAATTAACAAGATCACTATCAAGAAAAAATATCCTCTCCCATGCATTGATGACTTATTTGACCAACTACGCGGAGCTCAATACATTTCCAAGATTGATCTTCATTCAGGGTGTCATCAATTAAGGGTCAAAAGGGAGGATATACCAAATATGGCTTTCCGTACAAGGTGTGGACACTACGAATTTATAGTGATGCCATTTGGTCTTACTAATGCCCCTGCTATCTTCATGGATCTTATAAATAGAGTCTTTAGAGACTATCTTGATCAGTTTGTGGTAGTCTTTATAGACGATATTCTTGTATATTCAAAGAGAAGAGAATAACATGAAGATCAATTGAGAATTATATTTAAGACCCTAAGAAAGGATAATCTTTATGAAAAATTTACCAAGTGTGAATTTTGGATTAAAAAATTTTCATTTTTGGGTCACATAATCTCAAAAGAGGGGATATCTGTGGATCCAACAAAAGGAGAGGTTATTAAAAGATGGTCGACCAATAACAGTAACTGAGATCCGATGTTTTCTTGGTTTGGATGGATATTATTGACATTTTGTGAAATATTTTTCATGATTATCTAATCCACTCACCATGTTGACTAAAAAAAAGGTTATGTTTGTTTGGACGGAAGAATGTGAAGAGAATTTCAAGGAGTTGAAAAGAAGGTTATCCAGTGCACCTGTGCTCACACTGCCTTGTAGTGGAGAAAGGTTTTTGATCTACAGTGATGCATCCAAGAAGGGATTGGGGTGTATTCTTTTGCAAAATGATATGGTGATAGATTATGCCTCACGACAGTTGAAAATCCATGAGCAAAATTACCCAACTCAGGATTTAGATTTAGCTGCGGTAATCTTTGCATTAAAGATTTGGAGGCATTATCTTTATGGAGAAATGTGTGACATTTATACTGATCATAAAAGTTTAAAGTATATTTTCACAGAAAAGGAGATGAATATGCGCCAAAGAAGATGGTTGGATCTAATTAAGGATTACGAATTCTCAATTCATTACCACCCTGGGAAAGCAAACAAGGTGGCAGATGCATTAAGTCGACAAGACCATGCTAGCTTATCCATGATGAGGATCACAAAAGATCCAATATTTATGGATTTACAAAGGATGGATCTTGGAATTATAATCAAAGGGGAAAATCGTATCTTTATAAAATGAATGTTCAACCATCTATACATGTGAAGATTAAAGAGGCACAGAAAGAAGATGTCGAGTTACAAAAGAAGTTGAGAAATGTTCCTGAATTCAACCTTGATTGTGATGGAATAATAAAGTTTAGGAATCGGGTTTGTGTTCCTCCCATCCCCGAATTAAAGAAGTAGCTACTGGATGAGGCTCATAGTTCTTCATTCACTATTCATCCTGGAAGCACGAAGATGTATAGGGACCTGAAAGAGTACTTCTGTTGGTATGACATGAAAAGAGATGTTATTGAATATGTATCTCGATGCTTGGTTTGTCAGCAAGTTAATGCTGAGAGACAGAAGTCTACGGGGATGTTACAACCACTACCCATACCAGAATGGAAATGGGAAAACATCACTATAGACTTTGTCACTTGACTTCCTAAAACATCCAAATGCAATAATGCTATCTGGGTCATAGTTTATCGTCTTACAAAGTCTACACACATCATTGCTATTAGAGAGGATTTCTCTCTAGATCAGCTTGCCAGGATATATGTAAAGGAAGTGGTAAGATTGCATGTAGTACCACTTTCTATTATATCTGATCGGGATCCGAGGTTTACCTCAAAGTTCTAGCGAAGTCTTCAGCATACTCTGGATACAGAGTTGAGTTTCAGCACTACTTATCATCCGCATACATACAGTCAGTCTAAGAGGACAATTAAAACTCTATAAGATATGTTGAGAGCTTTCTATATGGATTTCAAAGGTGGTTGGGATCAACACCTACCTTTGGAGGAATTTTCTTATAATAATAGCTTTCACTCCAGTATTCAGATGGCTCCATATGAAGCCCTCTATGGAAAGAAATACAGGACTCTAACTTGCTGGGATGAAGTTGGGGAAAGAAAGCTATTAGGACTTGATCTTGTTGATGACATGGCAGAAAAGGTCTGATCTATTCAACAACACATAAGAGCAGTTCAGAGTCGACAAAAAAGTTATGCCAACAACCGAAGAAAAGAATTAGAGTTTGAATTTGGTGATAAAGTGTTCTTAAGAATATCTCCTTGGAAGAGAGTAATGAGATTTGAAAATAAGGGAAAGCCGATCCCAAGGTATATTGGTCCTTTCGAAATACTGGATCGTGTTGGGATGGTAGCTTATTGATTAGATATTCCACCGAATCTCTCTCAAGTTCACGATGTGTTTCATGTATCTCTCCTGAGAATGTACATACCTGATCCTTCACATGTACTCAGCTCAGAAGTTGTACCACTGGAACAAGATCTTTCTTATGAAGAACTACCAATAGAGATTCTCGATCGTAGTGAAAAAGTCCTACGGAACAAGACCACTCGCTTGGTGAAAGATTTATGGAGGAACCACCAATTAGAAGAAGCTACATGGGAGATTGCGGATATTATAAGGGAGAGGTATCCTAATTTGTTTGTTACAAGTGACGAATTTCGAGGGAGAAATTCATTTTAAGGGGGGTAGAATGTAACATCCGAGACTTTTATAAGAAATATTTTGTTTTTATGTTATATAAATCATCAAAGGAATCTTTCACTACACAAAAAACTTGGTTGTCTTGCTTCACATGCAATCGCGACCTTCCTCAATAGCTTACGTCGTACACAATACCGAGTTTCACTAAACAACGACATGCTATTAAAATATTATTAAAAATGGCTGTTATGAATAGTAATAACCACTTTTTGAAATTTTGTAAATTTTATTTTTTAAAATGGACTTCATTTTTGGATTTAGAATATCAAAATTATCCTAGAGTGAAGTTTTGGTATTTTTCTGAAAACGTTTAATTTTTGATGAATAGTGAAAACACTGGGTTACTATTTAAAAACCGAATTTTTATTTAAATAATTATTTATTTTATTTTAATTTATTTTAGGTCAAAATTGATACATAATACCTATATAAGTTCAAGGAAATTCATTGGTGTCATTTTATAATAATTTTAGATATATAAAAATTTTATTGAACTGTTCACCGTCTTTTACCCACCTCCTAGGAGAATTTGCAAATTTACATAAAACATAATTTTACCACTTTTGTGAATGGAATTTCAAAAATCCGAGAGACACAGTTGATTTCAGTAAGTAAAATGTGGTTCAATTAGATGAAAATAATTTATGCTGAATAGTAACTTTTTACTTTTATTTACCACAGTTAAAATTAAATAGGGTAATTAAGGGTAAAAAGGATAATATTATTATTACCTTAACACATGTTCTAATTCTATTGGATTAGTTTAATTCGACCAAAAACAACCTTAGGAATAAAATATGACCATTTAGGACCACTAGGATTAGATTAGGACATTTAATATTAATTTATTTAAAGAAGGGTTAAAATAGTTAAAATCAACGTTTAATAAGTAAAACATTTTTAATATAGGGTTATACAAAAGATAAATTAGACTATAAATATTCATTATATATCTAAAAATATTTCCTACATAATTGTATTTTATTTGTAATTTTTAGACTTTAAATAATTTAATTTATTTATGACACAATGATGATGCAGTAATTATATTATTAATGAAAGGTTTACATAATTGATGTTATAAATACCCAAATAAATGTAATTTGAAACTTTTTATGAATTACAAACCTTTTCGAGGTTAATATGACATGTTATTATTTATTTAAGTAACTTTTTTCAAAATAATATTTCTGTTATGAGTTTCACAAAAAATCAATTACCAAATAGTGTCAAAATTGACATAAAATAATTTTTAAAACAAATATTCTATTATTAATTTTTATTTTATTCCTAAAAATATAAGGTTCGTCCAAATGACTTATATAAGGTTATATATATTAATAATAAACAACTTGGGGTTCTTTTGGCTTGTTATGGTAAGTTTTTTAACCTTATAGTGTAAGAAAACAAGAAGACACGGTAAATGTTAAATTATCTAAATTAAAGTTACATCTAAAAAATAAGGTTAAAATAGAAACCTAAACTTGTGTAAATTCCATTTTATGAGATGATTTCGACCCATCCCCACATTATCTTCGAAATAAATTAATTGTAAGCTATTAAAAATCGAATATGACTTTATAATAAAATAATATTTTTAGTTTTTTCTAAGGTGCCCCTCTCCTCCCTTATAAAAGGGCACCTCCTCCCTCTCCTCCTCACACCAATTTGAGCCCTCAAGCTCGTCCAACCCCTACCAATTTCACTTCCCCAATTCCCTAGAAACATACTAGAGGTCCTGGTCTTCTTCAAAGACCAATTTTAGTGCCCTAAGAGGAGGTCTCAAAGAAGAATTTCAAAGAAGAGGTAATATCTGTTACCGATTCTTTCAACTTTATTTATTCTTCCAATTCCTCTACATTAGTTGTTTCATTATGAAATAATAACATCATTATCACTCATATACGGATATGTTATTATAAGTAAGAAACAACCCTATTTCACCATCTATCCATACTACGGAAGATGAAATTACCACGCGTGCGTACGTACAGAATACCGTCCCCACGCCATGGTGTAATCTATTTTCCACCAGCACCTTACTTGGATGGGTATAATGGTGTAAAGAATGAATATATTTGATTATTGTAAAGTGATATTGATTCTGAAACAGTATACATACACTCCAATACAATTCCACGATAATGGGAACGATATCATCGCTCAAGCGTACGTACGGAATACTGTCTCCACGATGTGATGCGACTCGTTCTACATGATTTTTATTGCATAATGATTACATAAATGAATTGAGTGAATAAATATGATATATATTACACTAATACAATTCTGGAAATGAGTTATATATAACCTAAAAAGAAGAATAAGAATTTATTCAACAAAACACGCAAAAAGAACAAAAAGTAATAAACACCCTAATAACAAGTAGTAATGAAATATTACTAATAATAAGCTAAGAATATGACCATATATGATATCATAAAAATAATTATGATTCTGTAATAAGTCAATAACATTATTTAAATCATTATACAGGAGGTTCAGACACTTACGAAGCAAATCAGACCTAAGGTAAGGGACAATCTCGCAATCTCAATTTTTATCCGAGATTGTTTATACTTCAGAATTTACTAGGGAGTATTTTATCATCCACATCCATGTTTCCTCAATATGTAATATTATTTCCATCCACCAAAAATTGTTTTAATCCAATTTTACCCTTCGATGGGTTTTTATAAAATGATATGAAAGGAATATTTTGTAATTTTTTTACGAGGTACTTTTTGACTTTTCCGACAAAAGTACGAGATCAATGTTTTTTTAACTTATACGACATGAATGGATTTTTAAAACATTATTTCCAAGAAGCTTCCTTTACAAGTTTTCATGTTTATTTTTAATCAACTTGTTTTAGTTTAGAATTGTATGACATGTTATGAAAGGAAAAGTGTTTTTGAAGTAGAAAGGATATTTTCCTCCAGAATTGAGTTTAAGTGTTTTATCAAAATTATTTTCCATCTAAGATAATAAAGGGTTCTGTTTATATATCTATTATTAAATTGATTTTATTATGTTGTGATGGAATTACTTTTATGAATTCCTTTATCTTATATGAATTTTCTTATGACGTCACGATGCTTAAGAATCCCACTTTTATTGCATGTGTTATGCTATGATGTATGGTTTATGATTTTGTGGCACACATAAGAATGGTATCATTATGAGATGGGTGGGACCTATATCTCCCTCCAATGCATTGGGTAAAGATTTTATATCCTATGAGATAGACATGTCCGGAACGGTTGGTTAAACTGGTTCAGTGAAACAGGACTGAAATGAGGAATCAACTCGGTTCAGAAATGGACTTTGTCCACTAAGATTGTCTTGGAAATGAGTCTAGACTAATAAGAAATGATTCCCTATCATTATGTGTGTATTACAAAAAGCTTCATGTTTTATGTTATTATTATTGTGATTACATTTCACTACCATGATTTATCCCATATTATGAAATTATGATCTCTTTTGCAGGGTAAGATTTCCAAAATGTTATGTTCGTATGAATATGATGTGATTGATATTTCTTTTGTTTACCCTTACTGAGCATTTGAGCTCACACTTTTTTATGTTTTCTTTCCCCAGGTTAGGAAAAATTTTATTAAGTAAGATATGCCAAAGGGGACTATAGATATGATGAAATAAATGGGAGACAGTGTAGATGCTTTATGAACCAGTTTTTTATGTTTCAAAGTTTCTAAAGAAACTATACCTATACGGTCCTTCCATGGTTTTGTTATATGTTGTAATAAGTGTGCTTAAATTTTGAAGTATTAACAATGTATGTAACGTATGGTTCGTTATAGTTTTCTTTCCATTTCATCAGTCATTTTAATTCTCTTGGGAGCTATTGAATCTGTACAAAGGTTGAATAAATTAACTCTTAAATGGGTTTATTTTTTTCATAAAATTTGTGAAGGAATTCAGAAAAAATGGCAAAGGAATTAAGGCACGCAAGTCTAAACTTGGCGTGCAAGTGTGGATGTGTCGCGCAAGTCTAAATGTGCCACGCAAGTATTTGGCACGCAAGTATCACCGCGCAGGTCCAGATACCTTGACAGCATCATGATAGCAAAAGAAAAGTGGAAAAGAGAGCAACTTGCGCGGCGGAGATGACCTGCGCGGCGAGAGGTCAAAAATCTGAAGTTCGGTGCAATGCGTGAAAAATGAGTGCATATATATATGCTAGAACGTCCACCTGTGCGCCTACAGCCAGCGTGCTCTAGCCCTACGCGACTCGCACCTACGCGCTGAGTGTTGTGCGCTGAACACTTACGCGCCTCTTTCCCTTTGGTTTTTTTCTTTTCCTCAGAGTCACATCCTTATTCGCCCGGAACCAACTCTGAGGGGGGACATTTGTTGAAACTCCTTTTCATCTCATTGCTTAAAATAATGTAAAGGTAAATTACTTAGCACAAATTGATTCATCCTTTGGAGAGAACATCAAAAATTGATAAAGGAATGAAAAAGGAGTCAAAGGACCTTACACCGCACAAGTTCCCTCACTGTCACGCAAGTGTTCTTGCGCGCAGCCTAATGGTTGTGCAAGTGACTTGTGCACCCTATTTAAAAACTTCCCAGTGTCCTCTCCATCCTATAAATACCCCCGGTGGGCCCCCCATTTCATGAGGAATTTTTCCAGAATTCAGATACAGAGCTCTGAATGCCCAAGTCTCTTCTTTAAGTCTTCTGAACACTTCTATGGTAATTATTTTCCTAGAATGGAAGATCTAAAAAAGAGGAATAAGGTATAAGTGTTAGAATTCACTAACACTTGCATGCCTAAGTGGTTTCCCCTTAAGATAAATGGACACACTTGCGCGTCTCATTACCTACTCATTGAAACTTGTGTGCCACTCTTCTGGAAGTACCTCAGGATGATTCTAAAGGCTTTGGTCAAGAATTTCCCAAGTATTACTCTACAGGTCAAGGATCAAACAAGTACCCATGTGTCATGCAGGTATACCTGCACGACCAATAATTGCATGCCCACGCAGTACCTGCACACCTGCCAGGACTTGTGTGACCTTATATTTTTTGGGTTCCCTTCCGGCCCATTTAACCCCTCTTATGCCATTCCACCTCTCTTATTCAAGATTCAGTCTTCAAGACACTCTTCAAAGCCATTTATGGCATGTTTTCTTGAGTGACATACTTATCTGAAAGGAATTCCGTTGAAAATTTCACAAAACCTAGTTATTTATACATCTTTATGTCACTAAACTGAGAGAGTTCATTCATTTATCCTCATCCTTTAAGATGAGAGAATCCTTAACTTGTGCCTCCTTTTCAGGAGTAAGACCTAGTCCAAATCCTCATTAATTTGGTCATCCTCTTTAAGAGTAAGTCCTAAGTCCTCTTTAATTTGTGCATCCTCTTCAATAATAAGCCCCAAGTCCCCTAACATGGGCCTCCTTTTCAGGAATAAATTCCAATCATAATTCCCCAAATATGGGCATCCTCCTCAGGAGTAAGCCCCAAACCTTAATTCCTTTATCCTGGGTTTCATTTTAAAGAGTAATCCCCTGTCTCAAATATGGGTATCCTATTTAGGAGTAATCCCCAAGTCCCTTAACCTTAATTCCATTAACCTGGGCCTCCTTCTCAGGAGTAAGCCCCAACCTTAATTTCTCTTTACCATTCTCAATTTACTTTTGATTTGGACTTCTTTATCAGGAGTAAAACCCAATCATAAGTCCCCTCCTAATTTGGGCATCTTCCTTAGGAGTAAGCCCCAAGTTAGAGTACCCAAATCTCCATAAAGTACATATACCTTTATGGACCTTGTTCCTGGATTTCCTCCCTGAAGTAAATTTTAATCCTCATCTATTTTTGGGAAGTCATACATACATAATCCCCAGATCATTGCATCTTTCATGGCACAATTTTCTGGTTTCACCAATACCTCTTGTTTCTCACACTGAGCGTGACTCACGTGATCTTAGAGTGTAAAATTAATCATGACATCTTTCATTGAGCCATCAATCATGCATAAACATCATACTCCCTTACTCGAACTACGTGGGTTCTAATTCCCTTTTCAAAACAAAGGATACGTCGGTAGCCCATCAGCGGGTACGATCGCAACTCTGAAATAATCCATGTCCTTCTGAATGACAATAAACATGAAGTGCCACACTGAGTGGATTTTAAACTAGTATGGTTGTCATAATAACCAAGAGACTTTTATGTATCGAAGGATACCATTGACTAAGAATCTCTAACAAATAAAGATGATTCTCTATCGATGAATAACCACAAATACATATAAAAGATTCTCTAAATTTCCTACATATCAATCATTGATTGTCAGATCTAAAGGAAAGGTCAATTTATATATGGTAATGTAATAAAGGATTCACGAACATAACTTAAATCTATAAAGAGAGTCCTGGAGTAGATAATAATTCCCCTCAAAATGGTGTAATGAGTCCGACCTCCCATCCTCTCGACCAATGCAAATTCCTAAGCCTCATCAGTCCACAACTAATGAGAGCCTACCTTTGGAAAGTAGGTCCAAATGGATATGGAATCATTGTATGTTTCCGGTTCTATGAATAAACCTGTTAGAAACTGATTGGAATGTTTGAACCTTAAATCAATAAGGTCATCCCCAATTCCAGAGGAAACAACCCTTTCCTAGTAGCACACCCATTCACCCTTACAAGGTAGTGCACCCACTCCTCCTCCATAGTAGTGTGAACATAATATCCAAATATTAGTGTCATATACGAAACCTACAGAGCTATGCACATGGGGGGGATTTTCTTATAACATTAACCCATTTTCTCCATAATTGTAATGATGTAGATGTAATCCAAAAAAATAGAATAAGGACTATTCTAGGTGACCATATAATCTATAAACTCTCAAAAGTGATTTTTGATTCAAAATGTATGGGTAAGTGAAAGGGAACGATACTTTTGTCATTTGATGGTATGAGAAATATAACCCTTTATAAATTATACTTTTTTCCTTCTATTAATATAAAAGTTGATAAATGTGCCCTATAATTAATGTTTTATGTTAATAAATGTGAATAAAAATAGAAACCATCAATAAATGATTTCCCGACACTAATTTCTTTTTCTAGGCCATCTACTTGGTTGAATCACCACTATTTCACCACAGAGGCATTCAAACACCTTGTAGAATCATCACATCCTTATGTACCCTAGAAATTTTTTTTTCACCAAGCCCCTCTCTTATAGTGTTTTACATTCATAAATAGGATATTTTTTACATTCATATCTCCCTTAAAGTCATGTATCTCACTAATAATGATAAACCTTCATCTTGTAAAAGATTATTCATTTTACTCATCTCCCTGTTAAGGATCCCCAGAGCCCTAAAAAATTTTATTCCATTAATATTGATAATCCTCCCTCATGCAGAGCTAGTGAAAAAAAATTTTGTGTTGTATTTCATTGTGGATGTTAGTTCTTATAGGATTTTTTTCCCAGGATTCCCATCATGGATATTGAATGAGTTTTCCCTCTTCAAATAGGTACATCCTTCTATCCCTATTTATTTTTGTACGGACCCAGTTTTTCACTCATGTATGGTTAATTTAATATTAAGTCTAATTATTTATTTTTCTACCTACTATGAATTCCAATTGAGATTAGAGAGGTTTTAGTGGTTTTTGGAGCTTGTTCAAATCTCAGAACCCCACCTAGTGGGAAAATAGACTTGTTACATTATTAATAAAATCCCTATAGTGAAGGCCTCCTGGTTACCCTTGACTATTAGTCGATTGATAATGAGTAGTAAGAGATTGAATAGTTTGAAGAAACTAGGAAAATTGTACCGCACCGTCAAGTGGATGATGAGTAGTTTTTAGAAGTTCCATTTCTCACAACTGTCACACAGTTTCCCTAAATGTGAACCCCAACCATCTGTGCCTCCTCTTGAGGTAGTGATCCATGCATGTTCTGCATATCGTTTTTTCAAACTTGGATCCAAACCACGTGCCACAAATATTTTTGGTGAAATTACTCATTTTTCATTAAGACTAATTTAATCCTCACCCACCTCTAATTTCTCCTCCAATTGAAATGAGGCCTTTATTTTCACCTATTAAAGCTCACAAATCCTCTTCCACCTTGGGTTTTTAATAATATTTTGATCCAGTGTCTAATAAGATCTCAGTTGGTTTCGTTGGATTCCTCTATGTAAGATCTTCATTCCTTTTTTTAGTTATTCATTCTTCTTTCACTCGATGACTCTATTTAGATGCAGGCTCATATTCCCTTTTATTAAGGATTTGATACATTATATATATTTCTTCTCATACAGGCCAAATTAAAGGATGATATTGGATTAATAGAGTGTTATATACTTCAGGTGAATGGTATATGGTTCATCCATCAAGTATCTCCTATTTGTAAGTTTTGGTAGTTTTACACCCGCTGATTTTATCATGTGTGGCCTCTTAAATTCAAATGCCTTTATTATAGTAGTTATAATATTATTATAATACCCTTGTTATATATATTATTCATAATTGTAGGTTTTAACCTCAATGTCGACCATCCCATGTAGGGTCTCCTTTAATTATTCTTTTAGTAGTTTGTGGGCATATCAACACCACTTTTCTGGTGTGTTGTGACTTCACCTTCATAAAGGTAAGTGTTTAATTAAATTAAATAATTTTTAATGGTTATAACATGTGATGATTTTACATTACCGTTTTAAGGTAGGTTTTTAAAATAAACTAACGAACCTTTAAATGGTACTTGACAAGTATATATATATATATATATATATCACATGCCTTATTATAATGTAAATTAATGACTAGGTCTCATGGATATAACACCCATTTACATGTTTAATATATGTTATTGGGGTGAACCTAATAAATTTATTATGTTTTAATTAACTAATAAATAATTTCACAATATATTAAAGGCAATAGAATGAACCAATTGACTTATTTAAATTAAAGGTGTATTACATAGCCTAATTTATTAATGAATGAAGTATAAGGTGAATATTGCATATGTACATTATTATCATTATAAGAGTGGTTAGTTGCAATCTAGTCTTGGGTTCTCAGGTGAAAACCTTGATCACTCATGGATTCCATTCAAATTCAAGGGTGTCAGTTTCCAAGGGAGATGCACACCTTGGAACCTGATCCTTTTCTAAGAGTGGATCCCTGACATGATGTCATAGGATCCAACCATTATAATTACAGGATTCCTTGGATATAGTCCTTGGATCCAACATTACGTCTATGGACTTGATTCACCATGGATACACTCATTGGGACTAGTCATTTCTTATCTCATTTTACCATGGATGAGATCCTTGGACTCAGTTAGAATCATACTACAATGAAATGCCTTGGCATATTCCCCTTGGATTATAAGAAAACCCCTTATATCTAGGATATAGGTAATTACTATGTTTGATTGACCCCTCAGGTCAAGGATTACTTGTTTATTAACTTGGATCCTCTTCCCTATTATCATCCTTGCAGGATGCCTTGTAATATCATAGATCTATTTTTATTATTATCACGTTATTATGTTAGTGCCAGTTATACCTCACTTGACATAATTATATAAATGAAATATAATTAATTAATAAAATGTTTACATGTTTAGATACCAAATGAGGCTCATGTAGGTATTGGAGTATTTACTTTTCTATAATAAGTTTTTTTTATATATGCATATTTTAACACAGTTTATTTTTATATTACACATATCAGATGTCATCGTCATTGTTGTTGGTGGGATACTAGATTTATCTCACACCCAATCTCTGACCCCATTGGTAACTGGGAAGATTACATGTATACAGATGTTTATTAGGGGAAGCATCCTTCATTGGACAACAAATATTTTTATATTTCATAGGATAGATCTAGGTAGTAGATGACTAAGATGTAGCTTGGGTTTCTTGGATAGTTTTGGATTCTTTTTTATATCATGTATCGTACTACTAACTATTTTATTCTATCCATGTTTTAGTAATTTATATATAAATGAAACACACTGAATTTTTATTTTTTATATGATTTTTTCCATCTTCATGTTTTTTTATCTGTTTCTAGTTATTTATCATTGTTATTCTAATTTTTCTATGATCGGTTACTAGTCTAGTGTCTTTAGTGTATGTTTAAACTATTCCATTTATTATTTATGCTTCCACTATTTATCTATTTTATTACTTATCTCATGTTATCCACTCTCATAATGAGGACATAGTATCCCCATGGACACATCTTAGTCCCTCACTGCTAGTCATCAGCCTCTGCTGTACAGGGAGGTGCGTTTGAGGCCACGAGGACAACTAGGTTTGGGAACCTATGAGTGGCACCCATGTTGGTTCATCAGAATGTGGTATTAGAGGAGTCCCTTTAGTTATTTAATATTTTTAGATAATATACATGAATTTAATAATTCATTAGATCATGATTATAAGTTTTTCTTGGGAATAGTTAATATATATCTTGGGTAAATTCAAACTTTCCTGAATAAAAATTCTTGTTCTATTTTCACTTATTTCAATTGATGAATTTTCACAATTGGGTGACGCACGTGCTATGTGATGACTAGTATTACTATTATGATGGAGTTTTTTATACTATGCTTGGTGTAATGTGATAATGGAAAGATTAATCATTCATGTATAATTATTTGAACCTATAATTCACATTCTATACATATGCTATGTTTTATAAGTTCATTTAACTGATTTCATTTGTCTGTATTTATTTTGATTTTTGAGTGATCCATGATTATTATATATAATGTTTCTAAAAACAATATTTATTATAGGGTGGGGTAAAGGTTATTTAAAGTGTCATTATCAATCTAAATAGTGTTTTTATATAGATTAATAGTGGCTTTGTAAATGGATGGTCACTACCTATTAAATCTATATAGTTATTATTAAAAGAGATACTCTTTAGCTGCAATTGAGTGATTTCCAGTTTCAATTCTTGAGGAGTATCATGGGTTAAAATGGGTAATTTTCTATGTTGAGCCTTTAGAATAAAGATTTAATGGGTGTCAATTTTAATGATATGGTGCATGGGCCACAATTCAGTGGGAATGAAATTACATTTTAATCAAACCATGATGTATCTATAAATCAAAATGTAAACGTAAAATGTAAAATCATGACTTATCAAATGAAATGGTTTCTAGTAAATGAGGTGGAAATTTATTATTGAACCTTCACTTACTGGAACCCCAATAATTAAACTTGATTTCTTACCAATACCTGGCCTTCTATGTGGGTATTTGGGGTAGTATACCTTTGGTAATGATATCTTATTCTTGTGTTATAATTACTATAGTGTATATATCTGCTTAAAATCTTATTCTGATGCATTTTTATGGAATATTTTTGAACATTTCTACAATAACATCCTTCTGTCATGTTCCAGGAGGGTGGTAATGATTGTGCTCCAGATATTAGTGGTCCTGAGCCACTGGTGATCCCTCTTATAGTGCCACCTAAGGAACAACCTTTTATACCCAATCTATTCATTTAATCTCATCATTGTGTGGGTTTTCTATGTCCTATGTAGTCCATGTAGGGTGCTCCATGACCTACACCTACTACAGATGATCTAGCCCTGTGAGTTCCAGCAACAACATCCTCCCACCTTTCTGTGTTATGTAGGTCCTCAGGCTATTGAATAATAGTTGGATTCTACCCTATATATGTTTGATAATATAGATAAACCTCTAGAGTGGAGGTTTAGTAATTCAACCTATATGTTTAATGATTTTTCCAAGCGCTGGTGGGATGTGATTAAACTTGATAGACCTCATCTGTTCATGATTTGGGATGATTTTCAGACTTCCTTCTATGATAAATTCATTCCTAAAACATTGATATCTGATCAAGATAGATATTTCAGGGATCTTGAGTTGAGAGTTATGTTAGTAATAGACTACCCATCATGTTTTATTGAGTTAATGCACTTTGAACCGCTTCTATCTAGTGATGAGCTATCACATGCCTAACATTTTGAGGATGGTCTCTAGAATGCCATCTATACCCAGGTGAATATTTTTTTCATAATTAATTTTTCTTGGATTTTTAATCGAGCTCTTATCACTGAGCGTATCTAGATGGATGATGAAAGTACTAGAAATAGAGGATCAATACCACAGTAGGATTTCAGTTCTTCTAGTAGTAGGAGGTGTTCCTCCATGGTTTCACATTAGAGTAGTGGTGGTTAGAGTGACCCCATCAGAAGCTCCATTATAGGACACCAATGTCAATGGAAGGCGTACATGAATACTTGGTGTGATAGATACATGATGGAGTTCTATTCATGTAGTCATATGGGGCTTCTTTTTATATATTTTTAGTCATTTCCGTCTACTTCCAGGGGAACCTGATCCAAACTAGATCCACCTTTAAGGGAAGGTACTTTTAAGCTATGTCAAGTTGTGAGTTAGATTATCACTAACCAGACTATGCTGAGGAATAGGTTGTGACATTATATCTAAAAATATAACCATCATCATCAGTGAAACGGTCATACTTAGGGTATTCAGGTTGTGGATCAGGCTAATAACATTATTCAAAATTAATTCCCAAGGATTAGAGTGTAATACCATCTATGGTGGGAGGTAGTATTCTAGTAGCTTCTACAGTAGTATCATCCTTATTTGATATTGGTACATCACGCTACTTTATCTCATTATCTATCAGGGAAAGTCTCTGGTTGTAAATTTAGTACTACTATGGTGTGATGACCTTGGATACACCATTTAGGGTACTATCAGGGGGTATACACCAATGCATGGACTATATATTTATTTAGGTAGATACCCCTTCTTATGGGACAACTTTTTTCTCTGGATGATGGGATTCTATGTCATTCCCTGGATGGACTTGATGGTTCCAAACCACAACATTGTGGACATCTATCACTTTAGTTTTTCATTCACATCACTTGGGGTAGAAGTTATCTACATAGGGGTGATTTGGATGCCCAGGCTAGTAGAGTTGGACTAGATCATCAAGGGCTAGGTGGAATGATGGCCCATCTTTATTGTCATTGTATGTAATATCAGGGTTTGCCTCAGATTGATTATCCTTGTGTAGTAGATAATTATAGGGTTTTATTCCCTAATGATTTTTATGGATTACCTTCAGAGATAGAGAGGAATATTTTACAATTGAGCTCATTCTGGGAGCATATCCAATGTCTATTCCTCCTTACATTATAGCACCCAATGAGCTTCAAGAACCCAAAAAATTGTTTGAGGACATAGAGGCCAAAGGTTTTATATGGCCCAAAACATCCTCTAGGGTTTCACCCATGATTTTCTCCAAAAAGTATTATGATACCCTTAGGCTATTCATGGATAATAGACAGTTGAACATTCTTACAACCAAGAACCATTATCCACTACCTCAAATAGATGATCTCTTTTTCCAGCTCTGAAGAGTTGAGGTATTCTCAAAGATTTACCTGAGATTGGGAAGGCATATGTTATGAGTCAGACCTTCAGAGATACCTTATAAATCAATTCATAGAACGTATTTTTTGCATGTGTATCTTGTTATGTAATTTGGCCTTATGAAGGTGCCTACCTTTTTCATGGATATAATGAATATGGTTTTCCATCCCTATCATGATTTTCTTTTGTCTTTGTTCATGAAATTGAGGTGTTTTCTCACACTCACAGTGACCATGATCCACACCTTGATATCAGTTGGAATACACTAATATGGCATTATATTTATTCCATGATTTCTAAGTTCTTCTTATAGATCAGAAAAGTTATCTTTTTGGGTATTATTTTTTTGGAATCATGTGTATATTTTAATCCAGATAAGGTGAGTGTTGTGCTTTCCTTGGAGAATCCTAAGAACATGTATGATTTAAAGAGTTTCTTGTGACTATATGGTTGTTATAATAATTTCAGACAAGGCTTCACACACCTTTAATCACCTATTACTATTCTTACAAAGAATGGTGTAAAGTTTGATTGTATAGAAGGGTCCAATAAATCCCATCAAGAGTTGAAAGGAAGGCTTGTTTCAGTGCCTATTATTATTCATTGAGATCCGGAAAGAGGCTATACAATGTTTTATTATGCATTAACCATTGTATTGGGATTAGTTATGATGTATGAGGATAGATCCATTGCAAATGGATCTCACTAGGTGAGGCCCCATAAAAATAATTAACTAATGAACAATATTGATCTAGCGTCATTTTTATATGATTTATGTTATTGGAGACACTATCTTATGTGTGAGAAATTTGTATTGTATATGAACGACAAGAGACTCAAATATATCTTTCCACAACATGAATTCAATCTCAAACAATAAACATTGGCTGAATACCTATAGTCCATCAATTTTTAGCTTCATTATGTTCTTAGAAAAGGATATGTGTTAGTTGTAGTGCTGAATTGGAAATCTCGGGAATTGATGGTGCAAGAATCCTATAATGAATGGAAATTTTTGGCCATATTCTATGAGTTGTATCTAAAATTTCATGAGAGTCACAATTATTCTTCTCATATAGCCTTGATGGTTACCTTTTCACTCCTTGAGAGTGTAATGAGTAGGCCAATATCATTTCCTAATGATTTTGTTTTCCGGGAGAGTATCTCAATAGATTACCCACCATCAGATTATTCTATGGTCAGAGATGAAATTATATATATACGTGGATGTTTTTTGGTTCTTAAATATATAAGGGAGGAAATAATGCTAGATTACCATGCTTCTCAGTGGACAGTTAATATAAGAATTTCCAAGATGTATTGAGATATGTGATTCTTGTATTGGTGGCCTAGGATGATATAAAATATAGAGGGTTTTCTTACTAGGTGTTCCACATGATTTCAACTGAAGGAATAAAATTAGTGTAATGATAACTTAATATAGACGATACTAGTCCTATAATGGAAAGGGGAATTTATTACCATGGGATTTCCAGTTAGCTTATCAAGGTCTCGACGTAGTGATGTGGTTTGGGTTTTCTTTTAAAAGAAATATGAAAGTGGACCAATTCATTACTATCTGAAATATTTTCTTAGTTGATGATATATAAAAACAATATGTCTATAAGCTCATATGGCTACATGCTGACCCTAATACTCTCATTTTGGATAGGGATACTCATTTCACATCATAGTTCTGGAAGGGTTTACAGATAGCTATGGGTGCATAGGTCCTTTTCAGCACATCCATTTACCCTCAGACTGATGTCTAGTTGGAATGGACTCTACAAGTTTTGTAGTAAATGATCAGAGAATTCTTCCTAGATTTTTATTGTTATTAGGATAATCATATCCCTCTCATAAATTTCTCTTAAAATAATAGTTTTTATTTGACGATTTAGATGAATACTTTTGATCAATTTTATGTTAGGTCATTTCATTCACCCCTATGATGGTTCGAGGTTAGAGATGTTGCACTACTAGGTCATCATCTTTTGAAGAATAATTAAGAGTAACATTAGCTGATAAATAATTTTATGTCTACTAGTTAGTCAAGAAATAAGTCTTATATTGATATCGATCGATGAAATCTAGATTTCGGTGTTAAGGATCGAGTTTTCCTATGGGTACCACCCAGGAATTGGCATAGATGAATATGAAGTCAAGGGAGGATTTTCCTCATTATGTATAGTCATTTGAGATTATAGATAAAGTCGATTAGGTTTCCTATATACTGTCACTACCACATAGGTATCATTCCATGCATGGCGTCTTCTATATTCTAGTGCTTTTCCATTATCATTTCGACCCATCATAAACTTTTTATAATAATGAGGCTGTGTTATATGCCAATGCTTCATTTAAGGATTACCCAATATGCATCATTGATCAGAGCATGAATTCTATTTGAGGCTACTCTACCCCTTTAGTATGGGTTTTTTGGAAGCACATCCATGTAATGTATTTGACATGGGAGTGGGCGGACAACATACATTCCTAGTGCTTGGATATGTTCTCAGCCAGTGCTTCACTTCCCTCCGAAGGTGTACTCAAGAACATGTTCCTCTAAATGGGGAAGAAAATAATAACATGGGTGACATAGTTATGTTTCATTTTATATTCATTCTAATTATTTATTTTTGACCTACTATGTATTAGCTTTGAGGTTAAAAAGGTTTCATGGATGATTGGGGCTTGTTCAGAGCTCGGAACCCTAGCCGGAGGGAATAATAGACTAGCCACAAGATTCTGAGAAACCATGCAGTGAAGGATACATGGTTACCCCTAATAGTGTGGGGCTTGATAGTGTATAGTAGGATGATACACGATTTGAGGAAACCATGCATATTGAACTGGATGGTCGTCCAGTTTGTCTACAGTTTTTAGTAGAACTATTCCACACATTTTTTCATGGTTTACCTAACCATGCAGCCCAAATGTTTTGGTCTCCTCTTTAGGTAGTGATTCATGAATGGTTGGTGCATAGTTGGGCCAACTGTGCACCCATAAATTTTTCGATAAAATTACTCTTTTTCATTAACTTTAATTTAAACCACACTACTCCTCTCATTTTTCCTCCAGTAGATAAGAGGAATCTATTTTCATTAATTGAATATCCCAATTCCATTATAACCTAGGTTCTTCAATAAATTTCCAATTCATTGTTTGATTGATGATATTTTGGTCTCATTTGATTTGTTTAGGTAATATCTTTGATCCTTTATCTCAGTTCCCCATTTTTTATTCCCATGATGATACAATTTAGATGTAGGCTCATATTACTTGTTTTCATAGTGTAGATTTGTTCTTCATATTTCATCCAATCCAAGAAAAAATGAAGGTTGGTAGTCCATATAGAGAGTGTTTCAGCCTTGTAGTAGGTGTTATATGACTCATCCCTCAAGTATCACCTTTTCTATAAACTATTGTTGTTCTGTGTGAACTGATTTCATCATTCCTCATCTATTAAATTAACATGTCTTTCTTATAGTCATTAGAATACTTTTATAAGACCCTTGTTTTATATATTATTCATATTTGGAGGTTTTGGCATCAATGTCAACAATCCAATGTAGGGTTATTCTTTAATTATCCGTATTGTATCTTGTCATCCAATCTACGCCACCACTCGATTTTTCTAAGACATCACCTTGATAAAGGTTGGTGTTTAATAAAATTAATGAATTATTAATGATCATTAAATGAGAATATATCTCTTGAAAATTCTATGTTAAGTGCATTAAATAATTTAAGGTATCTTTAAATGTAAATTAGAAAGTATATCTATATATATCACTTGGCCTATATAAATTTAAGTGAATGAATCACTTGACTATATGTATAACCCCTTTCTATGTCTAAGGGATGATAACAGGGTGAATAAAATAATTGATTATGACTTAATGAACTAATAAATGGTTGTACTTCCTACTTCCCTTATCGCTTATATAAATGGAAACAGAATGAACCAGTTGATTAATTTAAAAGGAATGATTATTAAATATCCAAATTTATTAATAAATTAAGTATAAGGTTCTGATTGAATGTGAACATAGTTATCAATATAGGAGTTTTCATGCTTGATATATCCTTTAATTATGAAGGAAATTTCTTGAGCAATTGTGTATGCCATTATGATTCAAGGGTTTAAGTTTCCAAGGGAGATACCCACCTTGGAACCTGAATATTTGCTACCAGTGGATACCCAACACGATGTCGTAAGATCCCTAAATTATCATTATAGGATTAAATGGATACACTCTTTGGATCAATCATGACATCTATAGACATGATCTACCATGGATACCACCATTGGGCCTATCATTACTTGTCTTGTTTTGCCTGGGATGAGATCCTTGCACTCGGTTATAATCATACTACAATGGAATGCCTTGGTGATACTGTAGAGATCCATACTTGACTTACATAGACATTAAATTAATTTTTCATTATACTTAATACTTAACAAAAAGAGACACCAAAGGACCGCAATAGTTTAGTGTCTTTGGAAACTCAGAATATAATATTCTAATCTTGGGGAAAGATCTTCAACATCTCCCATAAAGATCTTCCCCTTTTTTCTTACCTAAAACATTTATTTACATCCTAGGGAAAAGAAAAAATATAAAGGGTGAGCTCAAATTCTCAGTAAGGGTAAGCATGGAGAAAATAAAACAAAGCATATACATTTGAACTTCAAAACATGAACATAAAGTTTACACATCAAAATCTTGAGTTGTGAAAAAAATATTGGTAGTACGTAAGGCATAGGTCATAAAGGAACATAAATAATGATAAAATAGCATGGGAATAAAACATTTAATTGTGGAAAACCATTAAGAACATTATATGATTTCCATAGTAGCCAAGGAATTTCTGCCAAGACCATCTTAGTGGATAAAGTCCCTTTCTGAATCGAGTTAACTCCTCGTTCCAGTCCTATATCACTGAACCAGATTAACTTTCCATTCCAGCCATGTCTATCTCATGATATATAAATCTTTATTCAATGCATTATAGGGATATATAGGTCCCACCCATCTCATAATTAAATCATTCATACGTGTTCCATAACATAAACATAAATCCTTCATCATAACCCAAAGAATAAAATGGGTTTCCTAAACATCATTCCATAAAAACATAATCCATATAAAACAAATGGATATCATTTAATCATAAGAAAATTGAAACAATTTAAATCATAGAGACATTATACTTGAAACATACACATATGAAATAATGTCATCATAGATCGAAAATAG
Organism: Viscum album; assembly: GCA_963277665.1. Taxonomy (NCBI): domain Eukaryota; kingdom Viridiplantae; phylum Streptophyta; class Magnoliopsida; order Santalales; family Viscaceae; genus Viscum; species Viscum album. Next base: position 303,771,908 of record OY728148.1, on the reverse strand, counting down.
TTTTGACAAAACACTTGAAATGACTTTTTGATGAAAACATCCTTTCTTCTTCAAAATCATTTTCTTTTCACAAAATACCATGAAATTTTAAAATAAGAGGATTTTTTTGAAAATAGTCATGAAATATTGTAGATTATTCTTCATGAAAATAATGCTTTATAAAATCATAAAAATTTGTTAATGTAGTATAAGTTAAAAAAACATTCTCCGCATACTTTTAACGGAAAAGTCAAAAAGTACCACATATGGTAAAAAAAAGAATGATTCCTTCCATAAAACAAAGTAAAAGTCAAAGAGGGGTAAAAATGACTTTAAACATAAATGGAATAATATTAAACACATTATGAGAAACATTTTTTTATGGACATGGATGAAAAATATAACCCTAGTAAATACTTATGAATAAATAATCTCGGATAAGAATGAGATTGGAAGAGTTCTCCCTTACCTTATGTATGATATGATTCGTACGTATCCGAAACTCTTGTATAATGATTTAAATAATATCATTGACTTATTACAGAATTATATTCATTTTTATGAAATCATATATGGGTCACTTATGACTTTATATTACCCTTTATATTTTGTAAATTCCATGTTAAAGCAGCGTTTTGGGTAAAATCGTTTTATTTATCGTACGTGTTTGGACTTATTGTTATTGATATTATTATTAAATATATCATGATTTACTTACTTTCATAATGTAAATCATGATTTATATATCATATATATTCTTTATATATATATATATAATAGATAGATAAATGAAATGAAATACACTGTTCATGGAGACAGTAGGTCGTACGTACGCGTGAACGATCTTTTCCTTTCCTTATTGACTTCAATGGAAGTAAGTAGATGAAATATATATATATATAAATAAATCCAGTATGTTTATCGTGTAATATATTTCATTTTTATTCTTTATATATACTTTATAATCATTCTTGAATGGTTAACATGGATAATGAATCTCATCGTGTCGTGGAGACGGTAATTCGTACGTATGCACGAGCAATAATATCATTCCCATAATTATTGAATCGAATTGGAGTGGATGATATAATATCTCATAAAATGTATGATGTTATAATAACTATATACAGTTATTATTTACACCATTATACTCATCCAAGTAAGGTGGTGGTGGAAAAACAGATTACACCACGACGTGGAGACGATATTCCGTACATACGCACGCGCGGTGATTTCATTTTCCATATGATGGATAGAAGTTGAAATGGGGTTGTTTAATATTTATAATAAAATATTAGTATATTATTGATACTGATGTTATTACTTTATAATGAAACAACTAAAGAAGAATATTTGGAAGAAGAAAGAAAACTTGAAAGAATCGGTAGAAGAGACTACCTTTTCTTCGACGCACCTCTTTTAAATTTCCTCTTAAGGCACTAGAGTTAGACTTTTCAGGAGATCAGAACCTCTATAATGTTTCTAGGGAATTTTATAAGGGAAATGAGTAGGGTTTGGAAGAGTTTTAAGGCTCAAAATTGTGTGAAGAGAAGAGGGAGGAGGTTCCCTTTTATAAGGGAGGAGAGGGGCACCTTAGAAAAAACATAAAATATTATTTTATAATAAAGTCATATTCGGTTTATAATAGCTTAAAATTGATTTATTTATAAGCTAAAGTTGTTATTGGTATAAATTCTTTCAACCAATAGGTTTTAGAAAAGTTTAGGTTACTATTTTAACCTTATCATTTAGATTTAACTCTAAGTTAAATAATTTTAACTTTTATCGTGTCTTCTTGTTTGCTGGCATAATATGGTTAATAAACATTCTATAACAAGACAAAAGAACCCAAAGTGGTTAATTATTAATATATAAAACCTTATCTAAGTCATTTTTCCGAACCTTAGATTTTTAGTAAGAGAATAAAAATTAACAATACAAAATTTGTTTTAAAAACTATTTTATGTCAATTTTGACACTATTTGTTAATTGATTTTTGTGAAAATCATAACATCATGATTAGTTCTAAAAAATATAATTAAAGGAATAATAACATTTCATATTAACCAATTAAATTAGTGGAATTTATAAAAAGTCTCAAATTATATTTTTTTGGGTATTTATAACATCCATTATATTAATATTTAATTAATAGGTTAATTACTGCATCATCATTGTGTCATAAATAAATTAATTTATTTAATGTCTAAAAAATATTAATAAAATACCATTATGTAGGAAATGTTTTTATATTTCTAATTAATAATTATAGTCTAATTTATCTTATGTATAACCCAATATTAAAAATGTTTTAGTTATTAAACATTGATTTTAACTCTTTTAACTCTTCTTTAAATAAAATAATAATAAGTGTCCTAATATAATCCAAGTGGACCTAAAGGATAATATTTTATTCCTAAGTTAGTTTCTGGCCTAATTACACTAATACAATTGAATTAGGACATGTGTTAGGGTAAAAATAATATAATTTTTACCTTAATTACCCTATTTACTTTTAATCGTGGTAAATAAAATTAAAAAGTTACTATTCACCAAAAAAAATTTTTATCTTATTAAACCCAATTTTAATCCTTGATATGAACTTTTTCTCTCGGTTTTTTGAAATTCAACTCATATAAGCAGTAAAATTATGTTTTATGTACAATTTCAAATGCTCCTATGAGGTGGGTAAAAGACTGTGAAAAGTTCAATAAAATATTTATATATCTAAAATTATTATCAAATGACTCCAATGAAATACATTGAACTTATATAAGTATTATGTATCTATTTTAACCTAAAGTATATTGAAATAAAATAAATCATTATATTTATAAAAAGTAGGTTTTTAAATAGTAACCTAGTGTTTTCACTATTCATCAAAAATTGAATGTTTTCTGAAAAATACCAAAAATTCACCCTAGGCTAATTTTGATATTTCAAATCCAAAAATGATATCCATTTTGAAATATAAATTTATAAAATTTAAAAAAGTGGGTATTAATATTCATAACAGATAGTTTATATAATATTTTAATAACACATCGTTGTTTAGTGAAACTCGGAATTGCATACAACAGACGTTATCGTGGAAGGTCGTGATTGTGTGTAATGCAAGCCAAGTCAGGGTTGCGTGTAGTGCAAGATTCCTTTGTTGTTGCGTATAATAGAATCCTACTATATTTAATTTATACATTGAATATATATATATATATATACACTCAATGTTGCGTAGAATAACACGATCCAAGAATAGTGTTGCGTATACTGCAAGCTAATACGGTGTTGCGTATAGTGCAAGATAATATTGGTGTAGCATTGTAACACCCTGAGATTTTATGAGATATATTACTTTTAATTTCATTGATGTCTTATATTATACACTACACCAAGATTAGCTTGTTCTATATGCAACACCGTATTAGCTTGCAGTATATGAAACACTATTCTTGGCTCGTGTTACACACAAATTCAAGTTCGTTTTGTGGTAATTATTCTACACAACATTAAGTATAGATTTTGTTTAATGAATAAATTTAATATGTTTTGATTATGTTATACGTAACAACAAATAGATATTTCACTACACGCAGCCCTGACTTGGCTTGCATTACACGCAATCAAGACTTTCTTCGATAGAGTGTGTAGTACGCAATACCAAGTTTCACTAAATGATATATTATTATAATATTATTATGAACTAGACATTATGAATAGTAATACCTAATTTTTGATATATTATTTTTCAAAATGGAATTCAATTTTTGATCCGAAATATCGAAACTATCCTACGGTGATGTTTTGGTATTTTTCTGAAAACTTTCAATTTTTGATGAATAGTGAAAACAATAGGTTACTATTTAAAAACCGATTTTTTTTAAAGTATTTATTTATTTTATTTAAATTTATTTTAGGTAAAAATTAATACTTATTACCTATATAAGTTCAATGTAAATCATTTGAGTCATTTTATAATAATTTTAGATATATAAAAATTTTATTAAACTTTTCACCGTCTTTTACCCACCTTCTAGTAGAATTTGAAATCCTACATAAAACTTAATTTTACCGCTTCTATGAGTGGAATTTAAAAAATCCTAGAGACACGGTTAATATCAAGGAGTAAAATGTGGTTCAACAAGAGAAAAAATAATTTTTGGTGAATAGTAACTTTTTACTTTAATTTACCACGGTTAAAAGTAAATAGGGTAATTAAGGGTAAAAATGATATTATTATTATCCTAACACAAGTCCTAATTGTATTAGATAAGTTTAATTAGACCAAAAAAACCTTAGGAATAAAATATGACCATTTTGGTCCACTTTTATTATATTATGACATTTATTATTAATTTATTTAAAGAAGGGTTAAAATAGTTAAAATCAAAGTTCAATAACTAAATCATTTTTAATATAAGGTTATACTTAAGATAAATTATACTATAAATATTCATTAGAAATATAAAAATATTTACTACATAATTTTATTTTATTTATAATTTTTTGACATTAAATAATATAATTTATTTATGACACAAAGATGATACAATAATTACCTTATTAACGAAATATTAACATAACTGATGTTATAAATACACAAATAAATGTAATTTGAGACTTTTTATTAATTAAAATAATTTTGTAGGTTACTATAACATGTTATAATTGATTAAATTAACTTTTTTAGAACAAATAATGTTGTAATGATTTTCACAAAAATCAATTACCAAATAGTGTCAAAATTGACATAAAATAGTTTTTAAAAAAAATATTATATTATTAATTGTTAATATATTCCTAAAAAATATAAGGTTCGTCCAAATGACTTATATAAGGATATATATATTAATAATGAACCGCTTGGGGTTCTTTTGTCTTTTTATAGTAAGTTTATTAACCATATAGTGTAAGAAAACAAGAAGACACGGTAAAAGTTAAATTATTTAACTTAGAGTTAAATCTAAATGATAAGGTTAAAATAGTAACCTAAACTTGTATAAAACCTATTGGTTGAGAGGATTAGGACCCAGACCCACTTTATCTTCGAAATAAATCAATTTGGAGCTATTATAAACCCAATATGACTTTATTATTAAATAATATTTTATGTTTTTTGAAAGGTGCCCATCTCCTCCCTTATTAAAAGGGCACCACTTCCCTCTTCTCTTCACACCCTTTTGGGCCTTGAATCTCAGCGAAACCATTCCCATTTCCCTTCTCACTTTCACTAGAAACATTATAGAGGTTCTGGTCTCCTCAAAGTCCAACCCTGGTGCCTTAAGAGGAGGTTAAGAAGAGGCGCGTCAAAGAAGAGGTAATATCCTTTACCGATTCTTTCCAATTTATTTCTTCTTCTACTTCTTCTTATTTATTTGTTTCATCATAAATTAATAACATCAGTATCACTCATATACTTATATGTTATTATAAATATGAAACAACCCAATCTCATCTTCTATCCATCCTATGGAGAACAAAATCACCGCGCGTGCGTACGTACGGAATACCGTCTCCACGTCGTAGTGTAATCTGTTTTCCACCACCACCTTACTTGGATAGGTATAATGGTGTAAATAAATAACTATATATGATTTTTTTTAAATTTATATTGATTCTGAAATATTATACATACACTTCAATGCAATTCCATGATCATGGAAATGATATCATCGCTCGTGCGTACGTACGGACTACCGTCTCCACGAATGCGATGAGATTCATTTTCCATGATTAACCATTCAAGTATTATTATAAAGTATATATAATAATAATCATGAAATATATTACATAATAATGATACTGTATTTATGTACATATATGTTTCATTTACTTAATTCCATTTTATTCAATAAGGAAATTAAAACAGCGTTCATCCGTACGCACGGCCTACCATCTCCATGAATGGTGTATATTTTTCCATTTATTGATCTATCATATATATTATTATATGGAATATATATTATATATAAATCATGATTTACATTCTGGAATTAATTAAATCAGGATATAAGTAATAATATCAAGAACAACATGTCAAAACACGTCTGATAAATGAAACGATTTTACCCAAAACACTGCTTTAACATAGAATTTACAAAAGAACTGGTAATATAAAGTCATAAGTGAACCATATATGATATCATAACAATTAATATGATTCTATAATAATTCAATTACATTATTTAACTCATTATACAGGAGGTTCGTATATGTACGAATCATATCGGACCTAAGGTAAGGGATAATTTAACAATCTCATTTTTATCCAAGATTTCTTATTTGTAAGTATTTTGTAGGGTTATATTTTTCATCCATGTACACAAAAATGTTTTTCATAAAGTGTTTAAAATTCTTCCATGTATCTTTAGATTCATGTTTACCCCACTTTGACATTTACTTTATGTTATGGAAGGAATCTTTCTCTTGTTTACCATACATGGTACTTTTTGACTTTTTCGACAAAAGTACGAGAAAAATATTATTTTTTAACTTATACGGAATGAATGGATTTTTATGGTTTTATAACACATAATTTTCATAAATATTACTCTACAATATTTCATTATTATTTTCAACAAAATCCTTTTCTTTTAAAAATACATGGAATTTTTTGAAAAGAAAATGATTTTGAAAAGAAAGGATATTTTCCTCAAGAATTCATTTCAAGTGTTTTATCCAAACTAATTTCCATCTAAGATGAAATTATTTCATATGTGTATGTTTCAAGTATAATGTCTCTATGATTTACATGGTTTCAATTTTCTTATGATGAAATGATATCCATTTGTTTTATATGGATAATGTTATGATGGGATGATGTTTATGAAACCCATTTTATTCTTTGGGTTATGATGAATGATTTATGTTTATGTTTTGGCACACGTAAGAATGATTTAATTATGAGATGGGTGGGACCTATATCTCCCTCCAATTAATTGGGTAAATATTTGTATCTCATGAGATAGACATGGCTAGAATGGTAAGTTAATCTGGTTCATTGATACAGGACTGGAATGAGGAGTGAACTCGATTCAGAAAGGGTCTTTGTCCACTAAGATGGTCTTGGAAGAAATGCCTTGACTACTATAGAAGTAATAACATGTGCTTAATGGTTGACACAATCACATGCTTTATTCCCATGCTATTTTATCATGATTGATGATCTATTATGATCTATGCCTTACGTACTGCCATGCTTTATGTCATTGCTCAAGATTTTGATGTTTAAATATTATGTTCATGTTTTGAAGTTCAAATGTATATGGTTTCTTTTATTTTCTCCATGCTTTCCCTTACTGAGCATTTGAGCTCACCCTTTATATGTTTTCTTTTCCCCATGATATAAAGAACAGTTTTAGGGAAGAAAAAAAAGGATGATCATTATGGGAGATGTTGAAGATCTTTCACCAAGATTAGAAGATTATATTCTGAGTTTCCAAAGACAATAAACTATTACGGTCCTTTGGTGTCTGTTTTTTTTGTATTAGATATTCTAAAAAAGTAATGTAATGTCTATGTATGTCAAGCTTTGTGTCCCTATAGTTGGTATCAAAGTAAAGTTTTAGTTAACCTTTTGAAACTAGGATGAGAAATCATTAGTGAGATCCCTAGAGATATTTATAAAGTATGTATTGGGATGTCCCTAAGGTTAAGTATAAGTATAAGTTATAGTCCTATAATTACAGTAAAGATCTTAGAATTAAACCTAAGATGTTATATATTGAAGGTATTCTCCATTTATTATGTTGTTTTCCCTAGCATGATTTTTGCCTCTCACACTACTCTTTATGGGTTTAGACGATGGCTGGAACCCGAAGGAACCGTGTTGATCAATGTAATGGACAATGCAATGATTTTCCTCCAGAACAAACCAATTTCATGGGATATGGAGTGAAAAATATTATTGCTATACATACACAAGCTATGAATCATTCTGGACATCCAAATGAGAAAAAAAGCGAATAATATTCTATTGAGTCCTTCATGAGGCAACGCCCACCTTCTTTTAGTGGGTCTTCTAATCAACTTATTGCTGAAAAATAGATCAGTACCATTGAAAGGATATTTTCCATACTTAGTTGTTTAGAACATGATAAATTAAATATAACTGTTTACCATTTAGAAGGTGAAGTAGACCAGTGGTACACTCTAATTAAGAATACAAGGCCACAAAATGAAAATGAATCCATATAATGGGACGCGTTCAAGAACTTGTTTTTCAGTATGTACATCCCTCGTATTCTTCGAACAAAGATGGAAAAAGGGTTTCTTGAGCTTATGCAGAATGATGATGAATTTGTTGGTATATACGAAGAGAATTTTACAAGAATTGAAAGGTATGAATCTGGCTTTATCATCCAACCTGAAAGTAAAGTTGATCAATTTTGCAGTGTCTTAAAACCAAGTCTTTGAAGGGCATTAGCTATAAGAGACTTCAGTAGATATGAAGAAATTTTGTGTTGTGCTATCAAGGTAGAAATGGAAGTTGGTGTTACATAACCATCTCATGGTTTTGATAAGAAAAGAAAGATGGAGTTCAAGGAGAAATCTCAGAATAATGGTGAAAAGAAGATGAATGTTTCTTTATTGTCAAAGTGTGGAATGAAGTATGGTGGAGATTGTCTTAAAGGGACAAGAAAATTTTTTAAGTGTGGAGAAGAAGTTCATCGAGCAGCTGAGTGTCAAACTAATGGAAAAAGGGTTGCTAATGATGTGAATAATGAAAAGACTGTAGATAACACACCACCAACACTTCAATGCTTCAAGTGCAAGGAAACTGGGAATTATTCTAATCAATTACCTAATCCAAGGTTTAATGATGATCAACGTGATAAACCTCTTAAGGAAAAAGATAAAGGGAAGTCACATGCTATCACTATTTTTTATGTTGAGTATGACAATGATGTTCTGTAATGATTAAGTGTTTATGTAATGAGATTTCAAAATAGTATCATGGAATCTCATTTATGGTATTGTGGGATTTTGGAATATCTATGTATTGGTTTTCAATAATTATATGGTATCGATAACCATGAAAATTGATTGAAATATTTTTGGAAAGAAGATGATATGTCCATAATGAAGGGATAATGATAAAATGAAATGAGCTCATAACTGATATCATGGTTTGAGTATATAGAAATTTTGGGCTTTTGGTATGTGGAAAGAGTTAACTTTTGACAGCATTCATGTTTTCACTAAGGTTCAATGGGTATTAATTTTTCAAGAGAATACATGATTAAGGTATTCACATGTTTTTAATTTGAACAACAAGATATATCATATGATATATGGGGGATAAATGATGGTATTCACATGCTTGATAGATAAAATTTCTAGTAATTGTTTTCTTTATACTATAAGCTCGGACAGAAGTATTTTGGATAAGCCTATTGATTGGAATGGATTATGTTGGAAATAAGTTAGTATTGTTTGAGGATAGAAATTTTTCGATATTATAGCTGGAATGTTATAATAATGTAGTTTTAGAAAAAGGACAACCTGCAGGACGGGTGACAACCCATTGCGTTGGGCAAGGATGCAGGAATCGAACCCACAACCGAAGTGCGACATGCCTTTATAACCTACCACTGGCCTATAAGAAGTCCCTAGTTAGTAAAAACTAGTTTTAAGTATGATATATGAAGTATATGTCCATTTTAGGAACCATATATGATTAATCTCACTATAGATGGATTTATGCATATTTGAAAACTTTTTCTAACCTATTGTTTGAGACAGATGGAATGACCTGTCATTTTATCACATGATCTGCTAACACTTCACGAATGACAAATTCAACTTCATTATATTAAGAGATGAAGTGGAAATTGTCCAAGGAACGAAAAATAGTGAGATTGTACCAAAATCAAGAAAGTATTTCTTCTAATTCTAATTTCTTCAACTTTAGGGAAATGATCTTGAAAACCAAAAATGTTGTCCGAGTGCCCTTATATCCGATGAATCAGATGTTACCTTAGATCATCACAAATTTATGGCTTTGTGATTGTTGTCTTTTTCATAGCCATGTTCTCTACCACTCTCCATCAGAACATGATGGTTAGGTTGGTAACGACCCAAAGTTTTTCAATGGAAATTTCCCTTCTTATATTTTTGTCATAAAAACACAAATTAATGAACTACTAAGTGATAAGTGACCTTTAAACAAAAATTTTTCACCCCAATGTTTTGAATTTTGAAAATCCCACATACATGGTTGTGTTCAAGATGGTTTTTGGAGTCTAATGAAACAAAAATAATTTTTGGTGAAAAGTAACCTACCCTTATGAATAGTAACCTACCCTTATGAATAGTAAATAAGATTAACATTACCTATTAATAATAAAATAAAATTTAGACATCTTAGAAAGTGAAAATTTCACCTTAGTATACGTATTTGTTATTTTATAAGTCATAAATAAATAATTATAATTAATTAATTAATTTAAAAGAATATTTATCTTCCTGAAATGTATTTAGAAATTATTGAATCAATTTCTAATAGTTTTTAGATAATTTTATAATACCCTATGTAATTTTTGAAAGAACTATAAAATCAGTTTTAATCTTAAAAAATGTTTTTTTAGGTAAATTATGATTTTAATTAAATATTAAATTAATAATATTTAGAAAATTATTTTCGAAAAATGGACTTCATTTTTGGATTCTACACATCGAGAAATGGTTGGGGTAAAATTTTGGGATTTTTCTGAGAAACTTGAATTTTTGGTGAATAGTTGAATACATTAATTTACCATATAAATACATTTTAATTAAAACCCACTATTCCTGACATCAAAAGTGATGTAAGAACCCAAATCCCAAACTAAAATTCCTTATTTACTATTATTGGTCATCCAAGACTCACTATTCCTTGTCTTAGGGGAAATTAATAAACTAATGAATTTTATATTAAGGAAACCCCTCTCCCCTCCACTATAAAAGCCACCCTTCACTCCCTCTTTTCCTCACACCTCTCAAGGTCCAATCATTATCTAAACTCTGCCCAAAAACCTTCCCTATCCCCTCCCCCGTGTCCAAAATCTGTTGGTCTCATCAAAATACCAAGACTAGCTTCTTTAAGGAGGATCTCAAGAGGAAGATTCTAGAGGTAATTTCTCTCCCTCTTCTCCTTTAATTTCCTTTCAAGTTCAAGTTCCTTTCTTGATCTCTCCACACCTATATTCATCAAAATTGTTTTGTAACTACAGTATTATACATATACTGTAATTTTATGATTCTAATGGGATATTATATCACCCCACCGCTTTTCCCTCATCCTTTTATTTTATTAAAGAGAACGTTGTTCATGAAGTGTTAAATTTATCAACTTCAAAAACGTCATGTTCTCTGCTTCCATTTCTACCTTAAAATCTGGTCATGAAACCATTTTTTTGGTTTAACCAGAATATTTTATATGTTTTATGTTCTATTTTATGTTCTGGAAATAACCTATGGCCATATTACTAAGTGAAAAGTTAAAACAAGTTCGTTGTGATCCAAAAACCGCTCAAATTAACCCAAATAACCATCACTAAATTCTTATCTAATGATTTGTCCACATGGATCTAATATAATTCATTATAAAATCATTAAAGATCCTGTAATATCATTAATAACATTTAATATCTGTTCTGTATGTTTACCGATGATCTACCGAAACATCAATTTAAGAATACAAGTGAACCACTCAAGAAAACCATGAAAACGAACATCCCCGAACAATGTTTTTAAACTCTATAAGTCATCCAAAGGAAAATAATATGAAATAATGAAACCACAATGAATCCTATTAATGAATAAAATGTTATTACATTTCTAATTTATGAATATTATGTCATTATACATGACATTAAAGAGAAGGATGCATTTGAGTACAAGGTAAGGGGAAATCTCGAACCCAATTTTCTTCCTTTGGGTTCTCCCCATTTCACTGTATTTTTTATATGGTTACTACTCAAAGATCATTTGTTAATAATTTCCTTTACTTTTCGGGGATATACTTGTTTTTCAATAGTTTTTATGTCCAACAAAGTGTTTTCCAAAAGAACTCTTCTTTTAAGAATGCCCCTTTTACTTCTCACTCAAAGTGAACGGTTCTTGTAACATGTATATTATTACCTCCTCCTTTTGGGAACCCCAAGATTATGAATGTGTTATTATGATATGAAATCCATTCCTTTTCATTGGTTAATTATGATTTATGTTATATGTTCATTGTGGAAATCATGATAAATGATAATGTTATAATGTGACGGGTGCGCCCAGAATTATATAGCGCAATATGAATGTTTAAATGTGACGGGTGCGCCCAGAATTATATAGCGCTCCAATACATTGGGTAAATTGATGAATATCATGAGTAAATGTGAAATTATGTGTGAAAAATATGATAGCTTGGTTCACAAGTATGGGTGGTAGTTAACCACTAATACATGATGTTTCATTTTTATGCAATGCCACATTTCAAGTCTTTTATTTATGCTCCTCTCATGTTCATGATCATTTTCCTATGTCATGATTATGCTCACCCCATGCTATATTGTTCTTATCTATCCTCTTACTGGTCTTCTAGATCACCCATTTGATGTATATCCTCAGGTGGATACATGTACTAAAGAGAGGACAAGTGACACTAAGAAGCTAGTGAAGAAGAAATCAAATAAATGTTTATGGTTGATGTTGTATTCGTTATGTGTGGTCCTAGTTTGACCAAGACACTAAACCTTTGTATCCTCTATGTGTAATACTATTATGTTTTTTATCTTTGAAATGATGTAATAGTAATTAAAGAAAAGGCTGGGTCATTATAGTTGGTATCAGATGAAAGGTTTAGTTAATTTGGGAATTAGGATTAGTGAACCCTAAAGAAAGCCTCTAGCATGAGACTAAGTACAAAAATGAACACATGAATATTTACCTAGGGATCCCGAATGTTATTTTTTTGGTATAATTGTTTAAATTAATACGTTATTCATGACTTGTTTACTTATGTTTTGTTCGAACCTTTTCTATTTAGAAAATGGTGGGAACCAGGAGAAATCAGGCCAACAACTCTTGCGAGGGCCAATGCAACGATTGCCCGCACAACCTCCCCAATGATTTGGGAGGTGGAGTTAAAAACATCATGGCAATGCTTACCCAATTATCTCTGGTTATGAATAATAACCATAATAATGGGGAATGTCCCCCTTCACCAAAGAGGGAGAAACTGGAAATCGAATGTTTTATGCGGCAACGACCACCGACGTTTTGTGGATCTTCTGATCCACTAGTTGCGGAACAGTGGGTCAACTCTATAGAGAAGATATTTTCTGTTCTTCATTGTTCTGAGATTGAGAAGTTGACTCTAGCCATTTATCATCTAGTTTGAGAATCCAATCAATGGTGGGCTTTGATTAATAACACCAAGCTAAAGGAGGAAATTGAAGAGATGGAATGGGAATACATAAAGATAATGTTTCTTAATAAGTACTTCCCACGAAATCTTCGCACAAAGATAGAGAGAGAGTTCATAGAGCTCAAGAAAAAAGAAGGAGAATTTGTCACAACCTATGAAGCGAATTTCACAAGGCTCACAAGGTATGCTTCGGGTTTTGTTATCAACAATGATAGAAAAATTGATAGATTCTTTAGTGGATTAAAACCACATCTTCGAAAGGCTCTTGAAATTCGAGACTTTGGGAGTTATGAAGAAGTTCTTAGGTGTCCTCTAAAAGTAGAGAAGGCGTTTGGAGAATGGTCTCATGGCTATGTTGATAAGAAAAGAAAGATGGAGTTTCATGTTGGTGGATCTAATGACAAAGGTGGGAAGAAAAATCAACGACCCACATGTCAAAAATGTGGGAAGTTGCAAAATGGGAACTGCCTCAAAGGGACGGGGAAATTCTATATGTGTGGGAAACAAGGACACCGTGATCAAGAGTTTTGAAAATACACAAAAAGGAAGGAGAATATAGCTGATGAAAGGGGATAACCACCCATGGTTTAATGCTACAACTGTAGGGATCTAGGGAACTATGCAAACCAGTGCACTAAACCTCAAGCTCTCAAGGGTAATCAGGGTCAGCAACCACCAAAGCTAAAGGAACAAGGGAAGTCTTATTCCATCACTACTTCAGAGGTGGATCATGATAATGAAGTCGTACAAGGTACACTTCCTATTCACTAAAGAATGGAAAAAGTCTTATTTGATTCTGGTTCTACGCATTCCTTTATATCTTGCAAGTTTGATAGAACTATAGAATCAAATCCCTGAAACCTTGAAGTAGAGATATCTATAAAAACACCAAGTGGTTCAATCATTGCAACCCAAGTGTTTGACTCTTCTCCTGTTAGAGTATGTGGGAATATTCTTCTGGAAAATCTCGTAATACATCCCTTGGCGGAATTCGACGCTATAATGGGAATGGACTAGCTCTCGTTATATAGAGCACATATCAACTGTCAGGAAAAGGAAATATATTTCCATATTCTAAACCATCCCAGGATACTCTAGAAATGCAAGTAAGATCATGAATCTCCTTTGAAAAATCCATCAATGGTATGGGTGTTGATTCCCTATGAAGAAGCATACGTCACCCAAATGGTTGAGTCGAAGGAAAGTTCTAACCTTGAGGAAATTCCCATCATGAGGGAATGCGACGATGTATTTCCCAAATAGTTACCAGATATTCCCCTGGATCGTGAGGTAGAGTTCTCAATTGAACTCATACCCGGAGCTACTCCTATCTCAAAATGTCCCTATAGGATGGCTCCAATCGAACTGGAAGAGTTAAAGAAGAAGCTGCATGAGCATCTGGACAAAGGGTTCATATGCCCTAGTGCATCACCTTGGGGTGCGCCAGTGCTCTTTGTGAAGAAGAAGGATGGAACCATGCATTTGTGTATTGATTATTGGGAACTCAACAAGATCACCATTAACAACAAGTATTCTCTCCCAATGATTGATGACTTGTTCGACCAGTTAGGAGGTGCTCAATACTTCTCAATGGTGGATCTTCGTTTTAGATATCATCAAGTAAAGGTGAAGATGGAAGATATTCATAATACTTCCTTTCGTACAAGGTATGGGCACTATGAGTATTTGGTGATGCCCTTTGGACTTACTAATTCCCCTGCAATCTTCATGGATATGATGAATAGAGTCTTTAGAAATTACCTCGACAAATTTTTGGTAGTGTTTATCGATGATATTCTCATCTACTCCAAGAGAAAGGAGGAACATGAAGAACATCTAATACTTGTGTTGGAGACATTAAGAAAGGATAAGTTGTATGCCAAGTTCAGTAAGTGTGAATTTTGGATGAATCAAGTCACGTTCTTGGGACATGTGATCACAAGAGAGGGAATTTCTGTGGACCCCACAAAGACAAAGGTGATTGAGGAATGGCCCAGGCCCTCTAGTGTCACAGAAATCCGTAGTTTTCTCGGGTTAGCTGGGTACTACTGACGTTTTGTGAGAAACTTCTCACGATTTTCAAGCTCGCTAACTATGTTAACAAGGAAAGGGGTAAAGTATGTCTGGATGGAAGAATGTGAGGGAAGCTTAAAGGAGCTAAAGAGAAGGCTAATCACTGCACCTATACTCACACTAACAAAAAGTGGAGAAATTTTTGTGATATACAGTGATGCTTTAAAGAAAGGCTTGGGTTTTTTACTAATGAAAAATGATAATGTGATAGCCTACGCCTCATGGCAGTTGAAGATCCATGAGCAGAATTACCCGACGCATGATCTAGAGTTGGCAGCTGTGATTTTTGCCATGAAAATATGGTGGAACTACCTTTATGCTGAGAAGTGTGACATATACACCAACCACAAGAGCCTAAAGTATATATTCACACAAAAGGAGCTCAACATGCGTCAAAGGAGATGGTTAGAGCTAATCAAGGATTACGATTGCTATATTCACTATCATCCTGGAAAGGCGAACAAGGTAGCTGATTCTTTAAGCAGAAAATAACCTGCTACTCTTTCTATGCTACGGATTGAGAAAGACCATATCTTCTTGGATATGCAACGGATGGATTTGGAAATCATAATGGCAGGGGATACATCCTACCTTTCCCAAATGATTGCGCAACCATCCATCCAAGAGAAGATTAAGGAAGCACAAAGGGTTGATGTCTAGATACAAAAGAGGGTGAATGTAGTAAAGGAAGGAAAGCTGCAAGAGTTCCATATCAACGATGATGGTGTGATTTGTTTTGGAATGCAGCTTTGTGTGCCTTCATCGCCCAGGATAAAGACGGAGATATTGGATAATGCACATAGCTCAACTTTCGCTATACATCCTTGGAGTACCAAGATGTACCGTGATCTCCGAGAACACTTCTGGTGGTATAACATGAAGAAAGAGATTGCGGAATATATATCAAGGTGCTTGGTATGTTAGCAAGTTAAAGCTAAGCGACAAAAGTCCAAAGGTATGATGTATTCATTGCCTATACCCATGTGGAAATGGGAAAATGTTACTATGGACTTTGTCATGGGTCTCCCGAAGATGTCAAAGGGAAATAATGCGATATGGGTTTTGGTTGACCGACTCACCAAGACTGCCCATTTTATCACTATTCAGGAAGAGCTCTTGCTTGATCAACTTGCAAGGATATATGTGAAGGAAGTGGTCAGACTGCACGGTGTTCCACTCTCAATTATCTCTGACCGTGATCCAAGGTTCACATCTAAATTCTGGAGGAGCCTTCGACATGCTTTGAGTATTGAATTAAATTTCAGCACGACCTATCACCCCCAAACTGATGTCCAATCTGAAAGGACTATACAGACGCTTGAATATATGCTAAGAGCCTGCTCCCTTGAATTCAAAGGTGGTTGGGATCAGCATATCCCATTAGTTGAATTCTCATACAATAATAGCTTCCACTCGAGTATTCAGATGGCTCTGTATGAAGCACTTTATGGGAAGCGGTGTATAACTCCAACCTGTTGGGATGAAGTTGGAGAAAGAAATCTACATGGAACCGATCTTGTTCAAGAGATGACAGATAAGGTTCAAGTCATCCAGAAACACCTCAAAGCTGCTCAAAGCTTGAAAAAGAGCTATACTGACAACCGTCAAAGATACTTAGAGTACGACGTTGGAGACAAAGTCTTCCTTTAAATATCTCCATGGAATAGAGTCATGCGATTCGAAAAGAAAGGGAAGCTAAGCCCAAGGTATATTGGCCCATTTTAGATCCTTGACCGCATAGGAGCTATGGCCTATCTTCTTGTACTTCCACCAAAGATGGCTCAAGTTCATGATGTGTTTCATGTATCACTACTGAGGAAGTACATACCAGACCCCTCACATGTACTAAAATCAGAGGTGGTACAGCTGGAAGATGATCTCTCCTATGAGGAGCAGCCAGTAAATATTCTAGACCGAAGTGATAAGTTTCTACACAATAAGACAACACATCTTGTCAAAGTGTTTTGGAGGAACCATACGTTTGAGGAAGCAACTTGGGAACCAGAAGAGGCAAAAAAAGATAAGTACCCTCACCTTTTTGTGTAAAGTGAAATTTTAGGGGAGAAATTTCTTAAGGGGGAAGAATGTAACAACCTAATGTTTTTCAATAGAAAAATCCCTTCTTATATTTATGTCATAAAAACACAAAATAATGAACTACTAAGTGATAAGTGGACTTTAAACATAATTTTGACACCCCTATGTTTGGAATTTTGAAAATCCGACATACATGGTTGTGTTTAAGATGGTTTTTGAGTTTATGAAACAAAAATCATTTTTGGTGAATAGTAACCTAACCTTATGAATAGTAACCTACCCTTATGTATAGTAATATGACCCTTATGAATAGTAAATAAGAGTAACATTACCTATGAATAATAAAATAAAATTTAGACATCTTAGAAAGTGACAATTTGACCTTAGTAAAAGTTTTTGATATTTTATAAGTCATAAAGAATTAATTATAATTAATTAATTAATTTAAAAGAATATGTATCTCCCTGAAATTTATTTATAAATTATTGAATCAATTTATAATAGTTTTTAGATAATTTTATAAGACCCTACTTAATTTTTGAAAGAACTATAAAATCAGTTTTAATCTTAAAAACTGTTTTTTAAGTAAATTATGATTTTATTTAAATATTAAATTAATAATATTTAGAAATTTATTTTTGAAAAATGGACTTCATTTTTGAATTCTACATGTTGAAAAATGGTCGGGGTAAATTTTTGGGATTTTTCTGAGAAACATGAATTTTTGGTGAATAGTAGAAGACATTAATTTTCCATATAAATACATTTTAATTAAAACCCACTATTCCTGACATCACAAGTGATGTAAGAACCCAAATCCTGAACTCACATGCCTTATTTACTATTATTGATCATCCAAGACTCACTATTCCTTGTCTTAGGGTAAATTAATAAACTAATGAATTTTATATTAAGGAAACCCCTCTCCCCTCCACGATAAATACCACCCTTCACTCCCTCTTTTACTCACACCTCTCAACCTCCAAGCCTTATCTAAACTCTTCCCAAAAACCTTCCCTATCCCCTTCAACACGTCCAAAAGCTTCTGGTCTCATCAAAAGAACAAGACTAGCTTCTTTAAGTAGGATCTCAAGAGGAAGATTCTAGAGGTAATTTCTCTCCCTCTTCTCCTTTAATTTCCTTTCAAGTTCAAGTTCCTTTCTTGATCTCTCCCCACCTATATTCATACAAATTATTTTGTAACTCCATTATTATACATATACTGTAATTTCAGGATTCTAATGGGATATTATATCACCCCACCCCCTTTCCCTCTTTTTTTTTATTTTATTAAAGAGAACGTTGTTCATGAGGTGTTAAATTTATCACATTCAAAAATGACATGTTCTCTTCTTCCATTTCTACCTTAAAATCTGGTCATGAAACCATTTTTATGGTTGTAACAGAATATTTTATATGTATTATGTTCTATTTTAAGTTCTGTAAATAACTTATGGCCATATTACTAAGTGAAAAGTTAAAACAAGTTCGTTGTGATCCAAAAACCCCTCAAATTAACCCAAATAACCATCATTAAATTCTTATCTAATGATTCATCCACATTGATCTAATATAATTCATTATAAAATCATTAAATCTCCTGTAATATCATTAATAACATGTAATATCAGTCCTGGATGTTTACCCATGATCTACCCAAACACCAATTTATGAATAAAAGTGAACCACACAAGGAAACAATGAAAATCAACATCCCCGAAAAATGTTTTTAAACTCTATAAGTCATAAAAAGGAACATAATATGAAATAATGAAACCATAATGAACCCTATTAATTTATAAAAGGTTTTGTAATTTCTAATTAATGAATATGATGTCATTATATAGGACATTAAAGAGAAGGAGGCATTCGAGTACAAGGTAAGGGGAAATCTCGAACCCAATTTGCTTCCTTCGGGTTCTCCCTATTTCACTCCATTTTTGATATGGTTACTACTCAAAGATCATTTGTTCATATTTTCCTTTAATTTTATGAAATATACTTGTTTTTCACTGGTTTTTATGTCCAACAAAGTGTTTTTCAAAAGAACTATTCTTTTTAAGAACGCCCCTTTTACTTCTCACTCAAAGTGAACGGTTCTTGTAACATATATGTTATTCCCTCCTCCTTTTGAGAACCCCAAGCTTATGAATGTGTTATTATGAGATGAAACCCATTCCTTTTCATGGGTTAATTATGATTTATGTTATATTTTCATTTTGGAAATCATGATAAATGATAATGTAATGATGTGACGGGTGCACCCGGAATTATAAAGCGCAATATGAATGTTTAAATGTGACGGGTGCGCCCGGAATTTTATAGTGCTCCAATTCATTGGGTAAAGAGATGAATCTCATGAGTAAATGTGAAATTATGTGTGAACATGATTCTATCTTGGTTCACATGTATGTGTGGTAGTTAACCACTAAGACATGATGTTTCATTTTTATGCAATGCCACATTTCAAGTCTTTTATTTATGTTCCTCACATGTTCATGATCATTTTCCTATGTCATGATTATGCTCACCCCATACTATATTGTTCTTATCTATCTTCTTACTGGGCTTCTATCTCACCCCTTTTATGTATATCCTGAGGTGGCTACATGTACTAATGAGAGTACAAGTGACACTAAGAAGCTAGTGAAGAATAAATTAAATAAATGTTTATGGTTGATGTTGTATTTGTTATGTGTGGTCCTAGTTTGCCCAAGACACTAAACCTTTGGATCCTCTATGTGTAATACTATTATTTTGTTTATCTTTGAAATTATGTAATAGTAATTAAAGAAAAGGCTGGGTTACTATAAGGTTTCTCTTCCATATCCATATATTCACCTATGTTCTCCTATGTGGAAACCCAATGATGAGTCAATTGGGGTAACTGATATGATTCATACTTCACTTTTTAAAATGAAGATTTAGTACTCCTTTTTACGATGTGGGTTTCTATGAATGAATCTTTCAAGTAGTAAACCATTTATAACCCCGACGAATTTCGATGGCAAAATTCATTTTAAGGGGGGTAGAATGTAACACCCTGAGATTTTAAGAGATATAATATTTTTAATTTCTTTGATGTATTCTAGTATACACTACACAAAGATTGGCTTGTTCTATATGTAACACCGTATTAGCTTGTAGAATAAGCAACACTATTCTTGGCTCGTGTTACAAACAAATTCAAGTTCGTTTTGTGAAATTATTCTATGGAACATTATGTATATATTTTGTTTAATGTATATATTAAGTAATTTTTGATTATTTTATATGAAACACCAAACAGATCTTTCACTACACACAGCCCTGACTTGGATTTTATTACATGCAATCAAGACCTTCTTCGATAGCCTGTGTAGTACGCAATACCATGTTTCACTAAACGTGATATTATTATAATATTATTATGAACTAGACATTATAAATAGTAATACCCACTTTTTGAAATTTTATTTTTCAAAATGGACTTCATTTTTGGATCCGGAATATCAAAATTATCCTAGGGTGAAGTTTTGGTATTTTTCTGAAAACTTTCAATTTTTGATGAATAGTGAAAACACTAGGCTACTATTTAAAAACCGAATATTTATTTAAATAATTATTTATTTTATTTAAATTTATTTTAGGTAAAAATTGATACATAATACCTATATAAGTTCAATTTAATTCATTTTAGTCATTTATAATATTTTTAGATATATAAAAATTTTATTGAACTTTTCACCGTCTTTTACCCACCTTCTAAGTGAATTTAAAAACCTACATAAAACATAATTTTACCACATCTGTGAGTGGAATTTCAAAACTCTGAGAGAAACGGTTAATATCAATGAGTAAAATGTGGTTCAATAAGATCCAAATAATTTTTGGTTAATGGTAACTTTTTACTTTTATTTACCGCGGTTAAAAGTAAATAGGGTAATTAAGGATAAATATGATATTATTATTACCCTAACACATGTTATAATTCTATTTTAAAAGTGAAATTAGACAAAAAAACAACCTTAGTAATAAAATATGACCATTTTGGTTCACTTGGATTATATTAGGACATTTATTATTAATTTATTTAAAGAAGGGTTAAATAGTTAAAATCAAAGTTTAATAACTAAATCATTTTTAATATAGGGTTATACACAAGATACATTCAACTATAAATATTCCTTAGAAATATTAAAACATTTCCTATATAATGGTATTTTATTTAAAATTTTTAGACATTAAATAATTTAATTAATTTATTACACAATGATGATGCAGTAATTACCTTACTAATGAAATATTAACATAATTGATGTTATAAATACACAAATAAGTGTAATTTGAGACTTTTTATGAATTACACTAATTTTATAGGTCAATATAACATGTTATTGTATATTAAATTTACTTTTTTAGAACAAATAATGTTTTCATAATTTTCACAAATATCAATTACCAAATAGTGTCAAAATTGACATAAAATCGTTTTTAAAAAAAATATTATATTATTAATTGTTAATATATTCCTAAAAATATAAGGTTTTGACAAATTACTTAGATAAGGCTATATATATTAATTACGAACCACTTGGGGTTCATTTGGCTTGTTATAGTAATTTTATTAATCATATAGTGTAAGAAAGCCAGAAGACACGGTAAAAGCTTAATTATTTAACTTAGAGATAAATCTAAATGATAAGGTTAAAATAGTAACCTAAACTTGTCTAAAACCTATTGTTTGAGAGGATTTAGACCCATACCCACTTTAGATTCTAAATAAATCAATTTGGAGCTATTATAAACCCAATATGACTTTATTATAAAATAATATTTTATGTTTTTCCAAAGGTACCCCACTCCTCCCTTATAAAAAGGGAACCACTTCCATCTTTTCTTAGCACCCTTTTGATCCTTTAATCTCAGATAAACCCTGACCATTTCCATTATTATCTTCCCTATAACCATTATAGAGGTTCTGGTCTCATCAAAAGACCAACCCTAGTTCTTTAAGAGGAGGTTAAGAAGAGGCGCGTCCAAGAAAAGGTAATATCCCTTACCGATTCTTTCAAATTTATTTCTTATTCTACTTCTTCTTCTTTATTTGTTTCATCATAAATTAAAAAAATAAGTATTACTAGTATACTGATATTTTATTATTAATATGAAACAACCCAATATCATCTTCTATCCATCCTATGGAGAACGAAATCACCGCACGTGCGTACGTACGGAATACCGTCTCCACGCCGTGGTGTAATCTTTTTTCCACAACCACCTTACATGGATGGGTATAATGGTGTAAATAAATAAATATATATGATTATTTTAAATTTATATTGATTCTGAAATATTATACATACACTTATATACAATTCCACGATCATGGGAGTGATATCATCGCTCGTGCGTACTTACAGACTACCGTCTCCACGAACGTGATGAGATTCATTTTCCATGATTAACCATTCCAGTATGATTATAAGGTTTATATAATAAATAATAATGAAATATATTACATAATAATGATACTAGATTTTTTTACATATATGTTTCTTTTACTTAATTCCATTTAATTCAATAAGGAAACGAAAACAGCGTTCATGCGTGTGCACGGCCTACCGTCTCCATGAACGGTGTATTTATTTCCATTTATCGATCTATCATATATATTCATTTACTAAATATATATTATATATAAATCATGTTTTACATTCTGGAATTAAGTAAATCGGGGTATAAGTAATAATATCAATAACAACATGTCGAAACACGTGCGATAAATGAAACGATTTTACCCAAAACACTGCTTTAACATGGAATTTACAAAAGAACGGGTAATATAAAGTCATAAGTGAACCATATATTATATCATAACAATTAATATGATTCTTTAATAATTCAATGACATTATTTAAATCATTATACATGTGATTTGGATACGTACGAAGCATATGGGACGTAAGGTGAGGGATAATTTAACAATCTCATTTTTATCTGAGATTGCTTATTTGTAAGTATTTGATGGGGTTATATTTTTCATCCATGTCCATAAAAATATTTTTCATAAAGTGTTTAACATTCTTCCATGTATGTTTAAATTCATTTTTACCCCTCTTGGACTTTTACTTTGTGTTATGGAATGAATCTTTCTTTTGTTTATCATACGTGGTACTTTTTGACTTTTCCAACAAAAGTACGAGAAAAAAGTTATTTTTTAACTTATATGGCATGAATGGATTTTTACTGTTTCATAATGCCTAATTTCCATAATTATTACTCTACAATATTTAATTATTATATTCAACAAAGTCATTTCTTTTAAAATTACATGGAATTTTGTGAAAAGAAAATGATTTTGAAAAGAAAGGATATTTTCCTCAAGAATTCATTTCATGTGTTTTATCAAAACCAATTTCCATCGAAGATGAAATTATATCATATGTGTATGTTTCAAGTATAATGTCTCTATTATTTACATGGTTTCACTTTTCCTATGATGAAATGATATCCATTTGTTTTATATGGATTATGTTATGATGGGATGATGTTTATGAAACCCATTTTATTCTATGGGTTATGATGAATGATTTATGTTTATGTTGTGGCACACGTAAGAATGATTTCATTATGAGATGGGTGGGACATATATATCCCTCTAATTCATTGGGTAATGATTTATATCTCCTAAGATAGACATGGCTAGAATGGTAAGTTAATTCGGTTCAGTGATACAGGACTAGAACGAAGAGTTAACTCGATTCAGAAAGGGACTTTGTCCACTAAGATGGTCTTGGCGTCAATGCCTTGACTACTATGGAAATAATAACATGTGCTTAATGGTTGACACAATTACATGCTTTATTCCCGTGCTATTTTATCATGATTGATGATCCATTATGATCTATTCCTTACGTAATGCCATGTTTTATGTCATTGCTCACGATTTTGATGTTTAAATATTATGTTCATGTTTTAAAGTTCAAATGTATATGGTTTGTTTTATTTTATCCATGCTTACCTTTACTGAGCATTTGAGCTCACCCTTTATATGTTTTAATTTTCCTAGGATATAAAGAATGGATTTAGGTAAGAGAAAAAAGGAATATCTTTATGGGAGATGTTGATGATCTTTCACCAATATTAGAATATTATATTCCGAGTTTCCAAAGACACTAAACTATTATGGTCCTTTGGTGTCTGTTTTTGTTATGTATTAGATATTCCGAAAAAGTATTGTAATTTATATGTACATCATTCTTTGGGTCTCTACAAGTATAAAACACAAGGCACCAAATAAATTAAAAATAATACTTCTCATTAAATCTCGGGGTGTTACATTCTACACCCATTAAAATGAATTTCTCCCACAAAATTCGTCGGGGTTATAAATCGTTTAATACTTGAAAGTTTCTTTCATTGAAACCAACATCGTAAAAAAGAATACTAAAAAATAATGTATGAAACGTAATGGTTTCCCAAATTACCTCATCAATAGGTTTCCACATAGCATAACATAAGTTAAAATATGGATATAGAAGAGAAATATAACCATCAACTTCTTATAAAGAGTGTAGAGGACATGGTTATGAAAAAACCAACAATTAAAAAGCCTTAATTTTGTGATGATCTAAGGTACCATATGATTCATCAGATATGAGGGCACTAGGAAAACATTTTTGGTTTTCAAGATTATTTCCCAAATGTTGAATAATTTTTTAATTAAAAGAAATACTTACTTGATTTTGGTACAATCTTACCACTTCTCATTCCTTGAATAATTTTCACTTCACCTCTTAAAGAAATGAAGTTGAATTTGTCTTTTTCAAAGTGTTAGCAGATCATGCGATAGAATGATGGGTCATTACATCTTTCTCAAGCATAAGGTTAGAAAATGTTAGATACATAAGTCCATCTATAGTGAGATTAATCGTATATTGTTCCAAAAATGGACTTATTATTCATCTATCATACCGTTTAATAAAATAAAACTAGTTTCTACTAACTAGGGACTTCCTGTAGGACAATGGTATGTGATAAAGTCATGTTGTACTGCGGTTGTGGGTTTGATTCCCAAAACTTTGTCTGATGTGATGGGTTATCTTCTATCCTATAGGTTGTCCCTTTTCATAAAACTACATTATTATAACATTCCTTCAATAATATCTAAAAAAAATTTAGCCTTAAACAATACTATAGTATGTCTACCTTAATTCATTCCAATATTTAGCCTTATCCAAAATACTTCTGTCTAATCTCATTGTATAAAGAAAATGATTACTTGAAAGGTCACATAACAAGCACGTGAATACGATCATTTATCCCCCATATATCATAAGTTATATCTTGTTAGTCACATTTCAAACATGTGAATACCTTAATCATCTATTCATTTGAAACATGAATTTCCATAGAACCTTAGTGAAAACATGAATGCTGTCAAAAGTTAACTCTTTTCACATACCAAAATCCCAAAAATCTCTATATACTCAAACCATGATATCACTTTGTTCTTATATCAGTCATGATCTCATGAATACTACTAAACATTTCATTTTCTCCTAATCCCTTAATTATGTGCATATCATTTTCTTTACAAAAATATCTGAATAACCATTCACGGTTACCAGTACCATTCAACGTAAACTTTCAAATAGTCAAGGAAAAAAAATAGCGTAACAATCCTTAGATGTTTCATTATTACATAGTACCATTAAATTACCTATACAACATTACTCTTGATAAACATTAAATCATTCCACAACCTTCTTAAACCATCGACCGAGCTTCATCATTTTATTCTTCAACACTTCTTTCATATGATATATTATTTGTAGTCTCCTCATCATCATCACCATAAATATTACCAATATGACCATCCTGATTCTATTCATGAGACTTTCCCTTAGGGAATTGGTTTGCATAATGCCCATAAATTCCACATTTAAAACATTTAGCTACTTTTGATGTCTTAGAAATACCATTATCCATTACATAGTGTTAACTTAACCCTTACCTTTGCAATTACGGGCTTTGTTTCCTTCTTTTCCACACCCAAAACATCTTCTAGTTCCATTGAAACATTCTCCCTGATGCCTTTTCCCACATGATTTACTTGAGGGGAATTGAACTTTCTTTCCTCTATGATCATCATGAAATCCCATCTTTCTCTTTTATCTGAGCAAAGATACTTACCAAAGTTGAGATTATTGATCATATTATGAGATTTAATATTAGACATAATAATGATTTTTGGACTTCTAAATCCCGTTTCAGTTGGTTTCTCATGAATAATATCATTCCATTGTCCATCATATCCTCCATTATTGTGAATCTTCCTATTTCCATCCATTTTCAAAAACCCAAAAAGAATTGTGTGAGAGGAAAAAATCATGCTAGTAAAACAACATAATAAAGGGAGGGTACCTTCAATATATAACATCTTAGGTTTAATTCTAATATCGTTACCATAATTCTAGGACTATAACCTATACGTATACTTATCTTTAGGGATATCCCTAGACATACCTTAGAAATATCTCTAGGGATTTTACTAAAGTTTTCATAGCCTAGTATCCAAAGATTAACTAAACCTTTCCTCTGATACCAACTGTAGAGACCCATACTTGATGTACATAGACATTACATTACTTTTTCGGATTACTTAATACATAACAAAAACAGACACCAAAGGACCGTAATAGTTTAGTGTCTTTGTAAACTCATAATATAAT
This sequence comes from Viscum album, assembly GCA_963277665.1. Taxonomy (NCBI): domain Eukaryota; kingdom Viridiplantae; phylum Streptophyta; class Magnoliopsida; order Santalales; family Viscaceae; genus Viscum; species Viscum album. Next base: position 303,744,704 of record OY728148.1, on the reverse strand, counting down.
CTCCTAATCTTGGTGAAAGATCTTCAACATCTCCCATAAATATCTTCCCCTTTTATTTCTTACCTAAAACCTTTCTTTAAATCCGGGGGAAAATAAAAAATATAAAGGGTGAGCTCAAATTCTCAGTAAGATTAATCATGGAGAAAATAAACAAACTATATACATTTTAACTTCAAAACATGAACATAAATTTTACACATCAAAATCTTGAGTTGTGAAATAAATCATGGCAGTACATAAGTCATAGGTCATAAAGGAACATCAATAATGATAAAATAGCATGGGAATAAAACAATTAATTGTGGAAAACCATTAATAACATGATATTATTTCCATAGTATCCAACTCATTTCTACCAAGACCATCTTAGTGGACAAAGTCCTTTTTTGAATCGAGTTCACTCCTCGTTTTAGTCCTGTATCACTGAACCATATTAACTTGTCGTTCCAGCCATATCTATCTCATGAGATATAAATCCTTACCAAATGCATTGGAGGTAGATATAGGTCCCACCCATCTCATAATAAAATCATTTTTACGTGTGCCACAACATAAACATTAATCATTCATCATAACACAAATTATAAAATGGGTTTCATAAACATCATTCCTGCATAACATAATCCATATAAAACAAATGGATATAATTTCATCATATGAAAAGTGAAACCAGGTAAATCATAGAGACATTATACTTGAAACATAAATATATGAAATAATGTCATCTTAGATGGAAAATGGTTTTGATAAAACACTTCAAATGAATTCTTGATGAAAATATCCTTTCTTCTTCAAAATCATGTTCTTTTAACAAAATGCCATGAAATTTTAAAAGAATAGGATTTTTTTAAAATAGTCATGAAATATTGTATATTACGCTTCATGAAAATAAGGTGTCATCAAATCTTAAAATTTTGTTCATGTCGTATAAGTTAAAAAAACATTCTTCTCGTACTTTTAACAAAAAAGTCAAAAAGTACCACATATGGTAAACAAAAGAAAAATTCATTTCATAACACAAAGTAAAAGTCAAAGAGGGGTAAACATGAATTTAAACATACATGGAAGAATATTAAACACTTTATTAAATACTTTTTTTATGGGCATGGATGAAAAACATAACACCAGTAAATACTTACGAATAAACAATCTCGGATAAGAACAATATTGGAATAGTTATCACTTAACTTAGGTCTGATATGCTTCATACGTATCTAATCCTCCAGTATAATGATTTAAATAATGTCATGGACTTATTACAGAATAATATTCATTGTTATGATATCATATATGGTTTACTTTTGACTTTATATTACACGTTCTTATGTAAATTCAATGTTAAAGCAGTGTTTTGGGTAAAATATTTTTATTTATCGTACATGTTTGGACTTGTTGTTCTTGATATTATTATAACTTATATAATGATTTACTTACTTCCATAATGTAAATAATGATTTATATATCATATATATTCTTTATATATATATATAATAGATAGATAAATGAAATGAAATACACCGTTCATGGAGACGGTAGGTCGTACGTAAGCATGAACGTTGTTTTCCTTTCCTTATTGACTTGAATGGAAGTAAGTTGATGAAATATATATATATATATATACATAAATACAGTATCTTTATAATATCATATATTTCATTTTTATTCATTATATATACTTTATAATCATTCTTAATGGTTAACATGGAGAATGAATCTCATCGCGTCGTGGAGATGGTAATCCGTACGTACGCACGAGCGATGATATCGTTCCCATAATTATGGAATTGAATTGGAGTGAATGATATAATATCTCATAATAAGTAAGATTTTATAATAACTATATATAAAGTTATTATTTACACCATTATACCCATCCAATTAAGGTGGTGGTGGAAAAATAGATTACACCACGGCGTGGAGACCGTATTCCGTACGTACGAACGCGCTGTGATTTCATTTTACATAGGATAGATAGAAGGTGAAATGGGGTTGTTTCATATTTATAATAATATATCAGTATATTAGTGATACTGATGTTATTACTTTATAATGAAACAACTAAAGAAGAAGAATTTGAAGAAGAAAGAAAACTTGAATGAATCGGTAGTGAGATTACCTTTTCTTCGACGCACCTCTTTTAAGATTCCTCTTAAGTCACTAGAGATGGACTTTTGAGGAGACCAGAACCTCTATAATGTTTCTAGTGATGTTTAGAATGGAAATAGTTATGGTTTTTCCGATATTGAATGCTCAAAATTGTGTGAAGAGAAGAGGGAGGAGGTTCCCTTTTATAAGAGAGAAGAGGGTCACCTTAGGAAAAACTTAAAATATTATTTTATAATAAATTCATATTCGGTTTATAATAGCTCAGAATTGATTTATTTAGAATATAAAGTGTAAATGGGTCCAAATACTCTAAACCAATAGGTTTTATACAAGTTTAGGTTAACATTTTAACCTTATCATTTAGATTTAACTCTAAGTTAAATAATTTTAACTTTTACCGTGTCTTCTTGTTTTCTTACACTATAGGGTTCATAAACATACTATAACATGCCAAAATAATCCCAAGTGGTTCATTATTAGTATATATAACCTTATCTAACTCATTTGGACTAAAATCAGATTTTTATGAATATAATAACAATTAATAATACAATATTTTTTTTAAAAACTATTTTATTTCAATTTTGACAATATTTGGTAATTGATTTTTGTGAAAATCATAACAGAATTATTAGATAGAAAAAGGTTAATTAAATCAATTATAACATGTCATATTAACCAATAAAATGTGTGTAATTCATAAAAAGACTCAAATTACATTTATTTGGGTATTTTTAACATCAATTATGTTAATATTTTATTAATAAGGTAATTACTGCATCATCATTGTGACATTAATAAATTAAATTATGTAATGCCTAAAAATTCTAAATAAAATACCATTATGTAGGAAATATTTGTATATTTCTAATTAATTATTATAGTAGAATTTATCTTATGTATAACCCTATATTAAAAATTCCTTAGTTATTAAACTTTGATTTTAACTCTTTTAACTCTTCTTTAAATAAAATAACAATAAGTGTCCTAATCTATTCCAAGTGGACCTAAAGGGTAATATTTTATTCCTAAGGTTGTTTTTGGTCGAATTAAACTTGTCCAATAGAATTAGGACATGTTTTAGGGTAATAATAATATCATTTTACCCTTAATTACCCTATTTACTTTTAACCGTGGTAAATAAAAGTAAAAAGTTACTATTCACCAAAAATTATTTTTATCTTATTAAACCACATTTTAATCCTTGATATTTACCATGCCTCCTGTTTTTTCAAAATTCAACTCACATAAGTGGTTAAATTATGTTTTATGTAAAATTGCAAATGCTCCTTGGAGAAGGGTAAAAGACGGTGAAACTTGCAGTAAACTTTTTATATATCTAAAATTATTATAAAATGACTCCAATGAATTAAATTGAACATATATAAGTATTATGTATCTATTTTGACCTAAAATAAATTTAAATAAAATAAATAATTATTTAAATAAAAATTTTCCTTTTAAATTGTAACCTAGTGTTTTCACTATTCATCAAAAAATTGAATGTTTTTAGAAAAATACCAAAAACTAACCCTAGGTTAATTTTGATATTCTGAATCCAAAAATGAAGTCCATTTTGAAAGATAAAATTTATAAAATTTAAAAAAGTGTGTATTTATATTCATGATGGCTAGTTTATATAATATTTTAATAATGTACCATTGTTTAGTGAAACTCCGTATTGCATACAACACACACTATCGTGGAAGGTCGTGATTGCATGTAATGTAAGCCAAGTCAGGTTTGAGTGTAGTGAAAGATTCCTTTGTTGTTGTGTATATTATAATCCAAATATATTTCATTTATATATTCAATATATATATATATACACTCAATGTTGCGTAGAATAACACGATCCAAGAATAGTGTTGCATATATTGCAAGCTAATACGGTGTTGCGTATAGCGCAAGATAATCTTGGTGTAGAATGAAACAAAAAAAATCATATAAATTAAAAAGAATACTTCTTATAAAATCTAGGGGTGTTACAGATACCCATTTCATTTTATGTAGACCCCATATAGACAGCCTACATGTTTTTACATAGTTTCCATGACCCCAGAGGTAAAGGATTCCTTGTTTATTACCATATATCCTCTTAATTTTTATCATCGTTGTAGGATACCTAGTAATATCTTGGATCCTATATTATTATTATCATGTCATGATGTTAGTGATAGTTATACATCACGTGACTTACTAATTTAATTGAAACATAATTAATTACATAAATAAATACATGTTCAGAGACCAGGTGAGGATAAATTAGGTACTACATTTATGTACTTAAATGCTTTAATATATGAATTCCAACACACTATTTCAATTTTTATTGCATAGACTAGGTGTTATAGATGTCCTTGGTGGTGTCCTACTGAGATTTATCTAACACCCTATCTAGGTTTCCATTGGAATCTAGTATGATTACATGTATACAAGTGTTTAAAAGGGTTAGAGTCTGGAATTGGGCACCTAATATTTATTTCTAGACTGGATCATGGAATCAGATGACCGTTCTAGATCAGGAGATGCTTTGATAGTTTAGGATTTTTTTATATCATGTATAATACTCCTTCCTTCTACTTTGTTTCCCTTAATTTATACTTTATATATACATGATATAAATTATTAGAATATTTTTTATATGATTTAGTTTCTATCTTTGATTATTGTTATATAATATTAAGTTATTAATCACTATTATACTACTACCACTGTTATGGTTTACCGGTTTAGTCTCTTTATTGTCTATTTCTACTATGCCATCTATTATTTTGGCTTCCTCTATTTACCTATTTTATTAGTTATCTATTTTTCTTCACTCTCGAAATGAGATAATAGTCTCCCATTAGAGACATCATCAGCCCTTTTATATAGTTGAAATCCACTAGCATACGGTGAGATGACCTTGAGTCCATTTGGCCAACCAGGTTCAGGGCACCTTTTTGTGGAACTTGGGTCAGGTCATCCCATTTTTCTAGTGATTTGGAGGTATAAATGGATTACCATTTTAGTGCAATACCCATACCTTCACATGAATTATATTATTATAAATTTCTCAATATGACACTCATGCATAAGTCCCACACTAAAAAATATTAATTGGACAATGTTTCTTAGTGTTATATGTTATATAAATTTAATCTTGAAGATACAATGGTACTAGTTTCCAATACATAAATTTTACATTGTTGGTCTTAGTGTCCTGACCAAAATATTAACACCAATGGTCCTAGATGAATAAAATTAGAAGGAATAATCTTTATTCTTATCATAAAACATTAAAAGGGATGACATATTCCCTTTTGGTACAAATTTAAGTGTGATGTTATGTTTTTATTCAAGACCTTAATTTACATGATACATTTAAATGTGTGTCAAAACATTTCATATGAAAATATGAAGTGAAATAAAACAATGGGAGTTTTTTAACTTCCTTTAAGGATATTTAGGAATTTCTCAGTAGGCCTACTCCATTTGAAGGAAACATAATGGATTTTTAAAATAACTATTAGTAGAAAGTGATAAATTTATTTGAGATGAACACTATTAAAATTTTCAACAACAACATTAATCTCAAGGGAAAACATTCATCTTTGTATAGTTTTCTCTCAAGATTTGTATTTATAGATATGGTGGAAATCCACTTAATGGTGAATTTAATTCATGAAACTTGAAGGATACCCATGTGTTTTCCATCACAATCATCCTCTTCATGATAAAATTTTCACCATCATTTAGTTCCTCCCCATAATAATAGTTTCAATGTTCCTCCCCAAAACAATCATTTAGCCAATATATAGTTCTTCTCCATTTTGAGAAACTAAGAGAAGCTATTTTGGATTCCCTCATCATGGGATTGAACATAGAGGTCCTCCTTTGGTTTGTGATCATCAATTATCATACATCTATGAAGGTCCTTCCTAAGGTACTCATCAAAGAGTTCCTCTTTATAATGATACATAAATTCACCAAAGAGGTACTCCCCTTTATAATAAAATATCTATAAAATATTATAATCTTCCCTAGGGTACTCACCATAGAGGTCCTACACATGAAAATAATCAATATTATTGTAACTAAAGTGGTATTTATGTGTTTAAGAGGATCATATAATGATCATTTTCAATAGAGGAAAATTCAGAACACAAAAAATCTAAATTCAATGAATAAACATGTAAATAATCAGAAAATCAAGTATTAGAAATTCATGAAAAATAGCATTTTCTATTTTCCTTCTATAGATAGTGTTTAAAGATGATTATGAAGAGCAATAAATAAAATAACACTACCTTTGAGGTGGTACACTAGAAAATAGATCAATGATAATATCAGGAGGATACCAAAGATCTGAAGGGGTGATAAAATTATCATAAATATGATAAATTGACTCTCAAGAGGAAGATATGTTAGTAGATGCTCATATAAATCAAACACCCAATAGGAGAGGATCTCATCATCTTATATAGCTTAAGTCTGAGGCCTCTAAAAACATAAATCATTGTAAAAAAATTACTATTGGGAATAATTCATTAAATATTTTTAATGAATTTAATAAAATTAATTTAATCTATTCATAATGAATCATAATTTATTAATAATCCATTAATAATAAATAGATAATAAATATATATATCATATATATATATATATATATATTTTTATTTTCTTCGTATGCATGGAGAATACATGGATCATATGCTTATTTTAAATGTACACTATATATAATATCATATATTAGATATATGTATCCGTCATTATGTGTCTAGAAATATCATGTGTATACATTTTTTGTTCACATCCAATAATCTTATAATTTCACTAAAATTCCATAGTGGCTTTATTCAAAATATTACAACTTATTTGGAATCCATCCAAACTCTTTTGGATGGATTTTATTTTTCAAAATATAATCTTTTTTTAAAAAACAATTTTCCTAAAAAAATTTCTTTAATTAAGGGTCATACTAAGTGACATATAGGACATAATATCATTGATAATAACTATGAAATTCAAAATTCATATATATAATAAAACATTAGCCTCTTTAAAAGTGTCTTTACTAATCATTTCACTAATGTATCTTGTGTGATCTCCATCAAACATACTCATAGCTCTATACGAACATGTCCACCATTAGAAATATATCATATACATCAAACATATACCTGTATACTCTTTTCATACTTTACATTAAAGGATCACTAGAGATGTAAAATATCAATTTATTATTGTCACATCATATTTTCATGATTCTATGAAAAATGTTAACCAAATCAATGAATAAATCACAAGTCATACAATATTTTGATAAGTAAATCACGTGTCACGTATCGAAGTAGTTGAAAAAATATTATGTGGAACAACTAATAATGGACATAAATTTCCTTGGTATAATTCAATCAAGGGATATATGTATTTTCATGAAATGCAAGTGAAGAAATCCCGTCTTGGTTTCACTATAACCAATTCCAGGATCATAAATATACCCAACCACCACTATTTTATATTAGTTCATACATTGAATTACACAAGTAAGGTATAAATGTATGAAGTAAAATTGTAGGTATCTCATCAACCTCTAGTTAGAATGATTGATAATAAACATACATCCCTAAGTATTCTATGATCTTATAACATTTCATGAGATATACTTTCAAAGATAGGTCTATGTGATAAGACCCTAATTACAACCTCATAATCTATTCATCAAATCTCATATAAAACCTTTGTAATAGATATTAAAATCTATAAAAGATAACCCTTTCATATAATCACAACCCATTATACTCAATGATTATCATTAGTTGGGGAAAACTCAATGATTATTCTTTAATAGGATTATAATTACATGAAAATTCAGTTAACGTAAAGTTGAAACACAAGTGAGTGGATGATAAAAAGATATATTCTTTATTATAATTAGAATATATGCAAAAAATTAAAATAAATATATTAATATCTTCATTTTCAATATAAATCTGAATTTTTTCACTAATGGTTTTTAACAATAAAACCATATATAATTCATATAAAATCCTTATATGACTGAATGATAAAATAATTACACAATTCTCTTCATGAGTAAAATTCATGAAGAAATAATTTTTTGATAATGGTGATACATAGGAATAAAATCATAACATCCAATTCTTTGATCATATTAATACTGTTTATCTTTACAACATCAAATTTTATGAAATTGTCTATTTTTTCATATAAGAACTTTTTAAAAGTACATCATCATCTCCTTGGAAGCCTTTCCATAAAAACTTTTCATTAAAATATTTTTTAACTAATGTAACTATTTACAATATCACATTAATATAAAATTCTAAACTATTTTAGGATAAAATTATATCTACTTCATTACAGTTTCTATTGTATCTCTTTACAATTCACTTAATTGACATACCTTAGTAACATTTAAGATACCATGTGACACACTTTATGTATTGGAAATTATAAACCTTTAGGAAAAATTGATATTCAATTGTTATGGTAACTAGATTAAACTATTTATATTTTACTTTACCATCGTATATTGTAAACCTCTTTAGGAAATTTAATAGAAAATCACTATAATATTATACTAGCATAATGGACTAGTTCATAGTGATATTCAATTGTTCACAATAACTGAATGTATCTATGTACATTTTTCATTACTATCATATATCCTAACCCTTTGGGATATAAATTAAATGTTATCTTAATCTAAATCTATTAAAATATAATATTTTTTAATATTGATCTTCTAGATGTTCAAACGAAATCACACTATCCTGTTAGAGACTATATCCATTTTAGAACATCTTTTTCCAACACAACACAAACTAGTTTTTATTTTATGAAATATCATTTTTATTTTTAGTAAGAATATATGAAAAATAAACTATTGTTTCTATATATTATATGGTATTCTATTTGTTTATATTATTTTATAGAAAAAAATGTTTTTTTCATTAAAATATATCACTACTGGGTAGGGATCATAATCCATTAGACTTTAACAAATTGTTGGATAAACACTTTTCCTAGATAAATAACATTATCCTAGATAAATCAATTTTACCCCTATCTTCTTCTAAAAATGTTATGAAATATAATGAATCATTTCATGATATTCATAACAACTATTTGAAAAAACCTATTATCATATAATATATGAGAGATAAAGATAAACTTCCTTTTACATATATTCATAAAAGGATGATAAACATATCTACATTAAATTTTTCTAATAGAGAAATAATTATCCTTATATCCTGAATGGAAATTAGAAGATATTTTAATTCATAAGTTTAATTTGAACTCATGTATATTTCAAACACTTATAATGTAATCATTTGGTATCATTTACCCTTTCAAATTAATGAATTAACATCTATAAGACATATACCAGAAATGATATTTCCATGTAGTTCCAAAACCATATCTAATAAACTAGATAGTCCCATCATATGGAGTCATTATTCTTCCAAGATAATACCCTCAGGTTTCAAATAACATTAATTATATTCATGATGAAATATTATTGGACTTTTCAACTTTATATCAAGTAGTTTTTAAAATTTACGATCTTTTACTATTTGTACAGTACCAAACTTTTGAAATCATATGCCTTGTTAATATATTGCCCACATTTTTAGAATATTAGAAAAAATACATGAATTTACCCATCATAGTGGAACATTTATACAGATGAAAACTGAATGAATTCATTAATTAGAATATGAATTCTATGAATTATTTAATCAGTATAAAGAAATTCTATCGACTTGAATATCATTAGAATACCCAATAACATTAACTATATGGGACTAAAATTCATATTTAAATTGGAATCTAGGGACATTGAAACATTTAATGAATAATTTATTTCTTCTATAAGCATCTAGATTCACTTGTTGAATAGTTTCAACTATTGGTTCCTTAGGAAAGAACTATTCTTAAACATGGAATATCATTATTTCTCAATGAGTTTTCTTATTATAAATATATTAGGAATTTCTTAATTTAATCTTCTCATTTCAAGATTATTATATAATTTATTTTGATAATGATTATTCATTTATCCACAATAGAATTTTTTATCATATGAATATATAGTTTTCAATATCATTTAATTAAGGAATTTTAATGGTAGTTCTCCCAATAAAATTGGTAACCCCATAAATTATATCCACTTAGTGATCCAAGATCTATATTTAACTAATAATGACTTAATGATTTTTTGAAACTAATTAATTTTGTAATTTATGTAGGGATTTATCCCAATCACAATTATTGTGACCCTTGGATAATTGAGTGGGAAACCCATTATCCAAATCCATCATATTAAAATATTGAACTCTATCCCTCTAGTATCCGAACACTTGGGGTTTTCTATCAAAGTGTAATGCAAAGATAACATAAATAACCTAATAGAAGAAAATACAGGGACACTCTTCTTTATCATGGAACTACATATTGAATTATCCTAAGTCATCGATTACTTATATTTTATACACATGATAATATAGGGAGACCCCTATTTTCTGTGAAGCTACACAGTTGGATGATCAAGGTTATGAAAACTGTTTCCTTTTAATTAATCTCACGCATATTATTTGTAGTTTTTTATTTTAATGAGTTCCCAATTTAATATAAAAACATATATATATATATATATTCAATTCCTAACTATTACATCTTTTTTAATTTTTTCCTATTCTTGTTTTATTTTGTTTTTTATGTATGATTTTACTTATTTAGTTTATTAAACCATATTCTAACCTCTATATTAATGTGTTCACACCACCTAAACTTGTAGCTCATTAAAAAGCCAATAAGATTATATTAGTCACCCAAAAAAGTCAACTATATTTATATATATCCATATTAATTATATACATAAGTTAATTGAATGCTTCATATAAGGTAATAGAGTTATATGATATTTGAATACACCATATAAGAAAGCATAATGAAATAGATAGCAACCCCCATTCAATTTTATAAACAAAGAAAGCCTCTTAGAATCTAGGTAGTGTTGTGCCAATTACCACTAAATGGAGAGAATTTACTCTGGGTAGAATTAAATTTGTGAATACTCTAACTCCTAGTATTTAAAAACAATTCCCACAACTATCCTTAAGCTCATAACTAAAATTGTAAAACAAGATCAAGGTTGATGAAACATAAATTTTAGGTTATCAAATATAAAATGATATGCAAGGATCTATCCTATAAGAAAATTTTCATATAAATGAGCATACAAAATTTTCATATTTCATAAAAATATTGACTTAAAATGAATATCGATGTAATTTAATTAATAAATAAAAATTTTATTTATTTTCTAAAACATGATAATTTTATAAACTATTAAAAAATAAATGCGAAGTATAATATTATTATAAAAAAATATAACATTTAATATTCATTTAAATAGGAATTACATCATATTTTTTATTAAATAGAATTTATATGACTTTTCATAAATTTTAAACATTTTAAAATTCAGTAAATATTATATAAACAATTCATGTAATAAAAAAATAATTTTTTTTTTAATTTATAAAAACTTTATAAATCATTGCTTCTGATTTATTATTAAACCAATAATTTCTAGATAATATGAAATATGATATAATTTTTCAAAATATTTTTTTAAATTTTAACCTTTCATATTTGTGGAAAATATTTCAAAACAAATTATTTAACTAATTATAAAAATTTATATATAATTAATTAATTAATTAAATACCACAAAAAATATCTCAAAAGCACCTTTTAATTTGATTTATAAAATATATATACAATAAAAACATTTAAAATTAAAAAAATTAATATAGTTTCTACTTATCCTTACACCGAATCCATATAATATATACAAGTATCCTCCCATTTACCCATACACAGATTCTATATGTATGGGGGGTGACATTTTTAATAGCCTATGTAAAGATAATTTAAATGTCACCTTTACACAACTCAATTTTAAAAAAAATGTTAGCTAAAGGTAATATGTAGATTAAAATTACACAACTCTCTAACTTAATGGTATTTCCATTTTATAAATTCTTTTCAAAATGATGCTCTAAATATTTCATATGTTGTGTAATGGTAAGCATCATGTACCTTTACACATTAGACCCAATTCCATTAAGTGTAAGGGTAATGTTCCATTTACCTCTATGTATTTCATTTATATTAGGGTACCACCTTTACAATACTCATCTGGGTAAAGGTACCAAAGAGGATACCCTTATGTAGACCTTCTGCATAAGGGTATCTTGTAAGGGTAGGGAAATATCAACCATTATGTAATGACTAATGTAAGGTTATAAATATTACACATCCTACATGTGTAATTAAAAACCATATTTACCCTTACATATCTCACATAGGGGTCTAAATCCTATATAAATTTTATAAAAATAAATTTCCAAATTTTTCTATGAGAACCAGGGATAAAAAATCATTGATTTCCAAAAAAACTACTCGGATACCACTAATAGGGGAGGAATCTCTATTCATAAAATGAAAACCTCTATAGTAACATCTAATTGAACATATCAAATTACTACATTTTTCCAAATCATTAAGTATGAAAATCATGGAATCACAATGTATATCTTGAGTAGAGAGCCACTCTTCATTGCCATTCATGCATGAGAGTTCACAAGAATTAGCTAACCCTTCAGCCTATCATTTTATAAAACTGATAGGTTTAATATATCTTTTAATTCCCATTTGTATATGAAGAGAACACAAATCATTGTCAACATATCTTAAAGAAACCAATGTGTAAATAATATGAATAATAGAGTATCTAAAATTCATGAACAACAATAGTTTGCATCTTCCACCCATGCTGAGTGTTTGAGAGAGGTAATGTCGAACAGTGACTGAAAGAACCATAACTCCAAGGTGATAAAGAGGAAAATGGATCCATGATCATGTCGAGAGTATTCATAAAATTTTAAGGGGTTCTAGTTCCTTCTCAAAAGAGATAAGTAGATTTTTAGGATGAAGAGAGTTTAATAGAGACTCATACACATCACATAGAAAATAGGAGAGGATCTCATCTTCATATATAGTTGAAGCCAAGGCATCTCAAAACACAACTATTCATATAGGTTTCTAACTATTGGGGTATAATTCATTAACTATTTTCCATTAATTTAATAAAATTCCTTAAATCCTTTCATAATTGATTGTAACTGATGATTAAATCATTTATGAGAAATAAATAATATATATACACACCATATTTATTTATTTATATATATATATTACATTAATGCATTTCTTGTAGGAGGAATAAATGAATCATATGCATATATTAAATATACAATATGTATATATATATATATTAAAATATTATATATGTGGGTGTCTCATGAATCTTGTGTGAATTTATCACATGCGTGTAAATTTTTACTTCACATCCAATCGAACATCCACATGGTACTCACTATTGATATCCTCCCCATGATGATAATAAAAAATATGGTAACTCTGGATGTATCCACCTGGGTACTCATCTTGGAGGTCCTTCCTATGATGATAATCAATAATCATATAACCAGCATGGATGTACCCCTTTGTTAACATAGTGATTTACTGTAGAGATTCTATATAGGGTACAAGTAATGAGTTTTCTCATAATGTGTAAATGACTAGATGAAATATAAATCATCTCCATGATGATAATCATGAAATTATAAACCATAAAATCAACCCTCATTGTGAATCCCATGATAGTTTTAATGTATGTCCCATCGATACTGATGATCAATAAGGAGTAAATGAATATATGGTTTCCCCACATGGTATTCCAAACTGTAGCCTTCCTCACACTATGATTATGTCAAATTTAGTTTTTCTTGGCACTAAAAAAGTATTTTATGAGCTTTATTATGAAATTGATAATTTGGTCCTCACATTGATGAAAAAAGGTCATGTTTAAGTTAGAAATTATCTCCATACATAAAAAAAGATTAAAGGTACATCTGTGTGACCCATGATTTCTCACTCACTAAGAGATAGTGAATTCATTAAAAAAAGATTTTTAGTATGGTAATTTGGTTATGAGAAACTCCTACTACAAATAGTCTTTGTAAAATTTGAATTTATGATTAAATGGTTCTAAAACTAAAAAAACATTGTTCAAGGGTTTATAAACATTTTTTTTCTGAGGGAAATTTTTTTTGGATGAATCCCATTTCATGTATTATAATTTATTTAAAAATATTTTATTTGATATCACATAGAAAAAAGATAGACATATAGATAATAATATATGGTTTTTTTAGTTGGCATTCATTTTAGAATAAAGTATAAAAATTCCCTATGAAGGAATATCTTTGTCTATTGAAGGATATTTATTTTAATTTCTATAAAACAGAAAAAAATCATGGGCGCATGTAATTATCACAAGGTAATAGTCAATTTTTTGATATGGGGAATAGATGATTTTTGGATACTGAAGGCTGAATAGAATCATCATTTATGGTCAATTTAGATTAATTTGAACATTATTAAGATGATTAAAGATTAAATATACCAAAATATTATGGTTATATCGGAATACTTAATTCACTAAAAATTTATAAATATATCTATGTATCATAAAAACCGTCATTCTGTCATATTATATTCATCCTCATTATAGAATAAATCTGTGTTTACGTTAGATTAAATCATTCACGATATGGTATAGTTTATGGATCTTAACCAGATTACTTATGTGATTTTATACCTTGTTTATGGTGATGGTTTCACCAATTATAGATAATTTGTTATCAATGCATCCAATAAACACCCCCAAAACACACTTCTAGAAGAGGAAATCATTCCCCGCACAAGAATCTCAAGAAAAGTCATACTATTTATGAATCTCACACTTTGTGACAAACTTAAATTGCCTAAATTTTTTATAAATAACTAAGATAAGAAATAGATTTAATATGAATAAGGGGAATAGATCTGATATAAATTCTATGTGGTGATGATTCACCCATGAAAAATCATCACAGATCATTCTTTGTAATATCCTTCATGAAGGATTCCAACATAGCTCCTTTATAGAGGGCCTATGATAATTTTATTTAAACAAAAACATTTAAACTTACTTGTGTTTGGAAACACCTACACAATTTTATAAAACTCCAATCATATATACAATTATAAACTCTTAAATTCTATGGTCACCTATTTTTAATGTTTTATAATCGGTGATGATTTTGACTATAATTTATTACATCATGAAGGATCTTTATTATGAATCCATGAGGCAGCATTACACCCCATCATTCCCCATTTTAACTATCTATGTTTAATTAACCGAAATGATCTCTTAAACCAATATATTATATGTAAAAAAATATAAAAAACTTGTCCTATAAAGGTCATGAAATTAGGCCCCAAACTCTGTTTAGGTCACAAATAGGCAAGGATTTGGATCCAATATAAGACCTAACACTTCCTAATTGGATCATATCGACAATTTTTGATGTCTTACTTATATATCTAGTTTCTATATGAGGATAAGTGTACATTCATTTTAAGGTCCTCCTACTAGGTTTCAACCCCTACCATGTTCGTATTAATGATCTTATCCATTTAACCCATCATTTATTGTTTCACTATGTGTAATCCCTTGACATTTTTTCATTGATGATATTGAACATGTGACCTATAAATGGGAAAAATATACCCTGGGAAAACATTAGGTGTAAGTTCACCCATACCCACTCATATTTAGTTGAAAAAACCGGATGAACTTGAAGGGGACAATCTTTATTAAATCTCACTCAAACTATTTATAGACACCTTTCATAATGTTTCCCATTCTATATGACATTAAACTACTCTGAAAAATCCATGGCCCTATAACCATAAACTTCATGACATGAGGCTCCTAGTTATATGACATTAAAATAAAAGGCAACATTGGTCCCTTTTCATACTTTTAAATGATACATCATTTTTCTTGAATGAATGGTCATAAAAGGTGTATCACAGGTCCTAGACTCATAACCCTAAAAAAAATAGGATGGTACTAGATGAGTGATCATAAGATGAACTTAATTGGTCATGGATACATAATAAAAATTGGAACCATAATTTTCCTTGACCCATGACCCTAAAAATATGATGTCCCCCATTAAGAGGCCCTAAACTACATGGGTTATAATTCCTATGATAGAGGTATGGGTGAAGCCCCAATCATGGGTCCAATTCCGACTCCACTACAATATTATTCTTGTATAAAAAGGAATATTAGAGTTCCAATTTTTTTTTCATTAAACCATAGTGAGACCAACTAGTAAGGATAATATAGAGAACCTCTAATACATACAGATGTTCTCATCAATACATGGAAATGACCATTCACTCTCCCATTACTAGCAACTAGTATTTTTATTGTGAATGATTTCAGGAATATATCATAAATCTAAAATATAGTCCAATAGTAAGCTTATGACCCTTTAAGAGATGAGCTAACCTCCCATCCTCTAATGCTCTATACGTAGTTTAATTTTCAGTTGTTATATCCTTATGACTTATATAATTTATAAAAAAGTACATTCACCTAAAAATATAAGTTGGTTCGGTTTTATATTGGAATATAAATTTTGAAATCATCATGAAATCATTTACTCCTGAATGAGATTTATTAACCATACAATTTTTAAACTGATTATGCACTCAAGGGTTCCTTGTTTTTGATTTCCCCATCAACATCTACAGTCACATTCAAATGACTTCTCTAAATGAACCATATCATGTCATGATTCTCATCCATGCTATTGGAACCCATCAGATGCCTCAGGAAACCATATACAACTACTTTATTAATATAACATACACCTTAATAGATAAGATGTTTGTGGCCCTAAATTTTTAATTGGAGAGATTTCTAACCCAAAGGCATTAAAAATAGGACATATATACTCTCATGTGGATGTTTCACCTCAATATATATATATATATATATTTATATCCAAATCTTGGAGGTGGGTCGAGAAATATTTTAAGAGGTTAATCCTTTCTATTTTTCCTATGAATAATGGGTTTCTAAGAAGAAATTGATCCGTATTTATGTTTTCAATAACCTCAGGAGTCTACCAAAGTGTAAAAAAACATATATCTCTATTATCAATGTGCAAGGGACGTGATATATATAATTATCACTATTTTAGATATTTTGAATAGGTCTCCCATTAGTTGCTGGAATTTTCCAATTCCATACATCCCCAACCCCCGATGACTATGATAAGGAGGATGCTTCAGAAATACTGATGTTGTTGTGTCAACTAATATATCAGAGAGGAGGGACCACCATAGAATTTTGGATATTGAATCTTGAGTTTATATTAACATTACTTCAACCATTGACACCCATAAATCTCATTATTATTTCTTCATGAAAAGGAATGATTCTCTAAGGAATGATTTTACTGAATAAGGTTTCTTCTCACAATAAAAATCCCAAATTATGATCAAGTAATAGACATTCGTATTGTAAATAAAAATAATATAATGGATAACTTAGGATATAACATGATATAAGAGTATTCCCCTCTATTTGTTGATTCAACTGTATCGAATGTATAATAGCATATCTCGATAGCTGAAAAAGTAACATCATGAGCCACATGTGTCTTGGATTCTCAAAGATTAGTGATCTAGACAAAGATGTAGGTATCTAAGAAATTTTGATCAATAGGTGAAGTTAAGCATATCTATAGAGGTCAGTCCAATTTTTATATTACATAAATATCTTATAGTCTTCTCTAGATTATTTATTACAGAGGTCATCCATATAGCAGAAAAACAGAAAATGTTGAAGCTCACCCCCCCCCCCCCAATAGTACTCATCATGGAGGTCCTCCCAAAATAAATAAATATATCCAACATAATGTTATTAATCATGGTGGTAAATAAAAATCATCCATCCATATTAGGCCACCCCATGGTTTTCTAAAACAATAAATCATCGATAATTCTCCACCGAGCACCTGCTTTAGATGTTATCCCAAAAGTAATGTGTTGACTAATCACAAAGGACCTCAAAGGGATTTTATCCATGAAGATCATCCATAATGTACAGATATTTACCCAATATCCATTCCACCCTTCTCTGAAACATCAAAAATCAGTAACTATAGAGTCCCTCCCCCTAAAATCAAGGTAATAACTCTAGAGGTCCTATTAAGGGAATGCGTTTTAAATGACCTCTATATAACAATGAAAACAACAAACATGATGGCTCTGCCATTGTAGAAATCCAATACAATTTTAACCATGAACTTCCTCCTTATAAAAAACAATCTATTTAAAATTGATATTATTCTTAGGGAATATGTTCTGGAGATCTTATGGTTCTTTAGACCCACACTCCACAGTTTGGGGATGAGAAATATTTCTTTAAATACTGGCTTGATAAAAATTAATATTTCTTAAACTAAAAATAACTTTATATTAAATTTGTTCTTTAAGATAAACATTAAATCTCAAAAAAATCCCAAGACTATAAGATTTAGAGTGTTTTAAGGTGAGTTATGTAGGTAACTTATTTTAAAAAACATGTGAATATTTCTTCACAATAAAACCATGCTAGACCCCCATCCCCACTTATCAAAAATTACACTCATCTTCATAACCCATGGAAATTTAATAATATGAAACGGGGTGATACAAAATGAATTATTAGGGAAAAATCATCAATAATTCATCAATGGTTAGATCATAGTCATATGAGAAAACATTAGTATGATAGAAATATCTCATTAAATTGAACACTAATCTATAACATATTACCATAGATCAATATAGAAATATCTATAATCTCTAATTAACAAAGACAAACCATATAAAAATTATGAGGGATCATGAGACATTAAACATTTCACAAGGACCCAAATAATTGGAAAATTACATAAAATATGGGAAAAGAATAATCCTAGGGAACCATAACATTATGAACCTAGTTAAATAACATAGTTTCACATTCAATCTTTTGAACCTAGATCATCTACATACTCTATCTTGTGAACCTAGATAATTTTCATCAAGTTCATTATCAATATTGTTGAACTAGAAAATCTAAATTATCATCATACTCAATATTGTAATCTAAAATAATTCTCATCTATCACATGCTCCATTTTTTCAATCTAGCTAATTTACATAGGGTTCATACCCAATCATGGAAACCAAGTGAATACACATCATCTTTACACTTAAAAATATTATCTCATGAGATATAAAACCTTATCCAATGCATTTTTGGGTGATATATGACCCCACCCATCATCATCCATAAAAAATTAAACCCCTTGAAATCAATCATTCATCATATCATGACAAACCCATGGAATAAAAATTAGTTTTATATCCATTTAAAAAGGAATCGCATAAGGATATAATTTCACCAACTATCATAACATGATAGGATTATAGAAAATAATGGGATATAAAATTATATTAAGTATCATTCTAGTCAAAAAAAAACATTTAATGAATCATATGGTATATATAACATATAGATAGAGTGGATTTGAATAAATTAATAATTATCCTAATCAATTTATATATTACATCTAGGAGAACACCTCTCAATCAAAGTAAGAAAATATAGACTATTATTTATGAAAACACATTGTAAGAAACCTAACATTTGTAAATAGTGGATAATTAGTAAAGAAAAAGGAAATAATGGATCATTCATATGATAGAGAAGAATATGACATATTCTTTCTAGAGATAGAATATGGTTGGTATCTCTTAAATATTATTCTTAATAAAGCATTAGGTATATCAATGGATTTGGAAATTATAAAAAAATAATTATATAGAGAATTAATAAAAATTCATTTGGAAATAAGAGATAAAATTAACCTCTTTAAAACCCATTATTTAAATAGAAATATTTTAAAAAATAGGAATAATAATAATTCATTTTTGAAATATAAAAAAATACGAATTTTCATGTAAAAATTAAAATATGGAGAAATGATAAATTCTCACAAAAATCATGAAAATTTGATTCTTTTCACATTATAATAAAAAACCCTTAAAAATGATAAAAAATTCTCTTTGATGTTTTAATAATTTTAATGTTGTTGAATATAACCATAATCAATATTGATTCATAGATAAGGACATTTTTAAAAGAATAAAATTAATATTTTTATTGATTAGGAGGATTCCCAATACAAAATAATAGGTTGGGTCAATTTCAATATAAGAAACACATGGGAAAATATATGAATAAACATAAATGATATTTTTATGGTAAATGTAGAAACCCATTTGTAACCAATGAAATTGATGAGTGTTTTTTGAAATAATTCAAATTCCCTGAATGTAATATCATTCAAAAACAGTCTTGATTTGAATATAAGTTTGACAACAAAACCCTTATGATTTGGATAAAATGTTATTCAAACCCCTTTTAGAGAAAGATAATGAAATTTATCCTACCATGAATAAAATACGATTCTTCATATAACATCTCAATTGGGTAGTTTATATACCAAATTAAATAAACATGGTTTGCACAATCACACATGTCTCGTGGATTTGAAAATGAGACAAAGAAATGCTGACAACCCTTGTATCCTATGAATTGAAGAACATTTAAAGAAAAAAAAACAATATAGCTCCTCAAACACTATGAAATACATGAATATGGTAAAATAAATCTTTTATTAAGTAATCAATCCATATAAAATATATCACTATGGAAAATATGAAATATGTCTCATGATTTTAAATTTAAGTCATAGAACCCCCTAACATAATTTCTAACCTCTACTAACATGATTGAATATCTAGTATAAAAAGAAATAAATATAATAATCACCTACTTACAAGCCTTATTCTAGTATTTTTTTTATTTATAAACTTTATTTACAATAATTCTAAAAAATTATATTAATTAGTTATTATCTAGTTTTGATATCATGTGTGAGTATGTTTGATCATTTTGAACTAGTTTAACAGTAGCGGTTTATTTTCCATATTACTAATCCAAAGTTCACCATGAACATTAATTGATGCTTTGAAATTATTTATAATTTTATAATTTTATTTTATTGTATTTTGGGTTACAATTTTTAAAGATGAGATCGATGATGAGCATGTTATGAAAATTTTAAAAGAACGTATATCGGTTTCTTATTTAATGAGTTTAATATTAAAGATACGATTATAGAATAAAAAATAAAATCATTATTTAATTTTTTATATAAATTATTTTTAAAAATTAATTTCTCATATTAATATATGGTATTATAATATATCATTCTTCTTATAGGTGGTTGAACCAACTTAGCAGGAAAATACTACAATTAATGGATGAGTATGGCTATGAAAATGGTTTCTTTTAGAATAGTATCATTATTATAAAAGGAATTTTATATAATTTAGATAATATTAAGGTCTTAAATTAGATTTTACAACAATTTAATAAATAGTTAAGAAAATGGATGAAAAATGAGATATGTTACTTCATAGAGGTCGTAGTCTGCACAAATGATGTTTTCATTTTTTTAAATGAAAATTTTTAATGTTGGAAATTTGTAATTACAAAAATATAAAAATTCATAATACTATAAATAATTAATCAATCATAAAATATTGGGAAAAATATATTTGTAAGGGAATTATAGAAAATAAATACTTTTATGGAAAAAGTTACTACATACATTGAGAACATTGAACATAACTTGGATTATTCCTTTGAAAGGGAGAAAATTGGCCAAAATATTGTTTCCATAATAATAATGTAGTGAAATTAGAATATAGGGAATAAAATGAATAAATTTATTCAAGAGGAAACCATAATATATTGTGGTCTTTAAGGGGGTGAGATGCTCCTTTTATAATTGTTGAGAATGGAATTATTAAAAATATGTTGTCTTAATATATAGATAATGCATGTTTCACATTACAAAAAGACTCTAAAATAGAAATCAATCACTACACCAAACTAAACTTTTATCAGTGGTTTTCTAGTATAGTTTTGGAAAACCATAGATAACTTTTTAAAAAATAATTTCACATTGGTTTATGAAAAACCACCACTAAATAGTTAACAATTGTCACAAACCTGACACATTTCTCTTCCCCCAACACCACTAACACCCCCTCCTTACCCCCCCCAACTTGTCAACTCCCCAAATCCCTATCCTCTTCGTCGCTCATCACCGCCCATCAATGTCACTCACTGGACCTTACTGTGCCTTGCCTCGTTGTTCCTTATCTTCCATTGTTTGGCCTCACCTTTTTGTCCCTCGTTGTGCCTCACCTCACCGTCCCTCACCTCTTCACCCATAGTATGAATGTATTTACAAAATTATTCTATGTTCTATGGCTTGATATGAAAGAGAAATGATACATTTAAATGATCTTATGTTTATATGTACTAATATGATTTTGTGTTTTATGATTTTGTGTTTAATTCTATTTAAAAGAAACAATTACATGTTGTAGTGTTTTCAAATCATTTATATCTTGGGTTTCCATTCCTTATTATCTTCCACTTGTTAAATAATTTCAATTCGATCCTAAGAAACTCATGAAAGTGTGTGCATTCAGAATTATTTAGAGAGATATTATATTGAAATTTTATTAACTTAGTATAATATTTGGAAATGTGTGTTGATATTTTTAATCATGGTTTTTCGATAAGATAATAATTTAACAAAATGTTGTCATATGATAGATAATTAGGGTATATGAAGAGTAATTAATAAAATATTAATTTTTTTGCCTTTTTATTGTTAATTTTTTACTGGTTCAAAAGTATAAGGGAATTTTTTTTAAGTGTACATAAGTAGTCAAATTTTCAAAATATGGATGGAAATATTATTTTAATGTCATATATATTGAGGCTAGTATAACAAAATAGTAACTGATCAGAAACTTCACCACACCTTTTCTAACCATACCAAATTTCCAATGGATGATGAAAAGTATCAAAGAATTATGAAAATAATTGGGGGTGACCATCCCTTAAATATCATAGGTATATACTAAAAATAAATGGAAAAAAATAATAAAAAACAACATCAAAACGTTTATATGGAACTAAAATAAAATTTTCTACATAATAGTAATATATTACATGTTACCTCAAAATTTAAATCATTCTAAAAGATAAATATAAATATTGGATTTCCCTTAGTGAGATAATGATACATGATACATTCAAAAATTAATACAAAGTAAAGTAGGATACACTATCACCAAAAGGTCTTTATCCTAACCATAAGACCCTTAAAATATTCATACTAATATTCCTTAGCTCAAATCCCTATAATCAAGTGATTTCTCAGATCTGTATCTCAAATATAATAGTTTCTTATCCATTAGGGTGTTCATGTAGGGCGTATGTATTATATTAGATTTACATTACTCTTATTTACTAAATATGACATTATGATTCATTAATTTACTGGTTTTTTTATTTTCATTCCTTGGGGGACTTTGAGGAAAGGTTGCCTTATAAAATTCTATTTGGTCCATATGATTAAACTAGGAGTGACCTGATGCATGTAAGTATGATTTATATGGTTCCCAATATGAATTTTGAGGCTTTATAGTGGATATAAACATTTGCATGAATGTGTATGAAATTGATTGTTTTTTCTATCCTTATATATTTGGAGAGGTATGAAACATTGCACGACGCTTATATATGTTATATTATTATGACACTAAAGATGTTCAGGGGAGATAACTAGAAATAATTTGAGTATTTTATACCCACACCCAAAATGTGAACTTTACTTATTTGTGCAAACATTATATATCATGATTCATATAAAGGAAATGTCTAAATGATGAATGGTGGATGTTGAAGAGAGTTTAGAAGAACAATATGAAGGGAACAATTGGAGTTAACAGAGAGTACTATTTTTATGATTTTGGTATCTATTTATTTACTATTTTTTGGAACCAAATTCTATATATTATTAACCTAATGTGAGATATTTAAAAATGTATACATATTAATCTTCATATATATCAGATATATATCATTTTTTGGACGTGTACATATGATCGTAGTTTCTCTTCCATTTACTCTATAAATGGGGAAGGTTTTTTATTATTATTATTTTATTTATTTGTGATTCCTTAAATCAATTTCTTATAAAAATTATGTAATAAAATATACAGGATTTTAAAGGGGTCCCTGGTGGGTCCCTATTAGTTTTTAACCTATTTCTTCTATCACTTTATTCTTTCCTAAGTAATGGGAGCGACCTGATAGGGGGATTCTGAACTTAGCTCAAGTTTCCATTCTGGTTTTTCAGCCTCACATAAATTTTTTTCATTCCTTTTGTAGTTAATGATCATACTAGTAAAAATAAGATATTGAAAATAGTATTTTTTTCACAATACATGGACCACAGGGCTTCGTATAGTCTAGATTCATAATGCTAGAAATATGACTCCTAGTGTAATGCCATAGATGATGGACTAAGGCGTTGTAAATAGTTTATGGTCATAAATCTGAGACCTAAGTTGATCCCCCCAGAGTGGTTTTTATAAAACTGGAGGGTTTAAAACCAACATAAATGATCTTCCAAGGAGGACCTATACTAATCAAAAGAATATATGGTTTGGGCATAAATAAATAGAAATTATGCCTTTATGAACCTATGAATTAATCTACTAATTATGGTGGACTAAAAATGGAGAAAACATTTACTCTAAAAAATACTCTATTACTTGGGCATGATGACCTATATTACTAATAAACATTTACTCATAATAAATCATACTGTATTATTTGTGCATCTATATTTATAGTTATCTAAACCACTTAAATTTTGTTCATCCTCTTAAAACACAACACTATTATTATGAAAAAGAGATACATGAATTTATATTTCCACTAAAGATAATAGGACTATCATATATAGTTTTAAATCCATTATGAAATCGTGTAAAATATGGTTTCAATAAATCCCCTAATATATGGAATTATTTATATATTTTACAGCTTACTCCAACCATATAAAAATATGGAGTATGAAATATTGTATTAATTGTTATCTCATAGTGAAACCGTGTTATATTTTTATGTTACCTGCAACACTGCCTCTTACTATATATACACTATATTGCCTAGCTGACTGTTAGTCCTTCAAAGTTACTCTCACAATGGGAACAGTCCTTTTGGATTTGACTATTTTCATATAATACTCCACCTATCAACCATTTTATCATTTATTATGGGTGTCATGTTTTTTTAGTCTTTTCAAATATATAACATCAATTTGAACACAACCATCATTGATGTTTCATTTAAGACCTAGAAAACATTTTATGTCAACTATGGATATTTTATAAATACAGAAAATATTTTGATGGCATCCTCAAGAGAAGTCTATTCAACTTGTTATAGTAAGAAAGAAATAAAAAACCTTATTTAAAATTCTTCATTATTTATCATTATCATGTATATTTTTTGTTAGTATTGTCCATATTTTACCATTTTTAATTTTTTTTGCATAATGTTTTCAAAATATATGTTCTAAATTTTATTTTATTTGATTAAATGACACAAATTCTAAGGAGGAAGTGTTACATTATTCCATCAACCAAAATGAAAGATGATGATCCATTTGTCCCATTATATTCTTATGGGATCCCTAGAGATGACACTGTAGGATTACATGGTCAGATTCTAGGCCAGTTGGTCATTGATCTGATTTCCATTCTGATTACATATGGTTATTGGAGGAATATTCTTTTATCTTGGAAAAATAAAAATTTTTATTCACAAATAAAGGTATTTTTATTAAATTATGTTGTAATTTAATGTTAGTATGTTATTAGATTCTAATATTTTTGAAATGTATTTCTGTGTACTGATGTTTTTTCAAATTACAGTTGCTGATGTGCTAGCATGAAAGTGGACATTAAAAAATCTGGGCAAGAAATGGAGATACTTTAAATATAGATTATAGGGATATGTAAAAAATACTTTATAGAGTTCCCAACATTTGTATAACTAGGTACCTAGTAGGGTACCTAGAGAAAAATGGAAATTTATTATTGATAGGCATCATGATGAGAAGCACATGGTATTTAAATATATACTATTATAATAATTTTTTTACACTTATACATGTAATTAAAAAAGAAGGTGATATTTCATATATTAATATTAAATTACATTTTATTTATTTTTGGATCTTTCAAAGAAGAATGCATCGAGTTGGGCTAAGAAAATAATCCCTTGCATTGTGGGGTCAAAGAGTTTTGGTAAAAGATGATCGGCACTGATAATAATTTCAATAGTTTAAAATTTTATAAGGAAATATTATCTATTATATATATATTAAATTGTTGATTTGTCTTTTTTTAATGGAGCCACAAAGTTTAGGTGACCAAGAATCCTGAACAGAAGTGTGCTTGGCTGTTAATAAAAATATGATGGGAGTTTTGTTAATGAGCATGCCAAAACAATTAGTGTATGAATTAATTTTTTATTATAATAACATATTATCAATTGTCACTATGTAAATATATGTTGCTTCAAATATGAATAATATTCTATTTATGGGTAAAAATTAATGATATATGGGGTGAAAATCCCAAGCAGTCCTACTCAGTCTCCCAGGACGACCCAGTTATTAAAGTGCTTGGGAAGAAGCATTTTGGTTAAGTGCAGAGGATGGGTATGGGACCCATACCATCTGAGGTACTTAGTAGGCCATTGGGGACTAAATATGCATCTACTCCTTTTTGTAGTCAATATGATCAAAGATATTAAATTTCTATGAAAAAAAAAATTTAGGAATAGGGGGTAAGATATATTCTTTGTAGAAAGTGTTGGTTGATTAATGTCAAAAGACGATTATATCTATCCCTAGTGATATTGCATCAATGATGAGTGGTGATCATGTAAATCACACAACTTCAAAATCATTTATTTTTAAATCGTTTATTGGTTTTCAGTTTAAATAAAAATATATAACATTGTATAATTTTTAATATAATTTTCTTAGATTTTTCAGTGGCAGGAATTATAGATGGAGGTAAAGAGGGTGGCAAGAAATGTTCATCATTGGATAGTGATTAGTGGTCCTGTTGATATGTTGTACAAATATAGAAAAATGGTTTGTTCATGTATCATGTATCATTTATGGCATATATTAGTTTCCTAAACTTTTAATGACCTAAAATTTTCATGATTTCCCATTTTTGATAAAGGCATTGGAATTTGATATGGATTGATGATTTAGTAAGGTAGTGAATCTAGAATTGGTGGGGTATGAAGTCGGTGGAGTATGAAGTAATCTATTCATTTGAGTTATGTTATGATGTGTACATTAGAATTTTGGACAAACTATTATGTTCTTTATTTGACTAATTTTATTCATGTTGGAGAAACAAGCCCCAGAACCATGTCATTCATGGATTGGGCCCACAAATGTTGGGTCGACCATTTACCACATTCAAAATATAGGAATGATCACTTCTCATAAGCGATCTTTTGAGGTGAGTTCTCTATATGGTGGGCAAGTATATTTTAGCCACTCACTATCACTATAGGGGAGAATAATACTTTGAGGATAATGGGGATCCAACTTGGGGGAGACCTGATGTTTAGAGGTAAAAATTTGGTGATTTTTGGGTAGACTTAAATGCATTTGGATCTACACCACTGTGTGCTTCACCAAATTGATTAAGCCTGTATATAAGAGAGATTCAACCCCATTATCAAGGGGAATGACCTAAGGTTAGTAATTGTTTGTGATGGGATTAAGATATGAGATTTTGGAATCTCTTTCTATCCCATGAAACTTAGAATCCTTTCATATGTATTTTTGAAAATCAGTGTGGTATATGAACATAATTAGGATAGAAAGTCCTGTAAAGAAAAGGCTAGAATATCATGCTCATTATATACTGGTCCAAGATAGTAAATGTTAGGGTAGATATTTTAAAGTCTTATAAATAATAAATTTGTGCTATGTATTTTTAAGGCTTACATCTCAGACGATAGTTCTATAGAGTTTAAATTCATATATTTAGATCTATGAAACATTGTTAGATTGTTGACATTCTATTTTTTATATTATTTTGTTATATGTTCTCTATACATAGTTTTTTTATGAAACATTGCTAGATTTTTTACTACTGAACATATTTCGATGGTTTGCATTATTATGATATATGTACTCTGTAAATGGTTTTTTTAGGGTACAGGTACTGGGTCTATAAAATCTTTATCATTTTTTTATTTATATATCTACATTTAAAAGTAGTGTAAACCGCGTATAAAAAAATTAACCATATTTAGCGGTGGTTCAAACCTCTGTTATAGGTTAATATTTTCTTATCATCAGCTATCTAAATTGTTTCTCAATAAATGAATGTTATTGTTTATCTATGTTTATGGTGGTTTTTGTGGTGGTTTTAATATAAAAAATGGAAGAAAAATTTGCAGTGAGTAAAACTGACGTTAAATACATTTATTTTTTCTCATGAAACCGCCAGAAAAACCACAAAAATGCCACTAAATATGTTTACTATGACACTTTCTCAAAACCACCTCTTAATTGAATAAATTGCTGAATGTTGGATGTTCAAACACGATTTACCAGTGGGTTTATGAAACTGTCACAGAAGCATATAGTGGCGGTTTAAACCGGATCCATATTAAAAAAACACTACTACATAGTGATTTTCTTGTATTGAATATAGTAGGGATATTTTTTGGTCAATCCACATCAGAAACACTAATTTATAAACATTTCTTTCAAGATTTTAATCCTTTACCCATTTGGTTAACTATTTTTCCCTTTTTTTCTTTTCTCGGGGTAATTATATTTTATTTAAGAAATTGATTATTTATGCCTCAAAATAAAATTTCACTTATTAGATAATATGGAAATTATAATTCTAAATGTTAAATATATATTTTTATTCACTTCTAAAAATAGATAATAATTATTTTAAAAATAACAATTTTATAATGTATTAAAAACTTAAAGAATATTGTAACTTTATATAAAAAATATCAAACAGTTGTTTTAAAACTAAAATTAATTCATTAAAATTAAATAAATCCCACATGAAATAATTTTTTTCCTATAAAATAGTTCCATAAATTTACAATTCATACTTATATTCTAATAGTGTTATAAACGATGTGGTATTGGTAAAAGTAGAATTTTTCACTATTCAACCAAACAATAGACTTTTCATAAAAAAATTAAAAAATATATCCTAAGATTATATTGTGAGGATGAATATAGAAATGATATCAATTTTTGGAAATTTAGGTACTAAAATTTATGAATTGAACATTTAAATAAAATAATAATATATAAGAAAAAGTTTTTATAGGAAAAAATATTATTAAAATACTTTTTGTTCTTATATTTTATTTCTAGAAAACTATAATAAAACTATAATTAATAAATAAAAATTATATTTATATAATTTCATAATTTAAAAATAATATTCATATTTTTTACTGGAATGTAAATTTTAAGAAAAAGAAAACATTTAGTGAAAACTAATTTTAATCACAAAATAAACTTCGTAAATTTATATAAAACAGCCTTAATCAATATAATATAATTTAGTTAATATTATTCATACATTCTAATACAATGGCATTATTTTAATGGTAATTTTCTATCTAAAAATATTGTTATTTTTCTTTTGTTTGATGTTGTGTGTAGAACATGTTATTAACGTAATATGTATTTAAGAAAAACACATTGTAAAATATTAGATAAGGGTGTATATAAGATATACATGAATCTAGATTTAATTTCTAATGATGTTTTATCCTCATAATACTTAGTATTAATATTGAACTCATATATAACCTCATAATAGGAATATCGCTAATAATGAGTTTTTATTTAATAATTTGTGATAAATGCCACAACATAATGGTAGTACTTTTTTTATTGGGAGTATATAATTATCCACGTATTAATAGGTGGTCAGGGATATATTTATAGATTTTATTTTTATATCTTGTATATTATTATGGCCTCTATGTCAAGGGATCTAATCTATTACTATTATCATATCAAATTTGACTAAATATGGTATAATAAGATTTTATAAGAAAATAATTCCTATAAAAATCTGTTAGAGTGGAGCTTTGTAATCGGTATACAATAATCGTACCACTAAAAGATTTTGTTAATACTATAACATTTATTTATCCTGGAGGAAATATTGTGTTTTTAGTATATATTCTAGTTTCAACAGAGTAGGATGAACAAGATATGAATATTATAGTCATAATTATTGCATGGGTGATAGGTATTACTCATTCTATATAAATTTTGGAACCCTATTTCATAATATTGGTTTAATAGGCTTTCACTTATCTTGCATGTTTTTGGTGCCTTTCATATTTATTAGTACATGTATTAGAGAATTGAATTGGATAATTCCCAAGAATCCAATATTTAAGATAGTTAATTGTTAATTCTAATTTATGATAAACTATTTTTCATTCATTGTGTTGACTAAGAAGTTCATTTTTACTTGGTAATTATCTAATTTATTTCCTTTTTCCCCTAAATAAAACATCTCCTAGTTCTATTGAGATTCTATCCTTAGTGCTTCTTCACAAATATTTTAACCTAAAGAAATTGAAAATTTATTCATTCATCATATTTTTTAGCCCAAATTAATTGAGACACAATCTTTACATTATTTAATATGTTTAGAAATTCATATATATTTAGGTTATTAATCATAATTCATGATATTTTGTTTGACATATACACAAGATTTCTTATTCCTTCTCTTATACCATAAAGTATATCAATTATAAAATCTTCACATTTCCCTTGAAATACATTTTTAAATTGGTTCCTCTAGACTTTATCCATCACTAAAACCGATTGGTTTTAATGTGATTGAGGAATGATGTACATTATATGATAATTAACATAAAGTTTAATATGTAAAACTCATATTCAAAATGTCTAACTCTTTAAAACAATAGCATTATATTTTATTTTGACCAAAATCACTCTCAATTCAATGTAGGTTTCCTTAGGATGGGTAGTCTCACACTCTATAACCTAATTCTATAACATTATAAATCTTTTATAATGTCTCATTAAGATAATGTGACTGGCCAAAGCATATCCCCCAGGAGTGTCTTTCTATTTTTTCAATCACATTCCCACTCATCATGCATAGAGTTAAGATCATGTTGATACTCAACCAGTATTTTTTACGGTGATTACCCAATGGTCTATGTATTCCATAATTGTATCGAATTTATTTTCGTAGAATATTATTGCAATTTCAAGAAAACAAAATATTCAATACTTTTCCAAAATTTATCAATGATCTCTAATACCTATACTTATCCCTTACACTGATCTCAATGTTTTTCACTAATGTTGTCTTATAATAATCCATAAAATAATTAAATTAATCCAAAAAGTTTACTAGACCTTAATTTTTTAAAAACCTAGGTTCCCAAGGACTGCACTCTTTGGTCTAGTGCTAAATTTTCTCATTAAACACTATATCGATACAAAGTGAGACAACCAATGCTAAAAAATATTTATTTTACATCATTTCGATATGTTAGACATTGTATAGGAAAAATAAGTTCAAAATACAAAGAATAGAATTTTAATGACTATGCGGACCAGTTACATTGGAAATGTATTTTAGAAAACATGTAAACATTCTCTACAATCGAACCACACTACACTCACTTTTAAAATTATCTATAAATACAGTCATATTCAAAACCTATGGAAATGAAAATATATGAAATGAGGTTACCACCAGTTCTCATTAAGGGAAAAGTCTCATAAACATTTAATTATGGGTTAGATCATAATCATATGGGAAAACATGAGTAAGGAAGAAATATATTATTAAAAATAAGAAGGGACCATAATGGATTTAAATAGGCCATGATAAAAGAAAATGTAATATGAAATATACACACATAAACCATGAAAAATGTGTGTATAATATTGATATGTTAAACATGATCAAATGAGAGTAATTATTGTCATATAACCTAAAAATATGTCATAATTATAAGAATAGGGAATCATAACATTGTGACCCTATCAAACCGTGTGGGGTCTATGATCAATTTTGTGAACCTAGACAATATTCATTTGTTTCATGCTCTATCTTGTAATCCTAAATAATACACATATAGTTTATGCTCAAAATTATCAACCTATATAATCTTTAATAGGTTTATATATAATCTTTTGATCATGGATAATATGCATTAGGTACATCTTCATTCTAATGAACCTATGTACTCAACATCATGTTCACGATCAATCATTTTAACCCTGATAATTGTAATTTGTTTCATGATTTAGATTAATATCTTATGAGATATAAATCAATTTAGGGTGATAAATAACCCCATATATCATTCATCCATACATATATATGCAACTTGAAATCAATCATTCATTATATCATAAACAAAAAATTGATCGAAAATAAGTTTCATATCCTATTTACATAGAATCACATAAATATATAATTCCAATAATAATTATAAGATGATAAACCCTTTGAAAAAAAATTTATATAATTATATTAAATAAAATTCTCTAAAGATTCCTTTTAATGAAGAATTATAAATTTACATTATAAATATATAGGGTATATGGGTATGCCAAGAATTTCTCTAATCAATTGGTGTAACGAATCATGGTGAAAACACTTAAATCAATGTATGTAAATATAGATTATTCACTAAGTAAAGGAACTGGAAGATATATCATATTTTTAAACAGTTGATGATTATAAAAGACAAAGTTAGTGATGGATTATTCCTCTAATATAGAAGAAAATTACATAAAAAATCAAGAGAATGAATAAGTATAGTAACATTTAGATAATATATTCAATAGTGTATAATGAATTTTGAAGGATCTGGTCTTAGATGAAATCCACTTTATGAGAGTTAATGAAATACATTGGGAAATAAGAATCATTTTTAAACTTTTTAAAAACATTTATTTGAATAGAAATATTTTATAAAAGCAGGAGAATAATAATTTATTTTGGAAACCATTAAATGTAGACTCAAAGTTCCATATAAAAATTAAAAGATGATGAATATATGTGTTAACATGGAAAACATTAAAAAATTGTATTTCACACTTTTTAAAAACATAACATGTATTTAAAATGTTAAATATTTATTTTAAACTATAAAATATGTTAATATTAATATAATATGGCCATAATAAATTTTTATGTAATTGATAAGGACATACATAAAATTCTCCCATGAATATGTTAATTTATGAGGAGTATTCTTGATAAAAAAAATAGGTAGGGTTGGATTCTGTAAAAGAAACGCATAAGGTAATATATGAGTCAAGGGAAATGAAATTTCTAAAATAATTTTAAAAACCCATGATTAACCAAATAAAATTATGAGGTCTTTTATAAATAATTCAAATATCACAAATTGATTGTCTTTAAAAAATAATCATGTTTTGAAGATTATGTTACCAATGAAACCCTTATGATTTGAGTAAAATTTTAGTAAAAACTCGTTTCAAGTGAGAACATGACATTAAACATAAATGAAAGTGAAAAAAGAGACTTTTTGATACATGATCTAAACATGGAAGTGTAAACACAATATAGAAAACATGTTGTAAAAAATCAAACATGTCCAATGCATTTGAAAATGAGACTAAAAAACTCTTATATTATTGCTATACTTTGAATTGAATACTATTTTACAAAAGAATAAAATATTGATCTTAAAAATCCAATAATTATATGAATATGTAAAAATAAATTCATCAACAAGTAATCACCCAAAATAAAATATATCATGGGGAAAAAATATTAAATATGTTTTATGAAATTAAATTTGAGTCAAATAACCCATTACCCTAATTATTAACTTCCACTAAAGCACTTGAATATTCTTTATAACAAAAACAAATCTCTCAATTACCTATATAAAACATTATTCATATATATAAACTTTTATAAACTTTATTTATAATTATTCTCTATATTTATATTAGTTATTTTTTATATATTTTCAATATCGTGGGGAAATAATCAAGATTGTTTTCAAATAGTTCTATAATAGTGTCGTTTTATTCATTTTTTTCCACAATGTTCATCATTCCCAAATCCTTATATTTACTGGAGTACATTCTTAATAATTTATTATAATTTTATAATTCCATTGTAAGGTAGTATTGGATATTATCCTTAAAAATTAAATCAATGATGTGAATGTTTTAGCAATGTTTATCTAACAGATATTTGTCTGTTAATTTATGAGTATAATATTAATGTTAACATTATAGATAAAAAATAAAGTATTTATATTGTTATTTATATAAAATATTATCATTAATTATATTCTCAAATTTATCCATGAAATTATTTTATATCATTTTTCAAATAGGACTTTAGGTCGACCCAAACCATAACATCTAATAATTAATACATGATTATGGTTATAATAGTGTGTTTTTTGGAATATTATAATTATTAAAAAAATATTAATGATATCATTTATATATTATTAAGGTGATAAATCATATTTTAAGATAGAATAATTAATAAGTATGAAACTAAATGAAAAATTAGATATATTACCTCTCGGAACTTGTAGTCTTAAAAAATGCATGGATAACATTTTTATTTTTCTTAATGGAAAATGTGAAATGTGGTTAATAAAAAGTCCCACAATATAAAAACATAAAATATTATATAGATACTTATTTGAGGGTATAATATTTTTTAAAATATCTTTTTATGTGACGGATAGAAAAAAAATACCCTAATGGAATAATTAATACTTACATTGAAAACTTTCATCATACAGTAGAGGATTCATTGGAAATGGTGGAATTAGAAAAAACTAATTTTCTATAATTTTATAGGACTAAAAGGATTATAGGGTATGGAAAGAGGTTATAGTTTCAAGAGGAAACCAAAATTTAGTTTGGTATTCAATGGGTGGTGAGAGACCCCTTTTATGAGTGGTGAGAATGACATTTATGTGAATATTTAATCTTAATGTAAAGAGAGTGCATGATTCACATGAAAAAACTCAAAATGAAAAGTAATGGATTGGGATAACTTTCTAACTTTTGAAACCACAACTACTCAATTAGATACAATATTACAAAATTTTAGGCCTTTTACCCATTAGGTTAACCCTTTTGGATTTTACTACGAAAAATACTTTTTAACTATGTGATTCAGTTTTTGCATAAATTAAAATATTACTTATTATGTAATATAAACCATCTAATTCCAAATTATAAATTAATTTTTTTAAATTCTATTTATAAGAGTGATAAAAAATGATATTAAAATAATAAATATATAATGTGTTAATAATAGTTTAAGTGAATAGTGTAACATATGTTCTAAAATAAAAAACATAGGTTATTAAACTAAATTCAATATTTTTAAATTTATAATATCTCTTAAAATTAGGTATTTTTTCTGGATAAGGTTATCATAAATTTAAAAGTAGTACTTATATAGTAAAAATGTTATAAATGTCATGGTATTTTTAATTAAGGATTTTGAAACTAGTCACCTAAAAACCAATATATTTAGAAAATTTCCAAAATAAATATCATACTTTACTATTATCATGATAAATATTTAAATTATTCCCATTTTTTAAATTTTTTTTAATATTTAATAATTTTTCAATTCTGTATAATTATAAAATATAGTGGAAAAATTAGAGTAAAATAAATTTTTAAGTTCCTATTTTTCACTTTATATAGAATAGTAATAAAACTAAAATAAATAAGAAAATATTATATTATATTAACATAATATTTTAATAATAATAATATAAGTAGTTTAATTTAATAAAATTTACAACGCCAAAAATTATAACTTTTAGTTAAAAATATTTTTAAGCATAAAATTAACATAGTAGATTTATATAAAATGACATTTATATTATTTATAAATAAATATATATATATATATTAGCTATTATTCTTAACCACTAATTTTATGGCTGGGTTTTAAGAATCATTTTTTATCTAATTATATTAATGTGGTTTTTTAGTTTGTTGTCATGTGTAGAATAAGTAATTAACATAAAATTTTATTAAAAAAAATACATTGTGAAATATTAGATCATTATAGTTCCTCCCTATAATAACTAATATAGATATAATGTAGTTCTTATATATAACAAAGAATCAATTATCAACCATGTAATCCCTCCCTAGGGTACTGGTTTAGATTTTCTTCCTTGTAATTTAATATCACCTCAAAATTAAGTCCATCCCCATGTAAAAGTTACTTCAATGTTTCACTCGTATTGACAAGAACATAAAGAAAAAATATTACTACTATGAGTTGTTTATAATTTTTCAATGTATTTCGTCCTATACAATATATAATTTGATGGAATAGTCAATGTTTGTACCTCCACCACTCTATTCATCCTTTAATGTGAATGAAGAGGTTCAATGTTATCCCACTCATATTGATAAAATAATGGTGAAATAGATTTTATGGTATAATTAATTAAATTCCCCCTCATCTAAGCTGAGGTGAAATATATTTAGATGTGTAATGAATTAAATTAAGATGTAATTAAAGTCATGAACTAACTTATTTTTACTCCTATATATTATATTCCAAGGAAATTGATTGGGGAATTAGTACCTTATCATCATCGTAACAAGTGGGTGATAGTCTATAATATCGTGGCTAAAAACCTATCTAGTGGATAGTATGATAACTATTTAAGGGAAATATTTGAAATATAATCATATTTTGACATATTAATACACTCAATGGATCAAAAGTCAATGTTAGTAAAATTAGGCAAGTGCCTCTAACATGCCTACTTGATCAGTTTAATATAGGTCTATTAAATAGTCCTTGATACCCTTATATATTTTTATATTAGGAGAATAGGAAATATATAAATTTATATTTAAGTCAACTCGTAATCCAAGAAAAATCATTATAGAAATAATCATCCAATAACTTTTCTTTAGGCCAAGTATTAGTTCTTGGATCTATATATGTTAGTTAGTCCATCCAATATAGTTCCAACATTCCTAAAACCTAAAAATTTATACTCTATGAAATGATCAATTTGTAGGATTCAATATAAAGTTACTTGGAAGGAAAAAAATCCCATTTTAGGAAGGTAAAACCAAAAGGCATTGAAAGAAATTTATAATAACTACCTGTCACCGAAAAAATATATTTCTTCATGATCATTAAAAATAAAAGTATGATGTGATAATAAAAACATGGTAGAATTAATTGGGATAGAAAATTATAAACCACTATTATAAAATGGTGAATTTTTACCACCACTACTACCACTAGAATCATAAAATCTATAATGTAGAATGGCCTAGATGATAGAAATGCAGAATCATCACCATCCTGTAAGTAAGGGGTATTTTTACTCCCCCTTCCTCCAATGAAATTAGTATTTTCCAAACTGAGAGTGTGATCACCCAAATTTTCCCTGAGGATTACTCTATTTTCATTTCATGATTCATTTAATTGATCAAAGTCATGTTCAATAAAAGAAATTGGGGAATCTCTTTGGCTTTCCAAACAAAAACGATTTCTTATGGAGTATCAAGAAGAGAGGAAGAATCCTTATAGTTCCTTCAAGTCAAAATCATCAACTAAAAGATAATACATTAATTTGGATTAAAAAATATCTCTGGAAGGGTATTTATATGTTGAAAAACCTCATTAATACACTTATATTGATGGGAATTAATTCCAACAAAAAAATTCAAATTCATGAATGTTGTTGACATAAACCACATATACAATATGAAGAATAAAACTGATGTAGAATAAAAAATATGGATACATCTGTTTGAAATGTGGAACACATAAAAAATTATAAAGAGGGTTTTCACACATGATATTAGAGGTATCTTTATGAATTTAGTTCTCATCTGAATACCCTACTACTACCAACCTGAATAGTTTAAATTACTAACTAATGGAATGGTGTAGTTTCATCCAAAACCAACACACCACATGATAGAGTTCATCTTCATTCTAAAGGGGATACTATTACACAGGATAATTTATATTTAAGATACATTGGGAAATTGATAATAAATTCATTATAGTTAATTCACTAAATGAATATATCACCCAGGTTGAGGCCAATATCTCTTCTCTAATGAATCCCTTTCGATAGTAAGGAATTTATTACAAAATTAAAGTGGAGTCCAATAATATATTCAACCTGGGGATAATACAACTATTTTATCCAACATTTTTGGTTAAGGAATAACAAAAACTCATTCCACATGGGAAACAACCATCACTATTTCAAGAGAGTTATTATAGGAAAAACACAATATAGTTTTAACCATAAGAACTAACAAGAATACCTTATCAGTTTTAATCCACATACACACCATTTTCATGTTCATAGTTGATAGCTGCATAACAAATACGTAACTCCATTATATCCCTAGAGACGTGAATGGATTTTATAGAGTGGTGATTCATATCATTGTAACAAGAGAAGAATTTATATCCTAATTTTTTGGAATTAAAACTTTTTCCATTAAAAATTATAAATATCTCATTCACAATATTAAATTATATTTTGGGATCTAGAAAAAAATACCATGCATTTTGTGTGTCAATACATTCACATGATGGAAAACTCAAAGAAATAGGATAAAAATAGATGGTTTGTATAGACCATAGAAGGGAAAATATTTTTCTTATATTGAAATATACTAGCTAAGTTTATTTGCAATTAATATGATCTGTAATTTTACTTTTGTTACAAATTCAGCACCATATTGAGAAATAAAATTATTAATGACCACTTAAATTGAAAACACAAATAAAATGAGAGGAATTGTGACTTATTTGTTAAATAGAAAGGCCTAAACTATTCCATGAAAATAAAACTTTTATTAGAGTAG
The DNA here is from genome assembly GCA_963277665.1 of Viscum album. Taxonomy (NCBI): domain Eukaryota; kingdom Viridiplantae; phylum Streptophyta; class Magnoliopsida; order Santalales; family Viscaceae; genus Viscum; species Viscum album. The sequence goes on along the minus strand of OY728148.1, from coordinate 303,705,639 downwards.
TTATTAGAAATATTGATATAGAATCATATATATGAATTTTAGACATCAATATTTTAAATGATATACATGGGAGGATTGCAAAAAAAATTAAAAAGTAAGGAAATAGTTGGAAAACACCATTTGGTGTTCCAATGCTATGTATCAGCCAATACTATTTACACGTGGGAAGAAATATTGAAAAAAGAAAAATGAAATTGTAATTCTCAGAAACTCACTACTTCCAGCTCCAACTCAAAATCCTACAAAATATCAAAGGGTGACTCATCCTAGATAACATAATCTACAACAATTCCCTTTTCAGGATGTAAAGAATGTGAAAAAATCCCCCATCCTAGAAACCTAGAATAATAATGTCCACAAATTCTAAATATAAATGGTTCCATGAATATGTAATGCTTCCCTTGTGAAAACTTTTGTCGTGTTTCTGTATATTAAGTGACCCAGTGATATCATTTTGAATAATATCCCTTATTTCTACAAAATCCACTATATTGAGGGGTAATATATATAAGAATTTTTTCTTCATCAAATACATAGTTCATATTATGATTGACATTAGGAATGGAAAATTATGTAAACCCATGTCCCAATTGATCCCCAAATCTACTAAATTTTTAGATAAAGGAGGACAGTGTCAATAATTTCAAAACAATTATATGTAAAAATATAATGACTTGATGGATGGGAAATCAAACAGCCTAGTACATTCAATCATTAATTTATGACTAAATAACAATTTATACCCCTAAATTATATCTATGTTACCTATAGTGTAATATTTATCATTATAATATTCTGAGAGTATTTTTAACTGATTATGATTGAATAATTTACATAAACAAGAGCCCTTGTTGGTACTAAATTCAATATTTAATCCCATGTATTTATTTCCCCATCACTAGGAGGATGAGTAATGTACCACCAAATTGAATTTTCCTTATAAAATGAGTCATAATTTGGATCAGTCAATATAATTGAGTTAATATGCCACTTTTATATTTAGGTGTACTCTTATGAACTTCACTACACCATAAATAATCATGAAGTAAGCCATATATACTTAGAAAATAGAGTTCAAAATATACTTTAATGGATGGGTTTTTTTATTGAGTTTATATATATTACTGATACATAAAGAAAATTCATCTAAAATGTATAGAAAGAAAATAATTTTGTTTTAGAAACCATCATGGATTATTGAAATTTGATCATACTAGTATACAGATTAAATGATATATAGTTAGTCTGTTAAAACCAAGATATGGGAGGTTAGTTAAACCAAACTGGAAGAAATTAAATCCCCCCCAATTCTTGTATAGTGAATTATTTTTGGACACAACCATCTTCAACCATGAGCTTCTAGCGAGGGACTAGAAGGAGTGAATGAAACACAGTCACATTACTAATTGGTAAAACAATTTGAATCACTTATCTCGCATCTTTAATAGGATTTCGATCACAAATTTCATTAACCATTATAATTAACTCTAGGAATAAATTATTGAGGATCATTCACGTCCTTCAAAATTCAAGGCTATGGTCACTGATGCCAAGATATATCATACAAATTTTTGTCACCTTTTGTGTTATAAAGTAATTTATTCCATGAAACATGACAGGGAAACTACCATACTAGTGCTTATTTGGTATTTATATTTATATAGAATCCATGATGATATCAATTTTTTTCATTCCCTGGATTATAATATATATTTAATAAAACTCATCCAAATCTATAACCTCCACCAATTTGGGATATATTGAAACCATCTTATTTCTTTCCAAAACTAATATTTAATGATTAGAAAAGTGTGAGTAGAGACCAATTATAGTAATTAGGTTGATAATATAATGAAGATATCTCATATCATATCCAGTGATCATGTTGGTTCTCTTAAACATTACATTAATTAACTTTCTAGGAAGGGCCCAGTAATATATGCATGTAACAATGAACTCATCATATCACCAGTCCCTCAAGTATATTGTTAATAGGTAAGTAAGGCTATTGTATAGTGATATATATAATTTTTAATCTTCTATACATTTGTGTTTAGAAATAGGTTACTATAAAATTTTATTGAAAATAAAAACTAGAAAATAATATCACGCATAATGATCACCAAAAATCCTTGAAATTACTCTCGTTTATCTATGGAGGGATTGTGAAAAATATTTTTTGTTACTCATTTAATGAATAAAGTAAAAAATAATAATCTAGGGAACCAATGGGTCCTATTATATAGTGACACAGACCCAAAAATCACACTTATATTACATGATGATGAAGATAATATTTTTATTAAGAACCCAACACAGATAGAGCAAGAGATAACCCTATCATGAATGAAAATTAATCATGATTCTGATCACCTCTACATGAATATTGGATTTATGAATATTCAGTCAATATATGAAATGATATTTGAGAGGATATTTATGATCCATAAAACATTAACATGAAGTTTTATCATAATTGAATCTATTTTAATAATTTGGAATGCACTGGAAGGAAACATCCATTCTATAGAAGTATTTAGTCTTGATCAAATTAATAATGCCCATGGATCATCTTCTATATATCATGTTTCTATCCCACAATATTCTTTTGAAAATTTGGAAGAGTAAAAAAGAAAAATTCATGGATTCTCTTATAATTGTTTTTGAATGTGTCTCTCAAACTATTATTGAAATCAAAAAGAAAATGAATATGGGTATAAAGGATCATCTAAGACCAATGTCAATTAGTTCCTCCATTACTCAGGAATAATTATAGAGGTGTATCTAATTTTATAATAAAAAAGATATTTTTTTCATGGAATCCCATACAAATTCCATTTTAGATTCCCATGTTTCTACCCATCTCTGGGGATTTTTTGAAAAACCATTTTAGTTACAAGAATATGAAAAGGGAGGAGGAATTTGAACCATGACAGAAAGGTGGAATATAAATTTGATAGGGTAATAAAATCCAACAGCATCTGTCAAGTTCAATACTCAAGGTGTCTCACTAAAATTATCCCTATCATGATGAAAAATAATAAATTAATAATTATTATTGACATCAGGTATCTTATCCAGTACATTTTGAAGGACAATTCCTTAGTCTCATTCACTAAATTGTTGATAAATTAAACAATGGATTTTTAGGGCTATTCCATTATGGATTGTTATTTTTGTTATCATCGTAATCAAATTTCTTCTAAATTTGAGGAAGACATTTCATCATCAACATCCATATGGGTGTTACTATTACCAAGTGATTACCTTTAGAATTAATAATAATAGTGATATATTACTGTGTCCCATGAAGAATATTGTCAATTTCTTTCTTGGAATGACCATATAATACTACAAAGATGACCGAGTTATAAAATATCAATGATTTTGTTATGAACATTCCAATTATGGGGAAATATTGTGCTAATTACCTCAAAAAACATGAATATGACATTATTAAATGTTTATTTAGTGTAACAATAATGAAATTTTCCATTTTTATGTTACACTATCAAAATATTTATATAGATTCTAAAAGGGAAAAGGAAAGACTTGATTACACCCCTTAACAAAATATTATATGATTCTAAAAAAATTATATATGTCTCGCCTAAATTAGGCACATCATATCCATCCTTACTAGAATGTTTTATCCCATTATAATGATGATTAATAAAGGTGTCAGAAATTTTTCAGATTAATATAGTCATAAATACTTAGATGATATTAGAGAGTACCTTCTGCACCCACTAGTATTGATTCCACACATAGATGGAAGACTCATCATCCTTCATGTTGTTACCATAAAATTATCACAAGACACCCTCTATTCTAAGGATAATGATATGATATAGTAAAATATTATCTATTATCTCAATAATACAATGGTGGATGCTAGGACTGAATATTCTATTGTTAAGAAGAACTTCCTTCCATTGGTTTTCATAGTATAGATGTTGAGACACTATTTATAAAACTGTATGATGATGGATCCCAAAATATGAATACCCAAGGAATACATACACCAATTCTTTCCCCTAGGTTACCTAAAAATACTTACTTAACCCAAATTGTCACATAAACCACATTATTCTATGTGAAAACATGAAACTATTGTCCTATAAATGTCTTTAAATTATGCCACAAATTATGTTTAAGCCACAAATAGACTAGGATTATGATTCCATATAAGCCCTAACACTTTCTAATTTGGTCTTATCACCTAAGATTAATGTATTCCTTCTATATCTAGTTAATAGGAGAGAATATTTTTACATTCATACCACAGGCCTCCTACTAGGTTTAAAACCGGACCATGTTCATATTGATGATCTTATCACTTTAAGCCATTAATGTGTCTCCCACTATGAGTACACCCTAATCATTTTTTCATTACTTATATCAAACATGTGACCTATAAATGGTCCAAATATGCCTTCTGAATCGTTTTAGGTGTAACTTCACCCATACCCTCTCTCGTTTAGTTTAAAAAAATAGGGTGAACTTGAAAGGGTCGACCATTCTTAAATCCCATGCATCCTATTTATAGAAACCTTTCCTTATATTTCTCATCATATATGAAATTAAAATTTTCTATAAATCCATGATCATATAACTCTAAACATCATTACACTATGTTACTATTTATATGACCTTAAAATACAAGACGTCATAGGTATTTTTTAATTCTTTTAAAATATACAAAATTTTTCTGGGTTGAATAGTCATAAAAGGTGCATCAAAGGTCTAAGAAACATGACCCTAGAAGGAACCATTATGGTACCAGATGAATGATAAAAAAGGGAACATCGTTGTTCATAGATATACAGCCATAAAAAGAACCATAATGGTATATGACACTTGACCTTAAAAATATGACTACACCCATTAAGAGGCGCTAAACTACATGGGTTCTAATTCCTTTAATAGATTTACGAGTGAATCCATTATCATGGGTAAAATGAAAACACCACCACAAAAACCTTCTTATTTTATAAAAACTAATTTTAGAGTTCCAAAAAAATTCATCAAACCGTAGTGAGACCAACCACTAAGGATAAGATAGGGAACCTCTGATAAATACATGTGTTCACATCAATACATGGAAATGGCCACTCACTCTCACATTAATGGTAACTATTTTTTTAATGTGAATTATTTCATGAAAATATCATCAATCTAAAAGGTATTATAATACTAGGTTTATGAACCTTTAAGGGATTAACTAACTTCTCATTCTTGAAACCTCAATGTATAGTTCAATTTCTAATTGGAATATTTGTATGATTTATATCTTTTAAAAATAATTAAATTCACCTATAAATATAAATTCATAGGTTTTCATAGTGTAATATAAATTTTTATCTCTTCATTAAATCTTTTAATCATGAATTATATTTTTAACCATACAATTTTTCATGTGATTATACACTCGTGGGTTCCTTGTTTTTGGTTTCCCGATCAAGATCTCTTGTCCCCTGAAAATGAATTCTATGAATTCAAAATCCCATGTCATGATTCTCATCCATGGTATTGGAAACCCTAATATTCCTCAGCCCACCATAAATAACTATTTTATGAAATGAACATCCACCTCAACAGATATGACGTTTGTGGCCCTAAAGCCCTTATGAAAGATCTTTCGAACCCAAAGCCTCTAGAAATAGGAAATATATACGCTCATGTGAATTTATCACCTCATTATATATATATATATATCTCCTAATATTATAGGTGGATCATGATATATTTTAAGAGGTGAATACCTACTATTTTTCCTATAAAATATGGGTTTATAATAATAAATTTACCCCTATTTCTGTTTATAATAATATGGTGTGTGTAACATAGAGTTAAAAAACATGTATATCTCTTATAAAAGTGTAGGGGGTGTGATATATATTACTTTCACTATTTGTTATATTCTAGGGAGGTCTCCCATCGGTCACCAACATTTCCAATTCTATACAATCTTATCCCCACAAGATTATGTTGAGGAGGATGCTTCATAAATCATAACGTTGTTGTCTCAACCAATATATAAGAGGGGAGTGACCAAAAAGGGATTAAGAGGGATTAGACCAAATACGGTATCTTCCTACATTGAAAAACTAAAATAATTATCAAGGTCTAAACCTTGGTATTATAAATTAAAAACAAAATTGGTGGGATAACCTATTATATTATATGATATTCGAGTAGGCCCATCAATGGGTCAATTAAAATGTATGAAAGGTATAATAACATATCCTGATTGTAGAAAAAATATCATATTTGGTCACTTGTGTTTTGGATTCTCAAACATTGGTGATATGAAGATATTTGAATGTATCCACAAATAGTTTATCAATTGGTGATGAAACCTATATCTATAGAGTTTTGTCTACTATTATATTATAGAGAAAAAAAATTTATCTTATCTAGAGTATTTACTATTGGGGTCATTCCTATGGCAGCATAACAGATAGCAATGAAGTCCCCCCCACCACAATAGTACTCATCATGGTGTTACACCCAATAGAATTAAATATAAAAATCAATGATGTATTCATCATGGTGGTAAATAAAAATCATCTATCTATATTGGGCCTCCCCATTGTTTTTTGAAACTATAATGCTTTGATAATTTTCCCTAGAGAACCTTCTTTATATTTTATCCTTGAAGTAATTTGAAGACTAATCACAAAGGTCCTACAACAGATGTTATCCATAAAGATCCTCCATAATGTATAGATATTAAAACCCCCACACCTCTCTGAATCATCATTAATTGGTAATTACATAGTCACTCCCCATAAAATCAAGTAAATAACTCTAGAGGTCCTCCCAAGGTAATATGTTGTGAATTTCCTCCATATAATAAAGAAAACATCCAAAATTATGGTCCTAAAATTTTAGGAAACCAATAAAATTGTTTCTTTAAAGTTCCTCCTTATTATAAACAATCTAATAAAAAATTGATTCTCTTCTTAGGGAATATTTTTTTGATATCCTATAGTGACATAGACCCACACTCCATGGTTTTTGGCTAAAATGTTTTCTTTAAATACCATCTAGATACAATGTAATATTTATTAATTATAAATATCTTTATATTAAAACATTTCTATAATATAAAAATTACATCTCAAAAATATTCCAAGACTATATGGTTTAGAGTCATTGAATACTTGTTATGTAGGTAACTTATTTTAAAAAACATGTGAATTTTTATTCATAATAAAACCATGCTATACCCCCATCTAGACTTCTTAGAATCTACACTCATCTTCATAACCCATGGAAATGGAATCATATGAAACAGGGTCAGATAAAATGTTCTTTATATAAAAAACTCATCAATATTTTATTGAGGGTTAGATCACAGTCATATGAGGAATCTTTAGTAGGAGAGAAATGTTTTATTAAAATGACCATTGAAATATAATATTTTCTCATATGTTAATATATAAATATACATAATCTCTAATAAAAAAACATAAACCAAATAAAAAGTGTGGGGAATCATGAGACAATAAACTTTTTAAAATGATCAAAATAATTGGAAAATAACATCAAAATATGGAAAAAATGTAATCATATGGAACTATAATAATATGAACCTAGATAACTTACTGAGGCCCACATTCAATCTTATGAACCTAGCTCATCTGCATTGGGTTCTTACTCTATCTTGTGAACCTCAAAAATCTATATCATGTTCAAGATCAATCTTGTGAACCAAGATAATCTACATTATAATCATACTCAATCTTGTAATACTAGATAGTTTTCAATTGGTACAAGATCCATTTTTAAATCTAGCTAATTTACATTAGGTTCATGAAAAATCTGGGGAACCAAGTGAATCCACATTAGGTTTACACTCAAAAAAATTATCTAATGAGATATAAAACCTTATCCAATGCATTATAGGATGACATATAACCCCACCCATCATTCATCCATATCACATTGTTCCATTTGAAATCAATCATTAAACATATCATGAATAACTCATGGAATGAAAATTGGTTTTATATCTATTTCAAATCGAATAACATAAATATGTAATTCCACAAATTATTATAACATTATAGGCCTATATAAAATAATTTTTTATCCAATGATATTAAGTAACATTCAAGTTAAGAAACAATTAATTAAGCATGTGGTATTTATAACATATAGAGAGTGTAGATATGTATAAGTTAATAATTACCCCCAATAAATATAATTATGACATCTATGGGTACACCCTTAAATCAAAGGAATAAAATACATATTATTAACTATGAAAACACTTTGGAAGAAACCTCATATTTATAAATAGTGGATGATTAGGAAATAAAAAGGCAATGATGGGTATTTCATATAATGGGGAAGAATATTACATGATCGGTAAATAGAAATAATATGGTTTGTATCATTTAGATATTATTCTTGATCAAGAATTAGTTATATCAAAGTATGTGGAATTAGAATAAAAATAATTTTACAGTGAATTAATAAAAATTATTTTGGAAATAAGATATAAAATTAACCATTATAAAAACCGTTATTTAAATTGAAATACTATATAAAAGAGGAATAATAATAATTTATTTTATAAAATATATATAATATATATAATAATTTTCATTAAAAATAAAAATATAGGGAAATGAAGTATTCATAGAAAATACTAAAAATAGATTATTTTCACATTTTGATTAAAAACCAATAAAATTTATAAATATTTATCCTTGAAATTTTAATAAATTAAAATAAGTTTAATATAAGAATAATCAATTATTTAGGCATATATAAGTACATTTTTAAATGAATAAAATTAATATTTTCATTGATGAGGAGTATTCCTGACCCCAAAAAAAGATTACCTAAGCTTACAAATAAGAAACACCAGAGAAAATGTATAAGTAAAGAGAAATTAAATTTTTTGGGGGAATGTAGAAACCCATGTGTAACCAATGAAGATGATGAGTATTATTATAAATAAAAAAAATTCCATGAAAGTATTTTCTTTCAAAAACAATCTTGATTTGAATATAAAACTGAAAAAAAATCCATCACAATTTGATTGATGTTTTAATCAAAACCCATTTATAGAGAGAGTGATTTAAATTTATGTTACCATGAATAAAATAAGATTCATGATATAACATATAAAATGGGTATTTTATACACCAAATAAAATAAACATCATATGCACTATCAAACATGTCACATGGTTTTCAAAATTAGACAAAGAAACCCTTACAACCCTAGTGTCATGTGAATTGAATACCATTTAAATAAATAAAACAATATAGCTCATCAAACACCATGAACATGATGAATATGGTAAAAAATATCCTTTATTAGGTAATCAAATAATATAAAATATATCATGTTGAACAATATGAAATATGTCTCATGATGTTAAATTTGAGTCAAAGAACCCCTTATTGTAATTCCTAACCTCTATTAAAATGATTGAATATCTAGTATAACAAAAATAAATATATTTATCACCTATTTGTGATATTTACTCATGTATGTAACCTTTTATGAACCTCATTTACAATTATTCTCTAAATTTACATTATTGAGTTATTATCTATGTTTTATATCATGTGTTAGTAAGCTTGATCATTTTGAACTAGTTTAACAATAGTGGTTTTTTTCTAAATTCTTTAACCAAATTACACCATTCATAGATAATAAAATGAGCTTTAATTTATTATTTAAAATTATTTATAATTTTTTAATTTAATTTTATTTTAGTTTTTTTATTTTATTATAGATGAAATCGATGTGGAGTATATTGTGGTGTTTTTTAAATAATGGGCATTAGTTTCTTAATTAATGAGTTTAATATTAAACATAAAATTATATAAAAAAACAAAATCATTAATTACATATTTATATGATATAGTTTTATAAATTAATTTATCATATAAATCTACATAATTATATTATGTCATTGTCTAAGTAGGTGGTTGACCAAACTTATCATGAGAATACTATAATTAATAGATTAGTATGGATATGAAATTTGTTTCATTGGGAATAAATTAATTATTATAAAAGAAAAATGATTTTATTTATATAATATTAAGCCTTTGAATAATATTTGAAGATAATTTAATAAATAAACAAAAAACAAGATGAAAAATGAGGTATGTTACTTCTTAAGGGTGGAAGTCCTCACAATCCTATGAATGGAGTTTTAATTTTTCTTAATAAAAAAGGGTAATGAAGGAAAATCTTTATTAAAAAATATAAAAAAATACATTATACAATTAATACTGAATCCATAATATAATATTGAGAAAAATATATTTGAAATCAAATTATAGAAAATAAACAATTTTACGGAAAACATAGTACAGAGGTTGAGAACTTTGACCATCCCCTAGAGGATTATTTTGAAAGGAAGAACATAGGCCAAAATATTGTATCCACAGTCATAATGAAGTGAGATACGATTATAGGTAATATAATGGAGAAATATTTTCAAGATGAAACCTATATTTATAGTGGTATTTAAGGGTTGGTGAGATTCCCCTTTTATAAGTGTTGAGAATGGAATTTTTCTAAATATTTCATCTTAATATCAAAAGAATGCATTTTTAACATGACATTAAGACTCTAAAATTAATACTAATGTTTTGGAGATATGTTTTGGATTATCCAAATCACAACCACACAATTATAAATCCTTTTACATATTGGTTTAACAATTTTAAACATTTTTTCTTTTTCCCGGGGTAACAACTTTTTATTTAAGAAGTTCATTTCTTATGCATATAAATAAAATTTTCTTTATTAGATAATATGGAACTTATAATTTAAAATTTTTCATATATATTTTTTATTCACTTCATAAAACAAATAAAAAATATTTTAAAAATAATAATTTTATAATTTATTATAAAAAACTATAGAATAGTGTAACATAATATTAAAAATATAAAACATTGATTTTGAAACAAAAATAAAATCTTTTAAATTAAAAATATCTCAAATAAATTAAATATTTTTCTAAAAAATTTTTTTCAAAAATTTCAAAGTCATACTTATATACTAATTGTGTTATAAAAGATATGGTATTTTTAAAAATGCTATTTCTCACTATTCATCTAAACAATAGACTTTTTATTAAAAAATACATAAAATATATTCTAAGATAATATTATTTGGTTAAATCTAGATATTATATCCATTTTTTGAAATTCAGGTTCTAGAATTTATGAATTTAACCTTTAAATAAAATAATAATATATAATAAGACTATTTTTATAAGAAAATAATTTATTAAAATACTCGTTTTTATTATTTTAAATTTAGATAAAATGATACTAAAACTAACATTAATAAATTAAAATTATATTTTACTAACATTATCAATTAAAAATAATATACAAAGTTTTTCTAATAAAATGTAATGTTTATAAAAAAGGAAACATTTTGTGAAAATTATTTTTAATCAAAAAATGAACTATGTAAATTTATATAAGATGAACTTTATGTATATATAATAATTTATTTAATATTATTCATAAATTATAATTGAGGGACATTTTTTTAATGGTAATTTTTTTATCTGCATATATTGTTTTTTATTGTTCGATGTTGCATGTAGAACATTCTATTAACATTATATTTATTTAAGTAAATCACATAGTAAAATCTCAACTACAAGTGTCTATAAGATATAAATGTCTTTGGATTTAATTTATAATTATGTTTTATCTGTATAATCTTTGGTATTACTGGTGAACTCATATGTCCCCTTATAATAGGAATATAGATAATGATGAGTTTTTCTTTAACAATATGTGATAAATATCCCAATATAATGGGAGTGATTTATTCATTAGGAGTATATAATTTTCCATGTATTAAGAGGTGATCATGGGTATACTTCTAGAATTGATTTTCATATCTTGGAAATTATTATGACTTCAATGTCAAGAGGTCGAATAAATTTCTAAATACATATCATATTTCACTAAAGAATTGGTAATATGATTTTATAAGAAAAATTCCAATAAAGATATATTATATAGAATTTTTATACACTAGATACAGTTTGACCCGTGATGCTCTTGACAACGGACCAGAACCCCATAGAGCCCACTCATTGGGGATGCACTCAACTAGGAAACTAACTAGGCTGGGATCATATACTGTCCCCCAGCCAGCAGGGGATTTAATCTCGCCTCCGTCGAGAATCGAACCTGGGGCTCATAGGCATAATAGCCATAGGGGAGCTTACATGACTACCACTACGCCAATGGACTAGTGCTAGTTGAGTAAGCTCCCTAGTGGCTATTATGCCAGTCAGCCCCGGGTTCGATTCTTGATGGAGGGGATATTAAATCCCCCACTAGCAACGGACATTGCTTAAACCCGGCCCAGTTAGTGTCCTAGTTGAGTGCATCCATAGTGAGTGGGCTCTGTTGGGTTCTGGTCCGTTTTTAGGAGCGTTACGGATCCAAATTTTTTTTTCCCTTTTTGGGGGACCACGTGCCACTAACTGGGTCGCAGGTCGTGCACCCACAGCCCCAAACTCAGGTACAAGGCTCATTTGGGCCACTCTCTGGGCCGCTGAAAAGTATTGTCTTTGGGCCCTACCAGGATTTAATACGCCTCCCTTGTGATTTGAACCGGAGACCTCAGTCTTAACTGCCATCCAAGAGCATCATGAGTACCACTAGGCCATTGGTACTCGTGATGCTCTTGGATGGCTATTAAACATGAGGTATCCAGTTTGAATCGTGGGGGAGGCCTATTAAATCATGGTAGGGCCCGGGGACAATACTTTGCACTGGCCCAGGGAGTGGCCCAGATGAGCCCAGTACCCATGTTAGGGGATGTGGGTGCATGGCCTGCGACCCAGTTAGTGGCGCCTGGTCCTCTAAAAAGGCACCTTCAGTTGGCCCCCTGACACTCCCGACAAAGGACCAGAACCCCATAGAGACCACTCACTGGGGATTCACTAAACTAGGCCACTAACTGGGATAGGTTCAGATACTGTCACCCTACCAGCGGGGGATTTAATCTCACCTCTATCGAGAATCGTTCCTGGGGCTCACTGGCATAATATACAATGGAGAGCTTACTCGACTACCACTAAGCCAATGGAATAGTGGTTGTTGAGTAAGCTCCCCATTGGATATTTTTCCAGTCATCCCCAGGTTTGATTCCCGATGGAGGTGAGATTAAATCCACCGCTGGTAGGGGAAAGTATCTGAACCTGACCCATTTAGTGGCCCAGTTGAGTGCATCCCCAGTGAGTGGGCTATGCGGAGTTCTTTTCTGTTGTTGGGAGCTTCATAGGTCCAACAAAAGGCACCTTTTTAGCGGACCATGCGCTACTAACTAGGTCGCAGGTCGTGCACCCCAAGCCCCTAACTTGGGTACTGGGCTCATCTGGGCCACTCTTTGGGTCGGTGTAAAGTATTTTCCATGGGCCCTACCAAGATATAAAACGCCTCCCAAGAGATTAGAACCATAGACATGAAGCTTATTAGCCATCGAGGAGTGTCATGAGTACCATTAGAGTAAGCTTATTTGTGGCTATTAAGCCGGTTATCCCCACGTTCGATTCTCTATAGAGGTGAGATTTAATCTCCTGCTGGCAGGGGAACAATGCTTGAACCCGGCCTAGTTAGTAGCCTAGTTGAGTGCATCCCTAGTGAATGGTATCTATGGGGTTTCAGTACGTTGTCAGAAGCATCATGGGTCCAAAAAAAATGGAACATTTTTAGCGGACTATGCACCACTAACTTGGTCACAGGTCGTGCACCCCAAGCCCCAAACTCGTATACTAGGCTCATCTAGCCCACTCTCTGGGCCGATGCACAGTACTGACCCTAGGCCCTACTGGTATTTAATATACCTAACCAGTGATTCAAACTGGAGACCTCAGTCTTAACAGCCATCCTAAAGCGTCACGAGTACCACTAGTGGCCCAGATGAGCCCAGTACCCGCGTTAGGGGCTGGGGGTGCAGGGCCTGCGACCTAGTTTGTGGCGCGTGGTCTACTAAAAAGGAGCTTTTATTTGGACCCATAACGCTCCCGAAAATGGACAAGCACCCCACAGAACCCACTCACTAGGGATGCACTCAACTGTTCCACTAACTGGGCAGGGTTCAGATAGTGTCCCCTGCCAGCGGGGGATTTAATCTCCCCTCTGCCGAGAATTGAACTCGGGGCTGACTGAAATAATAGCCACCAGGGAGATTACTCATCTACCACTAGGCCATTGTCTTAGTTATAGTCGAGTAAACTCCACGGTGGCTATTATGACAGTGATCCCCAGGTTCGATTCTCGATGGAGGAAATATTAAATCCCCCACTGGCAGGGGGACAGTATCTAAACCCATCATAGTTAGTGGCCCAGTTGAGTGCATCCCCAGTGAGTGGGCTCTGTGGGGTTCTGGTCTGTTGTTGAGAGCATCATGGGTCCAATAGATGCTATATTCATTCCACTATTATTTTTTATGAATAATATAACATATATTTATGTAGGGGAAATGTTTTATTTGTAGTAAAAATCTAGGTAAAATAGAGTAGGTTGAACAATATATGAATATAACAGTCATAGTTATTTCATGGGTGAAAAGTTTTACTCAACCCATATCATTTTTGGAACAATATTACTTATTTTTTGTTTCATAGGACTTCCCTTATCTAGAAATTTTATGATGCCTTTCATCATTATTATCACTTGGATTAGAACATTAACTTGGACAATTCCCAAGATCCCAATATTTACGATAGTTAATTGTCAATGGTAATTTAATTCATACTCTTTTTCATTCACCTTTTTGACTGATTAGTTCATTTTTTCTTGTTAACTAGCAACTTTATTCCCTCTTTTTCCCTATATAAGTCATCTTCAAGTTCTCTTTATATGCTTTCCTTGGGATTCTTCAAAAGAATTTGACACTGATGAAATTTAACATTCTTTAATTTAACATATTTTTCAACCAAAATTCATTGACACACTATCCTTACTTTAGTTATTTTTTTTGTAAAATAAAAAAAATTAATTTATTAATCATAATTCATGATATTTGGTTTAATATATACACTATATTTCTGCCTCCTACTATTATACCAATAACTTTCTCATTTGTACGATCTTCACAATTTCTTTTATATTTATTTTTAAATTTGTTTTTTAGACATTATCCATCACATAATACCAGATGGTTTTAATATGAGTGATAAATAATTTATATCATTTTTGAATTATCAAAAATGAATGTATGTAAAACTCATCCCCAAAATATATAAGTCTTTAAAATCATATTATTTTATTTCATTCCTCACTAAATCACTCTCTGGTCAATGTAGGTTTCTTTTGGTTGGGTAATCTAACACACTAGAACTTAATTCCATAATATAATACATCTTTTATAATCTCTCAGAAAGATAATGTGATTGACTAAATCATATCCCCTAAGACTGTATTTTTGTGTTTTCAGTCATTGTTCCACTCATCATGAACAGAGGGAAGATCATGTTGATACTCAACCGGCATTTTCCATGGTGATTACCCAATGGATAAATTATTCCATAATAGTTTCCACTTTCTTTTCCCATGAAACATATGTAATTTATAGTAAAACAACAAATTCAATAGTTTACCAAAATTTCTAGCTGTTATCTTATATTTAGACATATCCCTTACACTAATCTCAATTTTTTCAATTATTATATCTTATAATAATCCATAAAATAAAAGAACTAATCAAAAAATTAACTAGACCTTAATTTGATGAAAAATTAGGTACCCAAGGCCTAAAATTCATGGTGTGGTTCTAGAAAATATTCATTAAACAGTATATTGATAATAATTAAAATAACCCAAGATAAAAAAATATTTATTTTACATCATTCAAATAAGTTAATCATTATATCTCACAAATAAATTTGAAATCATAATAATTTAAGGTTTAGTGACTTTAGGGACTAGTTACATTATAAGCCTATTTTAAAAAACATGTGAAAATTTCTATATAATTGAACCACACTAGACTCCCTTCTAGAATTCTCTAAAAATACACTCATTATTATAACCCAGCGAAATGGAAATATATGAAATGAGGTTACCTCAAATTATCATTAAGAAAAAAGGATCATCAATATTTCATCACGGGTTAGATTATAATAATATGGTAAAACACGGGTATTCCATAAAAGATGTAAATTGGTCATGATAGAAGGACATGTAATCTCAAATATACACACATAAACCATGAAAAATGTGTATATAATCCTGATATGTTAAACATGATCAAATGATAATATTTTTTTGAATATAACCTAAAAATACTTCATAATAATAACCATAGGGAAAAATAATATTGTGGACCTAGCTAACTGTGTGAGGTATATGATCAATTTTTTTATCCTATATAATATTCATTTGTTTATTACCCTATCTTGTGATCTTAGATAATACACATATTATTCACAATCAAAATTATAAACCAAACTAATTAGTATTGGGTTTACACGAAGTCTTTTGAACCTTGATAATATGCATCGGGTTCATCCCCATTCTTATAAACCTATCTAATCCACATCATGATCACAGTCATTCATTTAAACCTAGTTAATAGACATTATTTTTTTGCTTTTAATTATTATCTTATGAGGTATAAAACCATAACCAATTCATTGGAGGGTGACAAATAACCCCGTTGTTCATTTATCCATACATATATATTCTACTCGAAATCAATCTTTCATTATATCAAAATGAAAAAATGGATCAAAAATAAGTTTCAAATCCACATCAAATAGAATCCCAAAATGATATAGTTCTAAAACTAATATAAGATGATAATCGCATTGAAAATAAATTCTTATATAATGATATTAAATAAATTTATTTAAATTTTTTTTTTTAATTATTCATATTATATTTACACTGTAAAGATATAGGGTATATGGTTAATTCAATAATATATCTAATCAATTAATGTAGGGAATCATAGTGAACAACCTTAAATCAATGGATGGATATATCGAGTATTCACTAAGTAAAGTCATTAGAATATAGATCCGATTTATGAATAATTGATGACTATACAAGACAAAGTAAACGATGGATTGTTTCTCTAGTATAGAAGAACATTACATAAGACATCATGATAAAGAATAAATATCATCAAATTTAGAGATAATCTTTAATCCTTTATAAGTTATTTCAAAGAATGTAGTCTTATATAAAATATACATTATGAGAATTAAAAAAATACCTTTTGAAATAATAATGCTTTTTAACATTTTTAAAAACATTAATTTTAATAGAAATATTTTATAAAACAAACATAATAATAATTTATTTTTGAAAATATGAAAATGTGGATAGAATGTTCCCTAGAAAAATTAACAGATTAAGAAAACATGAGTTCGCATTAAAAATGTTAAAAAAGATTT
Source organism: Viscum album (assembly GCA_963277665.1). Classification (NCBI taxonomy): domain Eukaryota; kingdom Viridiplantae; phylum Streptophyta; class Magnoliopsida; order Santalales; family Viscaceae; genus Viscum; species Viscum album. The sequence goes on along the minus strand of OY728148.1, from coordinate 303,688,214 downwards.
ATTTCATAGTTTTGAAAAAGATCAAATGTATAGAAAATGTTAAAAAATAATTTTAAACTATTAAATATCGTAAAAGTTTTATAATATACCCTCAATACATTTTTGTGTCACTTATAAGGACATTCATAAAAGTGACCCATGAATATGGTAATTAATGAGGAGGATTATGAATAAAAAATAGGTACGGTTGGATTCATTAAAGAAAACCATTAGGCTAAATATGAGTCAATGGGAATTAAACCTTTTAGAGACTTTTAAAATACCATGATTAATAAATTAAAAATATGAGGTATTTTAGAAAGAATTCAAATATCACCAATGGATTATCTTTAAAAAATAATCATGGTTTAGAGATTATATTAACAATGAAAATCTTCTGATTTGAGTAAAATTTTAGTCCAAACTCCTTTTAGGAGAGATATTTACATTTAACATAAATGAAAGTGAAAAAAATATACTTCATGATACAAGATATAAACTGGGATGTGTAAATGACATTTAAAAAAATATGCTGTGAAAAATAAAACACGTCCAATGGATTAGAAAATCAGACAAAGAGACCCTTACATCATTGGAATCCATTAAATCTAATGATATTTTACCAATAACCACAATATGGTTCTTAAAGATTAATTATTTATATGAATATGGAAAAATAAATCCATCATCATGTAATCACACCAAATCAAATATATTTGGGCACATAATATCAAATATGTTTTGTGAAATTAAATTTGATTCAAATAACCCATTACCTTAATTCCAATATTCTACTAAATCTATAGAATATTATATATAACAAAAAACTATCCTAATTAACTATATGAAAACATTATTCATATCTATACCCATTAATATACTTAATTTAAAATTATTCCATAAATGTATATTAGTTACTTTTTATCTATTTTTCATATCAGGAGGAAGTAATCAAGATCTTTTTCAAATAGTTCTCTAATAGCGGTGTTTTATTCATTTTTTCCTAATATTAATCATTATCATATCATAAAATTTATAGGAATTAATTCCATATAATTTCTTATAATTTCATAATTTCATTGTATGGTAGTTTTTGTTACTATCCTTAAAGATGAAATGAACGATGAGAATCTTTCAGTGTTTTTTACCTGACAAAAAATGGTATATTAATTAATGGTTTTAAAATTTATTTTTCCATTATAGAACAAAAATAAAGTATTTATTTAGTTATTATTATATAATATTATAAATAATTATGTTCTCATAGTTATCCAAGATATTATTTTATATCATTTTTCAAGTAGGTAGTTAGACCAACCCAAAACTTTACATATCAAAATTAATACATGAGTATGGTTATGAGAGTGGCTTATTTTTGAATAATTTAATTATTAAAAATGTAAAGACCCATATTTTCCATGTAATCTTTTTAATTATATGGGAATATTACGAGTCTGCAAAAATTGACGGCGCGTCATTCCGAGGCCCGTAGTGCCCAGAATGAATTTCTGACCTTTTTTGGGATCATTCAGTAAACGTGCGAGTGGGTTATTGTAACTATTGACCCGGTGCTCGGAATTGAAATCTAAGGATACTTTTGAGCTCGCAGCACCAGTATTTGATTAAGGATACCTTCACCTCGACCATAGTAGGTTAAGGGAGGAAGTTAGTTTTTTTGGTTTTTATGGGAGAAAATAAAATAAAGTAGCTTTATTTTATTTTTAAAATTTAATCCTCCCAATTTGAATTTAGTGGTGGGGACCACCCAACCCTCGAGCTCCCTCTTTAATGAAGGAGGTGGCTCTTGTTTTCTTTTCAAATTAATTGTGATGACTTTGATAAACTAATTTCTCCAACCTTAAATTAAATTAATAAACTTAATTTAGTAGGTTGGCTCTTCATTTTGGTGGAATTGGGGATGTGTTGGAAAGGGGAGGCTTGGGATAGAACTTTCGAGAAATAGTACCTCCAAATAAAGAACGTTCCCTAATAAATAATGAGGAACCAACCCCATTCCTAGATCAAAAGCATCTTGCAAAAGCAACAAACATCGACGTTCATCAACAACTTTGTCTTCTTCCTCTCACCTCCTCCTTTGGAAAACTGTGGTAGGGAATGTAGTTTTGAATACCCCTTACCATGTTCTTGTCAATATTCTATATTTAAGAACAATTATGCCACTTGCTACCATTATAATGTAGAGGGTGCGGACCAAATGAACACAGCCCGACCCCTATACATCCTTTGTGGTTTATGATGGTCCTGAATCGATGGAGACATTCCATGTCGATTGTGGGAGTTTTCGGAATGAAGAACAGGTCATCGGGGCGCACTCGGGGACCCAAGGAATGTCACCGGAAACCCGTTCTAGAGACCGGCACTATGGCTGGCCTTGACGATGTCGGTGGCGGGACCGCACCACCAAAGAAATGTTGCAGCCCATCGGTCGCGGCAGAACATTGGTAGTGGTTGACGCACCGTCGGCCGCACGAAGGGGCGGAGGCGCGTGACCACGCGATCAGGAATGCAAGAGCCACGACATGAGGCTGTGGCATCGAAGGAGGGTGGTAGGCTCACTACTGGCCGCTAGGGGTGGTGTGTCGCGGGACCGCTCCACGGAGGAGGGCTGGCTGTTCGGCTATCCGGGGATTTGAGTTGGACCCGGGGTCCCGCATGCCAGTTGTCGGCAGCATGTGGCGCCAGCCGGTCGGCTACCCAACTTAAATGGATGGGCCATTCGGGGTACCTAGAGGGAACCTCCCCCTTTGGAGGCGGTTACGGTGGACCCCACTATGGGGCCACCCAGCCGTGGGCGGGTTGCGACCCTCCTATGGGCCGCCCAGCATGGGCCGCCAAGCGGGTCAGGCCATGCCTGCGGGCCGGGCCGGACCCCGGGGGCCGGGCCAGACCCAGCGGGCTGGACCGAACCCATCTGGCCAAGTCGGACCCAGGGTTGGACCTGGGTCGGGTTGGTTCGACCCGAACTAGGTTGGGTCGGACCGGACTCGAACCAACTTCGACCCATTTCCACTCTTTCAGTCATAACATGAGCTACGGGCTTCCGTTTGAAAAACCGTATGTGGTGCTGGAAACCTGGGATCGAGTCAGTTCTTTTGGTATGCCCCAATTGATATTTGAGTAAATTAAGGTTATAGTCTATATGGATCTAACACTAATCTAACAAGGCCCTTGGGACTAAGAGGCTAATAACTTACAAACCAGGTGTCCGATGGACGCACTGTCGATTGGCTTGAGACCCCTATTAAATGGAGGTACTTTGGGATACATCTTCAGGGGACCTCATGATAGTTGGAGAATCAACCATTGGCATGAGAGGAGGACCCTCCCGGAATCAAGTGAGTTAGTGCGGGAACCCTATGGCTGGCTGTAACATGAGAAAGGGATCCTATGTGAGTCTTTACCTTGGGATCTAACGTGGGTCTGTATTCAAGGATCCCACTTGGATCCACTCTATAAATCCATGTTGGACAACTCTAGGATCCTATGTGGGTATACTTTACAAGGATCCTATATGGTTTTTATGATTTAGGATCCTACATGGGTTTGCCTCTCAACAGAGTAAGATGATCCGGTAGTTACATCTAATCATATTTACTACCGTACCTAACTTACACCTTGTGTGAGATGAGTCTTTACCTTTGTGGTAATCATCTGTGTGGTGTAACTTTGTGGTTCATAAATTTGTGGTTATACTTTTTTGTTATTCTTCTGTGTGGCGTTACCTCTGTGGTACTCACCTTCGTGGTGTTAACTTCCGATATTCTTTTCTACATGGGACAGTTGATCTTTGGGCTGTTGAGTTGGCCCTTGTGTTTCCTCATGATTGAGATTGGTTTACTCAATAACTTAGGTATATGTATGGTTATATACCTATGTAGGGTTGAATACTTTTTCATTCATTATGGTTTATCCTTCATGGATTTTGAGAGACCTTCCAGGGTCTGGGGGTCCCTATTGAGTTTTGTTATACTCACCCTTGCATGGGCTATGCCCAAACCATGTTCTGTTTGGTGCAGATGATGGGTAGTGCTAACTAAGGATGAGAGTAATAGGTTTGGAAGTAGCTCGAAGGGGTAAACTAGACGTGGCAAACTGCAGATGCAATAGTTTGAGAGATGTACCTACCCTTCAGTAAGGATCCTCGGTGGGTGTTTACAAGAGATATTTCCTATTTCACTTGTACTTTTTTGTTTACATGAACTTTTTAGTTGGGCTTGAATTCTGACCCCTTTTTCATTCTGTACACACCCTGTTTACTATATAGTTTTAATTGGTTCTTGTATCCTCCTTTGTGCTTAGTTGTGTGAGTTTATAGGTTATAAAGGCAATGCCTTCCCAGTTTTAGGGAATACGCCTTTTTGTGCTAGTCTCCAACCCCTGGCCTATGGAAGTTGGGCATGGGGTAGTCATGGAACGGGCCCCAGGGGACGGGTCATGATAAATTGGTATTAGAGGATTCGGTTCTACCATAGAACATTGGACTCTGATCTTTTAACGGCAATGGTGTTAAGTGTTATGAGTGTGGTTATCAATTTAGGGAATCCAGTGTTGGTGCGGAAGCCAACGTATCCATACACTAGGACCCTGACTTCTGATTTCTGACTCACTGCATGAAACCACTAATTGCTTGTGTGAATGGAAAAGTTTTCTTTGTCATCTCTTTGAGTCAGCTCACCAGGTATAACTTATTGATTGTGTCGCACCTGTTTCTTTTCAAGATGCCTCCACCCAGATAGCCATCTAGGGTTCCAGGAAGAGAATGTGATGACAACCCACTAAGCAAGGATGCCATGGTTCAAGGATCTTTATTAGTAGAGGCACTATCTATACCATTACTCGTTGGGACACCAATGCCACCAGCCCAAGAAGTAGAGGGTGCAGGCCGCTTGAGCACATTGAACGAGTTCCAGTGCCATAGGCCACCAAATTTCAGGGGTGATATGGACCCAAAGGTGGATGAGGATTGGATGGAGACCATGGTGAGAGTCTTATGACTGGTAGGGAAACCATCTGATCTCATAGTGATCCTTGCCGCCAGTCTTATACAGGCAACAACAGGCTGATGGTAGAGCTTGATGTTCCAGGTTCACGATGAGATGTCATTTCTCTAGGCAGACTTTGAGAGCCTGTTTTGGGTAGAGTTTGTCACAGCGACCCTTCACGCAGTGCGCATACAGGAGTTGTTTTCAGTTTCACTTGTACTTTTTAGTTTACTTGTACTTTTCAGTTGGTATTCTATTCTGGTGGTTTTTTCTTTCTGTATACACCCTATTTACTATATAGTTTTACTTTGTTCTTATATCCTTCTTTGGTGGAATTGGGGAATTGTTGGAAAGGGGAGGCTTGGGGGGGAACTTTGGAGAAACACTACCTCCAAATGAAGAACTTGCCCCAGCAAAGAATGAGGAAATGACATCGAGCCCAGATCGGAAGCATTTTTCGGAAGCAATGAATGTCAACATTCTTTAATGACTTCTTCTTCTTCCTCACGCCTCCTTATTTGGAAAATCAAGGAAGGGAATGTTGTTTTGAATACCCCTTACCTTGTTCTTATCAATCTTCTTGACTTAAGAACAATTATTCCACTTGATACCGTTCTAACGTGGTGGGTACGGGCCAAAAAAACATATCCTGACCTATCTAAAACCTTTGTGGTATATGATGGTCTTGAATCGATGGAGACGTTCCTAGTCGAGTGTTGGAGTTTTTGGAATGAAGAACGGGCCACCGGGGTGCGCCCGATGGCCCGAGGAACATCGCCGACAACCCGTGTCGATGACCAGAACCGGTGGGGCTCGAGAGTGGCATTCGGCACTCTGGCAGGCCACAATGATATCAGAAGCACTACTGTGCCATCAGACAAAGTTGGTGGCCCTTTGGTCGTGGTTGATTAAGGGCGACGGCCGGCGCACGACCGACCGCGTGAAGGGTGTGGCAGCGCGCGACCGCGCAGCCAGGCGTGTAGGAGCTGTAGGATGAGGTTATGATGGCGAAAGAGGGTGGTCAGCTTGTTTCTAGCCGCTGGTGGTGGCGTAGCGTGCAACCGCGCTGTAGAGGATGGTTGGTCATCAGGCTAGACGGGGAGCTGAGCAAGACACGGGGTCCCACGTTCCAGCTGTCAGCGCCACGTGGCATCAGTTGGTTGCCTAACCAACCTAAACAGCTTGGCCGTTTGGGGTACCCAAGGGGCGCATCACCCTTGGGAGGAAGCTAGGGTGGACCCCACTATGGGGGCACCGAGCCACGGGGCAACCGCAGCCCTCCTATGGGCTGCCCAGTACAGACCGCACCACGGGCTGCCAACGGGCCGCCAAGATGGTCGGGCTGTGCTGGTGGGCTGGGCCAGCCCCAGTGGACTAGTTCGACCCGAACAGGTTCAGGATGGCCCCGGTCAGGTCGGACTGGACACAGACCATCTTTGACCTCTTTCCACTCTTTCAGCCATAACTTGAGCTACGGGGCATCCGTTTGAAGAACCGTCTGCAGTGCCAGATACCATGGATCGAGACGGTCCTTTTGTTATACCCTAGTTGAGATGTGGATAAAGTTTAGGTATGGACAGTTTGGATCAAGCATTAATCCAACTGGGACCTTGAGGCTAAAAGGAGAATAACTTACAAATCGGGCATCTGATTGACACATTGTGTTTTGCAAGATACCCCTATTACGTGGAGGTCCTTTAGGATACTTCTTCGTGGGACTTCATGGCAGTTAGAAAATTGAATAGTGGCTTGAGAAGCAGACCCTCCCAGAATCCAGTGAGCTTAGTGAAGGAACCCTTTGGCTGGTTGTAACATGAGAAAGGGATCCTATGTGGGTATGTTCCTTGGGATCCTACGTGGGTCTGTGTTTGAGGATCCCATATGAATCTTCTGTAGTAATCCAAGTGTGACTACTCTAGGATCCTACGTTGGTCTTCTGTACTAGGATCCTACATGGTTCTGATTATTTTTTATCTTACGTGGGTTTAATGATTTATGATCCTACGTGGGTCCACCTCTCAACATAGTAAGATGATTCAGTAGTTATATCTAATAATCTTTACTACCATACCTATGTTATACCTGGTGTGACCTAAGTCTTTATATTTGTGGTAATCATATATGTCCTACCGAGGATCCTACCTAAAGGGTAGGTATAGCTCTCGAACTGTCGTCTCTGCGGTATGCCATGTTTAGTGTCCACCTCAGATCTACTTCTAGACCTGGGACTCTCGTCCTCAGTCAGCACTATCTGTTGTTTGCACCAAACACAACAAGGTTCAGTCATATCCCATGCAGGGGTGAGTATAATGATACTCAGTAGGGATCTTGAGACCCTCAAAGGTCTCAAATATTCCACAAAGGTTAAACAAAAAATCATGAAAACAACTGACAACCCTACCAAGGTATATACCCATTCATATACCTAAGTTGTCGAGTAAACCCATCTCAATCATGAAGAAACACAAGGCTCAACTCAACATCTCAAATCTCAACTGTCCCACGTTAGAAATAATACCATGAAGTAAACCTCACGAAGGTGAGTACCACAAAGGTAACGCCACACAGAAGAATACCACAGTGGTATCACCACAAAGGTGGGGGTGTTAGAGCGAGCCCTCTTAGTGGATAGTTTTTTTGCTAAGCAGTCACCAGCAGCATGACCCACCACTAGGCATCACATAGCGAAGTCTTCTACAGTTGGAAGCAGGCAGATGTCACAGAGGTCCAAGAGGACCATACCTATAGGTGGATGACAACAGGATTCGGGTTCTGTTATGCGAGGCACCCAAGACAGAGCCATCCCTATGAAGAACAGATAGTGTAACACATGTAGTGGGTAGGGTCACATGGCTCATGACGGCCCGAACCATTGTACAAATGATCAACAGACGGTCGAAGGACCTCCCAGGTAGAGACAGTGGTTTGACCGAGGAGGTCTGTAGGGAGAAAGCAGACGAAGAACAAGAGATGTCCATGCAGCTGGTGGTGGGCGACGATTCGAGGTGTTACTGCCACCACCACCAGGTGGTCCACCCCAACCGCAGGGAGCTGGTGGATAGGGGTGAGACCAGCTCCAGGCTGCTAGGGCCTATGACCACGGCGCTCTGAAGATGATACAAGGTACGATCTGTGTCATCTACACCTTAGCTGCAGTACTTATAGACACAGGTTCCAGTCATTCGTTTATTTCCACTTACCTCATTCGGAGCTTGGAGATTTTGGTGGAGTTTTTGGCTCAATCCTTACATCTAGAGACTCATATGAGAGAGTATTTTATGATTAAACACCAGTTCTGGTATTGTGAGCTTACTCTCGGAGGTGAGATATTAGGTTGGGATCTTCTAGTAGTGGCATCGAGGCCTTACAATGTCATCTTGGGTATGGATTGGTTATCTATATTCCATCCCCAGATCGACTGTATTAGTCGAAAAGTGTAGTGTTTCCGCAAGGATGGGACTAGTTTTACCTTCACCAGCAAGAAGAGAGACATTTTAGCATCAGTTGGACTTACCTAGAGGATAGTGCAGTCAATATCTCATCAGTTTGTTAGCCTTACCCTTGGAGCAGTTGATGTGAAGAGTCCGAGCTATCCTGTAGTGGTTGACCAATATGTAGATGTCTTCCCTGATGATGTTCTGGGTCTACCTCCTCACATGGAGGGGGACTTTTACATTGACTTTTACCCAAAGATGACATTGATATCTACACCAACATATCAGATGGCTCTCACAGAGCTTCGTGATCTATGGGTATAGGTGGAGGATTTATATGGGAAGGGGTTCATCCAGCCCAGTGTTTCTCCTTGGATAGACTTGATTTTGTTTTCCAAGAAGTCGGATGGGAGCTTGAGACTTTGTGTGGACTATCAGAGCCTGAACCAGGTGACCATGAAGAACAAGTACCCACTTCCGAGGATTGAAAACCTCTTTGATCAGCTGAAGGGAGCACGATGGTTCTTGAAGATAGACCTCAGGCCAGGCTATCACCAGCTCATAGTACGATATGAGAATGTGTAGAAGATGGCTTTGAGATGTCAGTACGGCCATTATGAGTGTTTGGCCATGCCCTTCGGCATGACCAATTCTCCATTAGTGTTCATGGGACTCATAAATAGGATATGTCAGGAATACCTTGATCACTTTTTAGTAGTCTTCATCAACAACATTCTGACCTAATCGACTACTGAGGTGGAGCATTCCTATCATTTTCAGGTAGTTATGGACACACTTCGAGAGCACCAACTTTATGGTAAGCTCTCGAAGTGCCAGTTCTGGATCCAAGAGGTTCAATTTCTGAGACATGTCATCTCAGAGGCTGGAGTTGTGGTGGATGTAGTTAAGATTGAGGCAGTACTTTCTTGGGAGCTACCCAGGAGTGTGATGTAGGTACGGAGTTTCCTAGGTTTGGCTGGATACTACTAGAGATTTGTGTCGGATTTCCCTAGATTTTCATCACCTTTATCATCATTGATGAAGAATGGGAACCCTTTGTGTAGTCGGAGAAATTTCAGCACAGTATTTAGGAGCTGAGTCAGAGGCAGACTAGTGCCCCCATCTTGAGGCTTCTAGAGGAGGGTGTTGGGTACGTAGTCTACTGCGACGCATTAGGGACCAGGCTTTAATGTGTCCTGATGCAGGAGTGAGTAGTTATCACATATGGTTCTCGACGTCTGAGATAGCATGAGAAGAACTATGCAACCCATGACCTTGAGTTAGCCGGAGTAGACTTTTCTTTGAAGATGTGGCCACAATATCTGATTGGTGAACATTTTACGGTCTACTCTAATCACCAGAGTCTCAGGTATATCTTCTCCCATAAGGACCAGAACCCAAGACAGTGAAGTTTTCTTGAGTTTCTCAAGGACTATGACTTCAAGATTGTCTATACTCCTGTTAAAGATAATTTTGTAGTAGATGCACTCAACATGAGATCTCGTATACATCTTCTAGGTGAGGCAATGGAGCAGCTAGCTGCTTTGTAGATATCCATTGTGAATCAATTTGGAAAATCTTTTCTTCAGTCTCTTACAGTCAATCCCCCACTGCTTAAGCGAGTCAAGGAGGCGCATTGTAAGTACACTGACTGCGAGGATCGACGTGCTCAGATATCCAGAGGACATACCCCTAATGAATTTTCTGAAGGTGGGGAGCATGACATCCTTTTCAGAGGACGTACATCCTAAATAAAATTATTATTGGCCTCCCAAATTGAAAACACAAATAAAATGAGAGAATTTTTGAATTATTTGTTAAATATAAAGGCCTAAACTATTTCTTAAATATAAAACATATATAAGAGTAGTTTTTGGAAATATGGATATAGAATCTTATATATGAATTTTAGATATCACTAATTGAAATGAAATTCACAATGGTGTTCTATAAATTTGAAAAAGTAGGGAAGCAATTGAAAAACCCATTTGGTGATCCAATGCCAAGTCTTAGTTAATTCCATTTACACATGGGAATAAATATTGTAAATAGAAAAATGAAATAGTAATGACCAAAAACTCACTACTTCATAATCCAACTCCAAATATTACTCAATATCACAGGGTTCATCCTCTTAGACAACGTCAGCAATAAAAATTCCCTTTTTATGATGGAAAAAAGGTGAAAATACCCCAAACATGGAAAACTATAAGAATAACGTTCCTTTACTTCTAAATATGAATGTTTCCTTGAATTTCTCATGCTTCCCTTGAGAAAAATTTGGTCTTGTTTCTGAATAACATGTGACCCAATGATATAATTTTGAATAATTTCTCTGATTTTGACACCTTCTACTAGATTCAGGGGTATAATATTCAAGAATTTTTCATCATAAAATACATACTCCATAAGGTGATTCATAGTGGGAATAGAAAATTAGGTAAACCCATGTCCTGTTTGTACCCAATATTTACTACATTTATAGATAAAAGAGGATAGGGTCATGAATTCCCAAAAACATATATATAAAAATAATATGACTAGATATTTTTGAAATCAAACACCCATGTACATCCAATTGTCAAGTTATGATTGAATAACAATTTATACCCCCAAATACTATCTATGGAACCTAAAGTGGAATATTTATCATTATAATATCTAAGATTATTTGTAAATGATGTTTATAGAATAAGCCACATGAAGAAGATCCCTTTTTTCAATAAATTCAATATATAATCTCATTAATTTTTTACCCATCACTATGAGGATGATAACTATACCACCAAATTGGATTTTCATTAGACAAGGAGTTATAATTTGGATCAGTTAATTCCATCCACTTAACATTCCCATTTTCTAATGAGTTTCTCACTTATCAACTTGAGTGAACGATCAATAATCCGGGAGGAGGCCATAAATAATGTAAAGACCCATAAAATTGAAGGAATGTTTTTTTCTTAATTTTCTTTGTGATTTTACAAGAACGCGGTTTCTGACGGCACTTGATTCCGAGGCCCGGTGTGCCTGGAATTTCTATCTGAAGTTTAGCTCGGGTACGTTCAGTGAACGAACGAGCGGGAATTTCTAACTTTTGAACCAGTGCTCGGAATTGAATTCTGAGGGCACCGATGCAATGGCAGTGCCGGTATTTTCCTAGAAACACCTTTTTCGGAGTTGTGTTTTCACGAGAGAAGTTGATAAAAATTGTGGAATTTAAAATAAAAAATTAACTACAATTTTTATTTTTCTTTTAAGTGGTTAAAACCTTTGGGTGGAAGTTGGGGGAAACCACCCAACATCCCATGGGAGGTTATGAGGGTGGTGGGGCCCACATAAACCCTACCCCTTCATATTCTCTAACCCCCCTCAACTCACCATTAATTTTGAAAAATTAAGTTAATTAAATAGGTGAGTTAGTTTTGAATGTTTAAAATTCAAATGCTTAAGTTATGTTGATAAAATAAGTAAGCGACTTATTTTATTTTTGTTGGGGTCTTGTTACATTGAGAGTTTTTGAGAGAAAAGCTAAGGATCTTGAAGAACTTCTTCCTCTTCGACGAAGAACGTGAAAAATGTTGGGTTCCTCGGAGATCAACGTCTCCTTCAGCGACGTCTCCTTCCGTGACGGTTTTCTCCGCGACGAATCCTCGCTCAACTTGTTTGACAAGGTAGGGTTTTATGCATTTATATTTTGTGTTTACTTCCATAGTTTTATTCCTTTAAAATTGAACCACCTGTTACCACAATAACGGGAGGAGGTTGGACCACACGAACACGACCGACACTCCTCCCCTTTTTGGTTGCTTGATATTGATGTGACACGAGAAAGGAAACGCGGTGCCAAAGCACCGCGCGGGAATTGTTAAGGGAGGGACAGAGAAGTGCGGTGCCGTCCAACCACGCCATTGGAGACAAACTAATCTGCGGCGCCATCGCGCCGCGCCGTAGGAGACGAATCAAAGACGTGGCACTGTCGCGCCGTTCCGGAGGACCACGAAAGCACCGCGGCCGGAGTTGGGCCGTGGAAGAGGGGCATGGAGCCGTCGTTCCGCGCCGAACGAACCATGGTCACGGCCAGTTCCGGGCCACGGTGGAGCAGGGAGACCGGCTACCAGTTCTGGGCCGCCGGCGTCGGAGCAGGGGGGACCGGCCGTCACCGGTCCCGTGGCGGCAGAAGCCGGCTGGCCGGAGCGGGCCGTCCGGTCAAGGGAAAAGACGGGTGTTACAAACCCACGGCTAGCCAGCTGAGCAGCCCCATAAAGGGGTCATGGTTTCAAAACAGGGGGGCAGCCCCCCCCCCTCCCCTCATCTGCTCGGACGAATGGCCGAGCCTCCTGGCCAGCGCATCGGGCCACCAGCACGCCGGGCCGCCGATCCGGGCTGTGCCCAGGTCAGGCCGGGCCGCGCCCAGGTCAGGCCGGGCCGCACCGGCCAGGCCGGGCCATGCCCAAACAGGCCGGACCCAGACACGAGTCGGGTCAACCCGGTTCGGGCCGACCCAGGGGGTACCGGGTTGGGCCAGAACCCCCTAATACCCAACCTCTTTTGGTTTGTTTCCCATAACGTGAGCTACAAGCCTCCGATCGACGAACCGTCAGTTGCGATGTGATCCTTAGATCGAGACGGTCATTTCAGTATATCTCACTCAAGGTTTCAGAGTACCTTTAGTTCAGCCGGGTTGGTTCGTACATGAAACCAACCGGGCCCTTGGAGCGGAAACGCTTATAACATGAGCTCCGGATGTTCGATTTATGTGTCGTCGACTTTGTTGGTTTCCTCTAGGTGAGACGGACCTATTGGATTACTCCGCTCGAGGTTTTGACGCAATTGGAGTATGGTCGGGGATGTTTTAACTTAAAAACCAACCTGGCCCCTGTGACGAAAAAGCCAATAACTCCCAGACCGAGCGTCCGATTGACGTGCCGTCTGTGACATTGAGTTCCTGTTGATGATACAAAACTTTTGGATACATCAACTCTAGAATATATGTCAGTTGATGTATCATCCCCTCAGCTCATGGAGCAGACACTCCCGAACGAGCTTGCTGTGTGCGGGAACCCTAGAGTTGGCCTCGACTACGACGACAACGATGACAGTGCAGAAATCCTTCGTGGATTCGATGGCGACGACTACAGCACTCAGTGATCCTATGTGGATTAGTACTACAGATCCTGTGTGGTTCCGATCCTATGTGGGTCAACGCTCAACGGTCTTGTGTGGGCCAGCACCTACAGATCCTGTGTGGGTCCGATCTTGTGTGGGGCATTGTGGGGGTTAGTTACCTACCGATCCTTTATGGGTCATAGCAGGGGTTAGTACCTATCGATAATTTGTGGGTCAGACGGCTTAGATGAATCAGTGGCAATATCTGATCATCTCTATAGTCATTCGAAGAAGTATACCTGTGTGAGCTGAATCTTGTTTTTCTTTCCTATGTGGATTTTGTTGTGCTATCCTGTGTGGATTATGCTTTCCTATGTGGATTGTATTGTGCTATCCTGTGTGGAATACGTTATACATTCCTGTTTGGATTTGGTTGTGTTTTCTTATGTGGACTGGGTTGTACTTGGGCTCGGATGTTGGAGCCAAACTAGAATTCATGACTTAGGTATATGTATGGGTATATAGCTAAGTAGTGTCTGATGTTACTTATTGATTGTATCTTTCCTTTGTGGATTATCCTTTGTGGATTCTGAGAGACCTTCGGGGGTCTTGGGGTCCCTAATGAGTAGCTTATACTCACCCCTTCACGGGCTATGCCCACACTATGTTGTGTTGGTTGCAGACGATGGATGGCACTGATCGCGGTTGAGGCTTGCGGAGCAGGTCGGTACCCGGAGGTGGACCACTAGGCGAGACGTACTCGGAGCGGACGGCTGGACCCGAGGAGCTGTGGAGGCTATTTGTACTCACCCTTCAGGTGGGACTTCCACTGGATGGCTCGAGGCTGCGGCTTTACTTTCAGTTGCTATTTTTCCTTTCCAGTTGTACTTTACTTTCAGTTTGGGTTTGTATTCTGCTCCGCTTACTCTTCTGCACTTACGGTTGTACCCAGTTTCTACATAGTGTTTTCTTCTTCTACTTGCTTTCTCTGTGGTGTTTGTTTACTTTACAAAGTGAATTCTTTCCCTTTTTACCGGGATTTACGCCTTGGTTCTTGTAACTAGCCCCTAACCTATGGAAGGCGGGCTTGGGGTAGTCATGGAATGGGCCCTGAGGACGGGTCATGACAAATTGGTATCAGAGGAGTTCGGTTCTACTGCAGAACTCAGGACTCTGATCTTTTTATATGTGAAGCAATAGTATTAAGAGTATTGAGTGTGGTTATCAGTCCATGGAGTCAAGTGTTGGTGCGGCGGCCGACGTATCTGTACATTAGGACCCTGACTTCTGATTTCCGACATAATGAACGAAAATATTGATTGCATGTGTGTTTCAAGTTTTCTTGGTGATTACTTTATGTTAGCTCACCAGGTATACTGTTTGACCATGGCGCACTTATTTCTTTTCAAGATGGCCCCACGACGGCAGCCAGCTAAGGTTCCGAGAGTTGTGCATGACGACAGCCCACCAAGTGACGAGGCCTCGGTACAGGGCCCTTTGACAGAAGAGGCATCAGCTGTACCTCTACCCACCGAGCCACCGATGCTACAAGCCCCATCCACTGATGATGCATGTCGCCTTAGTGCACTGAACGAGTTTCAGCGCCAGTGACCGCCCAGGTTCTGTGGGGAGATGGACCCCTAGGTATCCGAGGATTGGCTGGAGGCAGTGGTACGAGTTTTCATGTTAGTGAGGACACCAGCAGACCTCATGATGATCCTCGCAGCGAGCCTCCTGCACGCGGTAGCATGCAGATGGTGGAGCTTGATGCTCCAGGTGCATGATGAGGCATCTCTTCTCTGGAAGAACTTTGAGAGACTCTTCCTCTTAGAGTTCATCCCATCCACCCTCTGTGCGGTGCGCATCCAGGAGCTTCTACAGCTGCAGTAGGGTAGTTTGACGGTCGCCCAGTACTCGTCGAGATTTACAAATCTCTCGCGCTACACGATAGACATGGTACAGGACCCATTCTTCCAGGCCCGGACCTTCGAGCAAGGTTTGAGGCAGGAGATCAGGGCATCACTGATCTCCCTCAGCATTCCGACTCAGGCAGGGGTACTGGAGCGAGCCCTTCTGATCGAGAGCTTCCTTGCTGAGCTTGCATCAGCAGTGAGACCTACCACAGGGTGGCACGTAGCAGAGTCTTCTACAGCAGGTAGTCGATGGATGAATCATGGTTCCAGGCAGACCAGACCCTCAGGAAGATGACCTTAGGACACTGGCTCAGTAGTGCGGGGCACACAGCGCGGAGCAATTCTTTCAAGAGGCAGACAGTGATACGCATGCGGCGGGCAGGGCCACATGGCTCATGACTACACGACCCGCCGTACCTAAGAGAAGCAGACGGTTGAGGGACCACCCAGGAAAAGGCAGAGGGTCAACCGTGGTGGTCCGCAGGGAGTAGGAGGACGAGGCAGAGGAGCTGGCCGAGCAGTAGGTGGTGGGCAACTCTTTGAGGCTCTACCACCACCACCACCAGGAGGTCCACCCCAACCACATAGAGTTGGCAGGCAGAGATAGGCACAGCTCCAGGCAGCGGAGGCCTACGACCACGGCTCTCCCGAGATGATTCGAGGTACTATCTGTGTCTATTACACCCTTTCTGCAGTTCTTATAGACACATGAGCGAGTCATTCTTTCATAGCCGCTTCCCTTGTTCGGAGCTCGAAGATTCCAAAAGAGCTTCCGGCTCGATCCTTATGGCTAGAGACTCCTACGGGAGCAGACTTGATGATTACGCACTAGTGTCAGCAGTGTGAGATTACTCTAGGAAAAGAGATCTTCAGCTGGGATCTTCTTGTAGTGGCGTCGAGGCCTTACGATGTCATCTTAGGCATGTATTGGTTATCTACAGTCCATGCTCAGATCGACTGTATTAGGCGCAAGGTGCAATGTGTATGCACCGACGGGAGCAGGTTCACCTTCACCGGCGAGAAGGGAGCCTTTGCAGCACATGATGGACTCTCTCAGAGGAGAGGACAATGCATCACTCATCATTTGTCTAGCCTCATCCTAGGAGCATTTGACGTGCGGAGTCCCAGTTTTCCTGTAGTGGTGGATCAGTATACGCACGTTTTCCCCGATGACGTCCCAGGGATACCTCCTTGCAGAGAGGTAGACTTTTATATTGACATGTATCCTGGGACAGCCCCGATATCCACCCCAGCATATTGGATGGCTCCCGCTGAGCTTCAAGAGCTACGAATACAGTTGGAGGACTTGCAGGGAAAGGGATTCATCCGACCCAGTGTTTCACCCTGGGCTTCCCCGATTTTGTTCGCCAAGAAGGCGGACGGGAGCTTGCAGATTTTTTTCGACTATCATCACCTGAACTAGGTGATAGTGAAGAACAAGTATCCACTACCGAGGATTGAAAACCTCTTCTATTAGCTCAAGGGAGCACGGTGGTTCTCGAAGATATACCTTAGATCAGGCTATCATCATCTTAGAGTTCGGGATGAGGCCGTGCAGAAGACAGCCTTCAGATGTTGGTATGGCCAATATGATTTCTTGGTTATGCCATTCTGCATAACCAATGCTCTAGTAGTGTTCATGGCCCTCATGAACAGGATCTTTCAGCCATACCTAGATCGAGTTTTTGTGGTTTTCATCGATTACATTTTGATATACTCGACGACTGAGGAGGAGCATGCCTACCACTTGCGGGTTGTACTAGACACACTCCGAGAGAACCAGCTTTATGGAAAGCTCTCGAAGTGTAATTTTTGGAAATGTGAGGTCCACTTCTTGGGACACGTCATCTATGAGGCGGGAGTTGTGGTGGATCCTTTGAAGATCGAGGCCGTGCTAGCTTGGGAGCCACCCAGGAGCGTGACAGAGGTGCAGAGTTTCTTGGGACTAGATGGATACTATCGGAGATTTGTGCCAGACTTCTCCAGAGTTGTGGCACCACTCTCAGCTTCGACGAAGAAGGGGAAACCCTTTGTGTTGTTAGATAGATTTTAGCATAGCTTCTAGGAGCTGAGACAAAGATTGACCAGCGCACCTATCTTGAGGTTACCGGAGAAGGGAGTAGGGTACGTAGTTTACTGCGATGCATAAGGGACCAGACTCAGATGTGTCCTGATGCAGGAGCAGGCTGTTATCGCCTATGGATCACGTAAGTTGTGGTATCATGAGCAGAACTACGCTACCCATGATCTGGAGTTAGCAGCAGTGGTGTTTTCTCAAAAGATGTGGTGACACTATCTGATTGGTGAGCACTTTACAATCTGTTCTGACCATCAGAGTCTCAGGTACATCTTCTTTCAGAAGGACCTGAACCAGAGATAGTGGTGATGGCTCGAGTTCATCCAGGACTATGACTTTGAGATAGTCTATACTCCTGAAAAGTGTAACTTAGTAGTCGATGCTCTCATCAGGAGGACGGGCATTCAGCTACTTGGAGAGGTGACGGAGCAGCTAGCCGCTTTACAGATATCCTTCGTGGATAGAGATTAAGCAGTCTTTCTTTAGTCATTCACAATCACTCCTCCACTACTGTAGTGGGTTAGAGAGGCACAACATGGGGACGCCGACTGTGAGACGCGGCGTGCACAGATATCCTTAGGACAGGCACCTGATGGATTCTCCATGGGAGGAGATCACAATGTCCTTTTCAGAGGACGTACCTTGGTACCAGTTTCTTTACGTGAGGAGGTGCTGAGAGAGTTTCACACATCCCCTTTGGCAGTACATCCTGGAGTGGTGAAGATGTACCGGGATCTCAGACGACAGCACTGGTGGTTGTGCATGAAGAAGGTTGTGGCAGAGTTCGTTTCTCGATGCCTCACCTGCCAGCAGGTGAAGGCAGAGCACCATGTACCAGCAGGCTTGGTACAGCCCTTGGAGGTCCCGGAGTGGAAGTGGGATGACATATCTATAGACTTCGTGATTCGACTTCCATGCAATTCCAGAGGTCATGACTCCATTTGGGTGATTGTCGACCGACTCACCAAGTTGGCTCACTTCTTACCCATCAGAGAGCAGGGCTCTGTGGAAAGCTTGGGATGTCTCTACATTCAGGAGATTGTACGGCTTCACCGTGTGCCATCATCTATCGTCTCCGATCGAGATTCTCACTTTACTTCTCGTCTTTGGAAGGGGTTGTAGGAGGCATTCGAGATGCAGTTATGTCTGAGCACCGCCTTTCACCCTAAGACGGATGGTCAGATGGAGGGGACCATTCTGACTCTCGGGGACATGCTCCGCGCATGTGTCTTCAACTTTGGTCGTAGCTGGGAGGACCACCTACCCTTGGTGGAGTTCACGTACAACAACAGCTACCACTCCACTATCTGGATGGCACCTTACGAGGCATTGTACGACCGACCATGCAGATCTCCTCTATGCTGGACAGACCCTGGGGAGTCAGCACTTGTGGGACCGGAGATGGTCTAGGCCACGACAGAGAAGGTCTAGGTCATCCAGGAGCGGATGAGGATAGCTCAGAGCCGACAGAAGTCTTATGATGATAGGAGGTGGCGACCACTGGAGTTCGAGGATGGCGACCACGTCTTCTTGCGGGTCTCACCTTGATGTGGTATACAGAGATTTGGCCGAGGCGGCAAGTTGTCTCCATGCTTCATCAGACCATTCCAGGTCCTCAGCAGGATTGGAGAGGTCGCTTATCGCCTGGCTCTACCACCTGAGTTGCACCGAGTACACGACGTCTTCCACGTATCTCAGCTGAGGAGATACGTGCATGACCCGACGCATATCAGTGACCATGGGGAGATGGACATTGATGATGGTGTGACTTTTGCGGAGGTCCCAATGTAGATCGAGGATCAACAGTAGCAGGTCCTACGTGGATGGTCGATTCCTCTAGTGTGCATCAGATGGAATCACGAGAACCTCCAGGAGAGCACTTGGGAGCGGGAGGCTCAGATGCATGCACAGTACCCACATTTGTTCCCCTAGTTTCTTATGTATCTTTACGGGGATGTAAAGCTCTGAGGTGGGAGAAATGTAAAGACCCATAAAATTCAAGGAATTTTTTTTTCATAATTTTCTTTGGGATTTTAGAAGAACGCGGTTTCTAACGACACTTGATTCCGAGGCCCGGTGTGCCTGGAATTTCTATCCGAAAGTTTAGATCGGGTACGTTCAGTGAACGAACAAGCAGGAATTTCTAACTTTTGAACCAGTGCTCAGAATCGAATTCTGAGGGCACTGATGGAATCAGAGCGCCGATATTTGCTTAGAAACACCTTTTCCGGAGTTGCATTTTCATTAGAGAAGTTGATAAAAATTGTGGAAGTTAAAATAAAAATTTAACTACAATTTTTATTTTCCTTTAAGTGGTTAAAACCTTTGGGTGGAAGTTGGGGGAAACCACCCAACATCCCATGGGAGGTTATGAGGGTGGTGGGGCCCACACGAACCCCACCCCTTCATATTCTCTAACCCCCCTCACCTCACCATTAATTTTGATAACTTAAGTTAATTAAATAGGTGAGTTAGTTTTGAATGTTTAAAATTAAAATGCTTAAATTATGTTAATAAAATAAGTAAGGGACTTATTTTATTTTTGTTGGGGTCTTGTTGCTTTGAGAGTTTTTGGGAGAAAAGCTAAGGAGCTTAAAGAACTTCTTCCTCTTCGATGAAGAATGCGAAGAATGTGAAGAACGCCTGATTCTTCAGAGATCGACGTCTACTTCCGCGACGCGACTTCCTCCTTCCGCGATGTCTCCTTCCGCGACGTCTCCTTCCATGATAGTTTTCTCCGTGACAAATCCTCACTCAACTTGTTCGACTGGGTAGGGTTTTATGCATTTCTATTTCGTGTTTAATTCCATCGTTTTCTTCCTTTCAAATTGAACCGCATGTTACCGCAATAACGGGAGGAAGTTGGACCGCACGAACACGGCCGAAACTACTCCACTTTTTGGTTGCATGATATTGATGCGGCACGAGCAAGGAAATGAGGTGACAAAGCACCGCACGAGAATTGTTAAGGGAAGGACGGAGAATCACGGTGTCGTCGCACTGCAACCTTGGAGACAAACTAATCCGCGGCGTCGTCGCGCCGCGCCGTAGGAGACGAATCAAAGGCGCGGTGCCGTCACACCATGCTGGAGGACCACGAACGCACTGCGGCCGGAGTTGGGTCACAGTGGAGGGGCGTGGTGCCGTCGCACCGCACCAGACAAACCAAGGCTACAGCTGGTTCCAGGCGCGGCGGAGCAGGGAGACCGGTGGCTGGTTCCGGGCCGCCGGCGTCGGAGCAGGGGGGACCGGCCGTCGCCAGTCCCGTGGTGGAAGAAGCCGGTCGGCAGGAGTGGGCCGGCCTGTCAAGGGAAAATTCGGGGGTTACAAACCCCCGGCTGGCCAGCTGAGCGGCCCTATAAAGGGGCCGCGGTTTCAAAACAGGGGTGAAGCCCCCCCCCCCCCTCATCCGCTCGGCCGAACGGCCGAGCCTCCTGGCCAGCGCGCCGGGACACCGAGCTAGGCCGCACCCAGGCCCGGCCGGGCCACACCAGTTGGGCCGGGCCGCGCCCAAGTGGGTCGGACCTGGACCCAGGTCGGGTCGGACCCGGACCCGGGTCGGGTCGACCCAGTTCGGGCCGACCCAGGGGGTACCGGGCCGGGTCGGACCGGGCCCGAACCACCTAATACCGAACCTCTTTCGGTCTGTTTCTCATAACATGAGCTACGTGCCTCTGATCGACGCACCATCAGTTGCGATGTGATCCTTAGATCGAGACGGTCTTTTCAGTATATTACACTCAAAGTTTCGGGGTACTTTGATTTCGGCCGGGTTGGTTCGTACACAAAACCAACCGGGCCCTCAGTGCGGAAACGCTTATAACTTGAGCTCCGGATGTCTGATTGACATGTCGTCGACTTTGTTGGTTTCCACTAGGTGAGACAGATCTTTTGGCTTACTCCGCTCGAGGTTTGGATGCAATTGGAGTACGTTCGGGATGGTTTTAATTTAAAAACCAACCGAGCCCCTGGGATGAAAAAGCCAATAACTCCCAAATCGGGCGTCCGATTGACGCGCCGTCTATGATGTTGAGTTCCTTTTGAAGATACCGAACTTTTGGATACATCAACTCCGGACTATGTGTAAGTTGATGTATCAGCCCCTCAGCTCGTGGAGCGGACCCTCCCGAACGAGTTTGCTATGTGCAGGAACCCTAAAGCTGGCTGTGACTACGACGACAATGACGAATGTGCATAAATCCTCCGTGGATTCGACGGTGACGACTACAACACTAAGTGATCCTATGTGGATCAGTGCTACAGATCCTGTGTGGGTCTGATGCTGTGTGGGTCAGCGCTCAGCGGTCCTGTGTGGGCCAGCGCCTATAGATCCTGTGTGGGTCTGAACCTGTGTGGGTCATTGCGGGGGTTAGTTACTGATCGATCTTTTGTGGGTCATAGCGGGGGTTAGTACCTATCAATCCTTTGTGGGTCAGACGGCTTAGATGAATTAGTGGAAATATCTGATCATCTCTATCATCATTAGAAGAAGTATACCTATGTGAGCTGAATCTTATTTCGCTTTCCTATGTGGATTGTGTTGTGCTATCCTGTGAGGATTATGTTATGCTTTCCCATGTGGATTGTGTTGTGTTATCCTATGTGGTTTACGTTATGCTTTCCTCTGTGGATTTGGTTGTGTTTTCCTATGTGGACAAGGTTCTACTTGGGCTCGGATGTTGGAACCGAACTAGAATTGATGACTTAGGTATATGTATGGGAATATACCTAAGCAGTGTCTGTTGTTACTTCGTGATTTTATCTTTCCTTTGTGGATTATCCTTTGTGGATTCTAGGAGACCTTCGGGGGTCTTGGGGTCTTTACTGAGTAGTTATACTCACCCCTGCATGGGCTATGCTTGCACTATGTTGTGTTGGTTACAGATGATGGATGGCGCTGATCGCGGTTGAGGCTTGAGGAGCAGGTCGGTACCCGGAGGTGGACCACTGGGCGAGATGTACTCGGAGCGGGTGGCTGGACCTGAGGAGATGTGGAGGCTATCTGTACTCACCCTTCAGGTGGGACTTCCAGTGGATGGCTAGAGGCTGCAGCTTTACTTTCAGTTGCTGTTTTTCCTTTCCAGTTGTACTTTACTTTCAGATTGGGTTTGTATTCTGGCCCGCTTACTTTTCCGCACTTATTGTTGTACCCAGTTTTCACTTAGTGTTTACTTCTTCTGCTTGCTTTCTCTGTGGTGTTTGTTTACTTTACAAAGACAATGCCTTCCCTTTTTATCGGTATTTACGCCTTGGTTCTAGTCGCCAGCCCCTGGCCTATGGAAGGCGAGCTTGGGGTAGTCACATCATGGGCCCCGAGGACGGGTCGTGACAGATACTAAGTAAATAGATTTAAAAATATACCTTAATAGATGGGTTTAATTTTCATTGAATATATATATATTAATGATACATAAAAATATTTCCTTAAACATGCATATAAAGAAAATCATTTTGATCTTGAATCCTTCAAGGATTATTCAAATCTGATCACACTAGTTGATAGAATAATATATATATAGTTTTTCAATTAAAATCAAGATATGGAAGGATAGGTAAACAAAATTGAAAGACATTGAAATTAACCCACCACTACCCAATTCTAGTCTGGGGAATCATTTTTAACATAACCACCTTCGAACCTGAGCTCCGAGCTAGGGAGTATCTGGAGTGAAGCAAACACAATATCATTTATAAGTGGTACAACATTTTGAATCACCTATCTTTCATAAATCTAGAATTTTGATAACCTTTCTAATGAACTCTAGTAATCACTTATTGAGGCTCATTAATGTCCTTTGGAATTCAAGGTTATGGTCACTACATCCAAGATATATCATACAAATTCTTGACACCTTTTGTGTCATAGATTCATTTCTTCCATGAAACAAGACTAGGAAACTATTATACAAGGGATTATCTGGTATTTATATGTATATAGAATCCTTGATGATATCAGCATTTTTCATTCCCAGGTTTATAATAGTTATGGAATAAAATCATCCAAATCTAGAACCTCCAATATTTGGTTTATATTGAAACTGACCTATTTCCCTCCAACCAAAATATTTAAGGATAAAAAAACTATGAGTAAAGACAACATTAGGGAATGAGGCTGAAAATATAATGAAAATATATCATATCACATCCTACGTTCATGTTGGTTCTCTAAATATGACTTTCATAAAAATTCTAAGAATGACCCAGCTATATATGCATGTAATAGTGAACTCATGATATCACTAATCCCTTAAGTATACTATTGATGGTGAAGTAAATGTATTATATGGTGATATATCCCATTTTAAATATAGTTGATATTAATTTCTAAAAATAGGTTACTATAAAATGGTGTTGACAATAATTACTAGAAAATAATATCACACATATTTTTCACCAAAAATACTAGAAATTACTTAGGTTTCTCTATTGAGGGGTTGTGATAATGATTTTTTGTTACTCATATAAATAATTAAGTAAAACAACCAAAACAGAGGGAACCAATGGGTAATATTATATAGTGACAAAAACCCAAAAATCAATTTTATATCATATTATGATAGTGTTTATGTTTTTATTAAGAACACAGCACTAATAGAGTTTGAGAAAACCCTGTCATGAATGTGAATTATTCATGATTTCAGAACCTCTAAATGAATATTTGAGTGATGAATATTCAATTAATATATTCAATGGTATTTTAGTGGATAGTTATGATCCAAAAATCATAAACATGGGGTTTGATCATAATTTAATCTATTTCAATTGGGTAGACTTCACTAGAAGGACCCATCCATTCAGTAGAAGGATGTGATATTGATGGAAATAATAATTCCCATGGATCATCTTCTATATATAATGTTTCTAGTCAAAAATTTTATTCTATATGTTATAAGGAATAAAAAATAAAAATTCAAGGATTATATTATAAAATTTCATGAATGAGTCTCTCTTATTATTTTTGAAATAAAAAAAATAATCTGGTTACAAAGGAACATCTACAACCAAAGTTAATTAATTCCACCATTACACTGGTAGAATTTTGGAGATCTATCTTATAACACCATGAGATTGTATGAGATAGATTATTTTAAATTTCATTAATTCATTGTGTTTTACACTACACTAATATTATCTTGCGTTATATGCAACATCATATTCACTTGCAGTATATGCAACACTATTCTTGGACTTTTTTGCATACAATTTTATGTTCATTTGATAGAATTCATTGCACACAACACTGAGTGTAGATTTTGTTCAATTTATAAATGAAATAAGTTTGGATTATTTTTTACGCAACACCCAAGGAATATTTCACTACATGAAACACTAATGTGGCTTGGATTTTACACAAGAGAGACCTTCCTCGATAGATTGTGTTGTACGTGATACCGAATTTCACTAAACATTGATATATTATTAAAATATTATTATTTAATGTTATATAAACATGAATTTATGAAGATTATTAACTACATTTTTAATTTTATATTACATTATAATTCATATTATACATTTTATAGAACATGATATGAGAACAAAATCAATTTTTTGGATAAAAGAATTATTTATCTCAAAAAATGCAGTTTTACCGCCATTTAATGGATCACTGATTTTAACTCTTATTTTTAACACTTTTATAAGTTAAATATGAAAAAATAAAAATATTATTTGGAATAAGGACATAAAAATTTACTTTTTTTGAATTTTTTTCTTTTTTTATTATAAAATTCAAATTTTAATGAATAATGAAAAATACTACATTTTATTTTAATACTCCCTTTTCATCACATTTATTTATATAATTATATTAACTTTTTAATTTATTTTAAAGTGTAATTGGATTATATATTTATAATTTAATCCAATTTTTTTCATTGTAATTAATTTCACTTTTAAATTTCACATAAAAACATGTCAATCTTTTGATAGTTATTACTTTTTTTAAAACCCAATTTTTTGTTTTGAAAATGGGAATTAATTTTAAATTAATTACTACAACTTATGTAATTGTAATTTTAAAAAATGGATTCCATATTCGGATTTATAAGTTTAAAATTTTTTAAATGGGTACTTTATATTTATTTAACTTTATGAATAGTAACTTCAGTAATTATTTTATCAACCATGGTTAAAGGGTAAATCTGGTAAATAAAGGAAAAATATTATATTATAATAATATTAAACTTCTCTAAAACATGTCCTAATACTATTGGGTGAGATATTTCCAACCATGGGCCTCCTTGGGTTGACTTTTATACCCAATGGATTCACATTGATTTGAAAATGACATTTTATAAGAATCATTTTAAAATAAATATAATTATAACATAAACTTATATCTTTTATTAAATAGATTTTTATATGGTTTTAGATAACTAAAATCTTAAACTATTAATATTAATTATAAAGATTAAAAAATTCCTAAATCATGGTATTCTATTTATAATTTTTATATGTTAGATAAATATATTTACTTATGACACAAAAATGAGGTAGTGATTACCTCATTAATCAAAAAGATCCAAATAAATGAATTTATAAATATTAAAATAAATTTAACTTTAATATTTTGATGTCATAAATAAATTTTAGGGATGAAAATGACATATTAGGGATAATTTAATGCCATTTTTAGAAGGAATAATTTTTTTATGACTTTAAGAAGAATCAATTACTAAATCGGTCAAAATTGACAGAAATGTGTTTTTAAAACAAATACTATTATCGTAAATGATAAAAAAATCCTAAAAATATAAAGAGCAGAAAAATAACTTTAATAGTAATAAAAATTTCATAAATTATCCACTTTAGGTTCCCTTTTCATTTTATAGTAAATATATTATCCATGTAGAATAAAAATACAAGAGGACATGGTAAGAGTTAACTAATTTTACAAAGGGTTAAATCTAAAAGATAATGTTACTTTTATGACCTAAACATGTTTAAAACCTATTTTTTAGAGGATTAAGATATATACCCATATTTAAATATAAATGAATTAATTTTTATCTATTATAAACCCAAAAATGATTATAATAAATTAATATTTCTAGATTTTCCTAAAATGCACCTCACCCCTGTTATAAACGGGATCCACCATTCCTCTTTAACATACACCTCTAAACACATTCTGTTCGGCAAAACCCTGCCCATTTATCCTCCTAACCTACCAATAGTCTTACTAGGAGGCTAAAATAGGGCATATATCCATCCTACAGAGCCCTTTTGTTCAAATCAAAAGGAAACACCCGAAGAAGAGGTAATCATTTTATTCGTTCTTTCAATGTTCTTTTCTTCATCTACTTCCTCTTTCTATGTTGATTTCATAATAAATTAATAATTCCGATATATTATACATTATGAGATGTTATTATCGTTATGTTACAACCTTATACCTACTTTTATCCATCCTAAAAATAACAATATCCCCATACGTGCCTACGTATGGCTTACCGTCTCCATGCTGTGGTGAAATTTTTTATTCAAAAAATACATTATTAGGATCGGTATAATGATGAGTATAATGGGATAATGACTCTATATAATTAATATACCATAAAATTACATACCATTTAACCATCAATATAATGATACCATCTCTCTTGCGTAGTACGACCTACCGTCTCCAAGATGTTATGAGATTCATTCTCCACTCTAACCATCCAAGAATGATAATAAAAAGATTATATATATATATATATTATTAATTATGAAATATATGACATAATAATTCTATTGGAATGATATATATATATATATATTTATTTATTTATTTATGTACATATATTTCATTCACTTACTTCCATTCAATATGATAAGAAAACAGAAACAAGGTTCATGCATACGTACGACCTACTATCTCTATGAATGGTGCATTCAATTTTATATACTTATCTATTTTATATATTTTTATTATGAATATATATGATATATAAATCATATTATACATTCTATAATTAAGTAAATCATGATCTAAGTAATATGATCAGGAATAAAAAGACAAAATATGTATGATAAACAAAGCGATATTACCCGAAATGTTTCATTAATTTGGAATTGTTAATAAACCGGTAATATGAAGTCATAAAAGAATCATTTATGATATCATAAATATTATTATTATTATAATATAACATAATAATATGTTTAAAAACATTATAAATGAGTTTTGGACTCGTATGGAGGGTATGAGACCAAAGGTAAGGGATAATTTGGAAATCTCATTTTTATCCAAGATCGTTTATTCATAAGTATTTACTGGGGTATATTTATCATCCACTTCCATGTTATCTAAAATAATAATAAAATGTTTATTATTCATCTATGTATGTTTAAATTAATTTTTACCTATTTTGACTTTTACTACATGGTTTGGAAGGAATATTTCTTACGTTTACCTTATAAGGTACTTTTTGACTTTTCCAAAAAAATTACGAGAAGATTTTTTATAACTTATACTGCATTAATAGATTTTGCATATTCATAATTCATTATTTACATGAATCTTCCTCTACACATTTTCATGTTTATATTCAACTAAATTATTTTCTTTTAAAACTGTACAACATTTTTAAAAAAGAATTTTTTTTAAGAAGAAATGATATTTTCCTCAGCAATTAAGTTCAAGTGTTTTATCAAAATTATTTTCCATCTAATATGACATATTTTTATGTTTCTATCATTATTATTACATTAATTTAATTTTTTTTAAGATTGAATTATTTTTATGAATTATATTTGTCTTATAGGGATTATGTTAGGATGAAATGATGATTAAGAATCCCATTTTATTTCATGGGTTATGCTATAATGAATGATTTATATTTTTGTGGCACCAGTAAGAATGAATTCCTTATAATATTGGTGGGACCTATATCTCCCTCTAATGCATTGGGTAAATATTTATATCTCATGAGATAGACATAACTATAATGGAAAGTAAATATGGTTCTATAATATAGGGCCATAACGACAAGTGA
This sequence comes from Viscum album, assembly GCA_963277665.1. Classification (NCBI taxonomy): domain Eukaryota; kingdom Viridiplantae; phylum Streptophyta; class Magnoliopsida; order Santalales; family Viscaceae; genus Viscum; species Viscum album. Next base: position 303,659,720 of record OY728148.1, on the reverse strand, counting down.
ATATGATTCAGTAATACATGGTTGTAATGGCAAGTAAACCGGATTCAGTAATGTAATTTTTCCATTTTGATGTTCATAGAAGAAATTCCTTGGCTACTGTAGAAATAATATTATGTGCTTATTTATATTCCATAATTCCATGTTTTATTCAAATACTATTTAATCGTGGTTAATGTTCCTTTTTGATCTATGCCTTATGTACATCCAATATTAATTTCATTACTCGCATTTTTAATATTAAAATTTTATGTTCCTGTTTTCACATTATTATGTTTATGTTTTGTTTGAAGTTATTAATTTTCACCCTTACTGAGTATTTGAGCTCACCCTTGTTATGTTTTATTTTCCCAGGGATATAATGAATGGTTTTAGTTGGAAAAAAAAGGTGAAGATATTTGTGGGAGATTTTAAAGATCTTTCACCAAGTCAGAAGATGTTGTTACATGTTTCAAAAGATTCTAAAATAATACGGTATTTGGGAATGTTTTTGTGTCATGTATTAATTATTACAAATAATTAATATATTGTGTTTGTACGTCAATTTTGGGTCTCTATTGTTGGTATTAGAGTGAAGTTTTAGTCAACCTTTGGAAACTTGGTTTGGAAAACCTTAGAGAGATCCCTAGAGATATTTATAAGATATGTATAGGGATGTACCAAAGGATAATTATAAATCTAGGATACATTCCTATAATTATGATAATGATTATGAATAACCTCTTATTGGACTGATGATTTTAGAGATTGAAATTACTCCCCCTTGATTATGTTGTTTTCCTGGTATGATGTTTTCCTCTCACACTATTTATTTTGGGGTTTAGATAATGGATGGAACCCAAAGGAACCACAATAATGATGGATGTGTTGGTAAATGAAATGCTTTCCTCATGAACAACCAAATTTCATGGGATATTGTTTACAAAATCACGTTTATAAGACAAAAAAATCCTTATAGGCTCCCAAATGACCAATGGTGGGAACAAAATTCTCTTGAATTTTTCTTAAGAAAATTTACACCTTATTTAGTTGAATGACTGATCCAATACTTACAAAGAAATTGATTTGTTCTGTTGAAAATATATTTTGGAATTCTCCATTGTTCATAAAGTTAAAAGGATATGTTGGGAACTTATTTCTAGGAAGTGAAAGTGAATTTGTAGTGAAAATTTTTCAAGAATACTACGAAACAAGATAAACTTGACTCCATTGTTTGGGATGAGTTCAAGAACATATTTTTTAGTGTATACCTTCCTCATATTCTTCTTAGAAAAATTGATAATGGGGTTACTTATCAATCTCATGGTTATGATATGAAAATAATGATAGAATTAAAATGAAACTATAAAAATAATGTATAAAAGTATATTATATTTTATTTATGCTCAAAGTGTGGAAGGACACATACAATAAATTTTCAGAAGGGGATTGATAAATGTTTTAGGTGTGGTGGATGAGGTCATTGATAATTTTACTACCAAATTAATTGGAATAAACAAAAAGCTATAATGAGTGCACCTCTAACAAATCAGGGTTTCAAGTACACGGAAATGGGTCATTATGTTAACCAATTCCCTAATGCAAGGGATATGGATGATTATTGATGCCAACATCCTTTTAAGGACAAAGACAAAGGAAAATCCCATGTGATCCCTATAGGTGATGTCGAGTATGCCAACAAAGTGGTGGAATGATTAAGTGTTTATGTAATGGGATTCAAAAAAAGTGTTGTTTAATCTCTATTATAGTATTATAGAATATTTGAATATCTATGTATTGGTCCATTTTGGTTTTCCATAATTATATGGTACCATTAACCATGAAAAGTGATTGAAAAATTATTTAAATCACATGATATGTGCATAATGACGGGATAAGGAGATAATGAGATGTTTAATAGTATTAATGACCTCATGATTAATACAAGGAAAAATTGATATCTTCATATGACTATATATAATAATTGTGATTCTGGTATGTGGAAAGAGTTAACATTTAAAAGAATTAGTGTTTTCACTAAGGTTCTATGATAATTCATGTTTCAATAGAATACATGGTAAAGGTATTCACATATCTAAAATGTGACAACCAAGAACTATCTTATGAGATATGTGAGACAAATGTTAAGATGATTTAGTTCACCTCTTTCTAAATTTTTATATTTTTAGTTTTTGGAAGGATAGTAATGTTATCCACTTATTGATAGTATTAGTTATTTTACGTTTTATGTTTTTTAGATTAATGTATTATCTCACTATAGTTGGACTTATATATATATTATTACATGTGCTAATATTTTTTTTTGAGACATATGGAATGACATATCATTATATCACATGATCTTATTACACATTATAAATGACAAATTCATCTTAATTTCATTGAATAAGAGATGAAGTTGTAATTTTTCAAGGAACGATCAATGGTGGCATTGTACAAAAATAAATTAAGTATTTATTCTCATGCAAAACTCTATATTTAGTAAAATGATCTTGAAAACCAAAAAATTTATCTTAGTACTTTTTTATCTGATGAACCGGATGATCCTTTAAATCATCACATATATATGGATTTCATGTAGTTAACTTTATCCCAACCATATTCTCTATAACTATCCATAAGAACAAGATGGTTATATCTCTCTTCCATATCCATGTTTTAAATTACCACCTATGTTCTCCTATGTGGAAACCCAATGATGAGTTACTTTGGGTAACCATTATATTTATAACTTTCTTTTTTTTAAATGATGTTTTAGTTTCCCTTTTCAGAGCATGGGATACGCTAAGGTTTTGTGCTAGTGGTTTGTAAAATGACTGATCTCCAGGTGTTACAGGAGTTGGCCATTATTCTTAAGGTTTCAATCCCATATCATGTTTGGGTTTTGTCCTGATTCCTTTTTTCTTATTCTGGTTCTCCTGGTTTGGGATCTCTTTCTTTGTTTCCTGTATTTTGGGTTTCTTCCTAATGTTTGAATCCCAAATCCCTTTTTCAAGGTTTTTTCCCACATTCTTCCTCCATTGTTTCTTGTTTATTGAACTCATGTTGGTTGTCGATGTTGTTGTCTTGATGTTTTGTTTTAGCGATTTCTCTGGGTGTTTTCGATGGTGTAGATGAAGTCGATTATGATGATACTCTTTGCCATGGAAGCGACGATGATGGATTCTCTAATTTTTATCGAATTGTTTCTCTCCATTATGGAATTCTTCTATGTTCGAAAATGTATTCTAAAATTGGTATGTGGTGAAGATGATAGTGTTCTTAGTGATGATAGAGTTTCCGCCAATGATTCTGGTGGTGGTTCTCGTTCGACCAGATGTGGTTTTTGGAAACAATGAGTTTGATGTTTTTGGTTTTTTTGGTTGGAAGGTTCCTATAATAGTTTTGAAGATATTTTATGTTGGCTTTACGGTATTCTGTTGGGAGTTTCTTCAGTGGTGACATTGGATTTTGGGGCGCAACACTGCAAGTAGGGATGACTTGATGGTATTCATCGATTGTCGGCGTTCTGGTGGGATATTTGGACATTGATGATAAAAGTGGTATTTGACAGTGTCAATGATTGTGTTGGTTCATAGTGATGATGGTGAGGTTATTCTTCACTGACTAACGTGAGTGAATCCAAGATCATTATTTTATCAATTTCTATTTTCACAATGTTTCTTTCTAAATTTTTAATTTAGAATATGTCTTTTGTTTATGTATCTCATCGGATTTATCCCATACTGATGTGATGGTGCGATGGTTACTGCTCATCCATAAATAGGTTTTTTAGAAAATCAAATAAAAATGAATTTTCAGGTCAAAGGATGTCACGACCCGCCCTCGGGGTCCGTGCCGTGACTACCCCAAGCCTGCCTTCCATAGGCCAGGGGGTGGCGACTAGCACCAAGGCGTAAATCCCGGTAAAAAAGGTAAGGCATTGCCTTTGTAAAGAAAACAAACACCACAGAGTAAGCAAGAGGAAAGTAAACACTAAGCAAAAGCAGAGTACAACTGTAAGTGCGGAAAAGTAAATGGGCCAGTATACAAACCCAAACTGAAAGTAAAGTACAACTCGAAAGGGAAAACAGCAACTGAAGGGTAAAAGCCGCTACACCGAGCTGTCCACTGGAAATCCCACCTGAAGGGTGGGTACAGATAGCTCCACTGCACCACGGGTCCCGCCGTCCGCTCCGTGCACGTCCCGCCCAGTGGTCCACCTCCGGGTACCGTCCCGCTCTGCAAGCCTCAGCTACGGTCAACGCTGTCCGTCGTCTGCAACCAACACAACGTAGTGCGGGCAAAGCCCGTGCAGGGGTGAGTATAAGCTACTCAGTAGGGACCCCGAGACCCCTGAAGGTCTCTCAAATCCACAAAGGATAAACCACGAAGAAAGGTACAATCACGAAGTAACAATCGACTCTGCTTATGTATATGCCCATACATATACCTAAGTCATCAAATTCAAATACGCTCCAACCTCCGAGCCCAAGTACAACTCAGTCCACACAGGAAAGTAAACGTATTCCACACAGGAAAGAAAAACGTAATCCACACAGGATTGCACAACACATTCCACACAGGAAAGCAACAGATTCAGCTCACACAGGTATACTTCTTCAAAGGACGATAAAGATGATCTCTGATCCATCTAAGTCGTTGGACCCACGAAGGATCGATAGGTAACTAACCCCCGCAATGACCCACACAGGATCGGGCCCACACAGGACCTGTAGGCACTGGTTCACACAGGACCGCTGAGCGCAAGGACCCACACAGGATCGGACCCACACAGGATCGGGGCCACACAGGACCTGTAGCACTGATCCACATAGGATCGCTGAGTGCTATAGTCGTCGTCGTCGAATCCACACAGGATCTCTGTACTGTCGTCGTCGCAGTCACAGTAGCAGTAGTAGCAGTAGTAGTCACAGTAACAGTCGCAGCCAGCACTAGGGTTCCCGCACACAGTAAGATCGTTCGGAGGGTCCGCTCCACGAGCCGAGAGGCCGATACATCAACTGTCACAAAGTCCAGAGTTGATGTATCCAAAAGTTTCGTATCGTCAACAGGAACTCAACGCAACAGACGGCGCGTCGATCGGACGCCCGGTCTGAGAGTTATTGGCATTTTCGTCCCCGGGGCCCGGTTGGTTTTTAAGGCAAAACCAACCCGACCGTACTCCACCTGCGTCCAAACCTCGGGCGGAGTCTGCCAAAAGATCCGTCTCACTATGAGTAAAACAACGCGGCTGACGGCACGTCAATCAGACGTTCGTAGCTCAAGATATGAGCGTTTCCGCTCCGAAGGCCCGGTTGGTTTCGTGAACGAACCAACCCGGCCGAACTCAAAGTAATCCGAAACCTTGAGTGCGATATACCGAAACGACTGTCTCGATCCAAGGATCGCGTTTCCGCAGACGGTTCGTCAATTGGAGGTCCGTGGCTCAAGATATGGCCAAAAGACCGAATCTGATTCGAAACGGGGGGTCCGGGTCCGGGCCGACCCGGCCCGACCCCCCCCCCCCCCTTGGGTCGGCCCGAACCGGGTCGACCCGACCCGGGTCCGACTCGGCCCGGCCGGCCAGCGGCGCGGCGGCGCGGCGGCCGCGGCGGCCTGGCGCCGCATGGAGGCAGCGCGCGGGGGGGCAAAGCCCCCCGCTTGATTGGGAGGCGGCGCGGCTTTTTAGCCGCGCCTGTTTGCAAAACCGCCCCCCCCCCCCCCCCACGTGGGGGGCTTGATTGGCAGGAAACGGGGGGGCTTCCTGCCCCCCTCAAGGAAACCGCCCCCTCATAAAGAGGGGGGTTTTGTGTGCTGGCCGGGGGATTAATTTCCCCCGGTTTATTACCATCCGGCCGGCCAGCTGGCCGGCCGGTTTTCTCCAACGGGAACGGAAAATCCGGTCCCCTCTTCGGCTTCTGACGCCGGCGGCCCGGCCGCCGGTCTTCTCATTCCGCCGCGGCCCAGAACCGGCCGCGGTGTTCGTCGTCCGGCGCGGTGCGACGGCACCGCGCCCCTCCACCGCACCTTGATTTCCTTCAACGCGGCACGACGGCGTCGTGTAATATAATTGTACGATTAACCGCGTGGTGCGACGGCACCACGCCACCTTGTTTCCACCCGCATGGTAAATCAACAAGAACGATGGAGGGGGTTCGGCCGTGTTCATGCGGTCCGGCCCCCCTCACGTTAAAAATAATAACACAACTTAAAATATTCAATTGCCTCACGTTAGACATGCTAGATCCATGATCAAGAATGGAATAATTAAACAATAAAACAACAACCCCTACCTTGGGTATAGGTTCGAAGATTTGACAACGTCCCGCGGAAGACAACGTCGCGGAGGTCGGGCGTCGCGGTCGTCGTTCGTCAAATCCAATGACGAAGAGATACGCCCGAAGAGATACGTCGTTGGCGAATCTTCTTATGTCGACGAAGGGAGTCCGAGGAGGAAGCGTCGTTCCCTCTCGTTGACACGGAAGACGAAGAAGAAAGGAGCGGCGTTCTTCGTCGGAACTTGAGCGTTCTTCGTCAAGTTGAGCGTTCTTCGTCAAGTTGAGGAAGAAGGAGGAGGAGCTCTCAAAATTCCTCTCAAGGTGGTAAAATAATTCTAACCCAACAAAATAAGCTAAGAGCTTATTTTATTAAGTCAATCAAACCATTTGAAAATCAACGGTTTGAATTAACACAACTCAAGCCATTAATTATCCAACTTGCCATCTTAAATAAAAAGGGGAGTTTAAGGGAGAAGATGAGAGGTTTAGGTTCGTGTGGGTCCCACCACACTTAATCCTCTCAAGGGAGGTTAAGTGGGTGTGGGTCCCACCCCTAACTCCCTTTGAGAGGAGTTAACCTACAAAAGTTAAATAAAAAGAATTCCACAATTTTTTTTATTCAACTGTTTATAATTCTCCCAAAAACTAACTTTCGAACCGCAACAAACGCAACTTCCGAAAAGGTCTTTTTAAGCGAATATCGGCGCTGCGAGTTCATCGGTGCCCTCGGATTTCAATTCCGAGCACCAGATCAAAAGTTAGGAATTCCCGCTCGTTCGTTCACTGAACGTACCCGAGCCAAACTTTGGAAATTGATTCCGGGAACTCCGGGGCTCGGAATCAGGTGCCGTCTGAAACCGCGCTCTTGTAAAATTCTAAAGAAAATTAAGAAAAAATTTCCCTTGAATTTTACGGGTCTTTACATTACTCCCACCTCAGGGCTTTACGTCCCCGTAAAGATACATCAAAAACTAGGGAAACAAATGAGGGTACTGAGCACGCATCTGAGCCTCCCGCTCCCATGTGCTCTCCTGGAGATTCTCGTGCTGCCATCTGATGCGCACAAGAGGAATCGATCGCCCACGCAGGACCCGCTCCTGTCGATCCTCTATCTCCACCGGGACCTCCGTAAAAGTCGCCCCATCGTCAACGTCAAGCTCCCCATGGTCAATGATGTGCGTCGGGTCGTGCACGTATCTCCTCAGCTGGGATACGTGGAAGACGTCGTGCACCCGGTGCAACTGAGGTGGTAGAGCCAGGCGATAAGCCACCTCACCAATCCTGCTGAGAATCTGGAAGGGTCCGATGAAGCGCGGAGATAACTTGCCGCCTCGGCCAAATCTCCGAATACCACGTCGAGGTGAGACCCGCAAGAAGACGTGGTCGCCATCCTCGAACTCTAGTGGCCTCCGCCTCCTATCAGCATATGATTTCTGCCAGCTCTGAGCTGTCCTCATCTACTCCTGGATGACCTGGACCTTCTTTGTCGTGGCCTGGACCATCTCCGGTCCCACCAGTGCTGACTCTCCAGGGTCTGTCCAGCACAAAGGAGATCTACAAGGTCGGCCGTACAACGCCTTGTACGGTGCCATCCCGATGGTGGAGTGGTAGCTGTTGTTGTACGCAAACTCCACCAAGGGTAGGTGGTCCTCCCAGATACGACCAAAGTCGAGGACACATGCGCGGAGCATGTCCTCGAGAGTCTGAATGGTCCTCTCCGTCTGACCATCCGTCTGAGGGTGAAAGGCTGTGCTCAGACGTAGCTGCGTCCCGAACGCCTCCTGTAACCCCTTCCAAATCCGGGAAGTAAAGCGAGCATCTCGATTGGAGACGATAGATGATGCCACGCCGTGGAGCCGCACAACCTCCTGAACGTAGAGACGTCCCAAGCTCTCCACTAAGCCCTGCTCTCTGATGGGTAAGAAGTGTGCCGACTTGGTGAGTCGGTCAACAATCACCCAGATGGAGTCATGACCTCTGGAAGTGCGTGGAAGTCCAGTCACGAAGTCCATAGATATGCCGTCCCACTTCCACTCCGGAACCTCCAAGGGATGTACCAAGCCTGCTGGTACCTGATGCTCTGCCTTCACCTGCTGGTAGGTGAGGCATCGAGAAACGAACTCTGCTACTGCCTTCTTCATGCCCGGCCACCAGTGCTGTCGCCTGAGGTCCTAGTACATCTTCGCCACTCCAGGATGTACCGCCAAAGGAGAAGTGTGAAACTCTCTCAGCACTTCCTCTCGCAAAGCGACTGGTACCATGGTACGTCCTCTGAAAAGGATGTCGTGCTCTGCTCCAAGGGAGAAACCATCAGGTGCCTGTTCCGAGGATATCTGTGTACGCCGTGTCTCACAGTCAGCGTCCTCACGCTGTGCCTCTCTGACCCGCTGCAGTAGTGGAGGAGTGACTGTGAGAGACTGAAGGAAGGCTGCTCCATCTCTATCCACGAAGGATATCTGCAAAGAGGCTAGCTGCTCCGTCGCCTCCTCAAGTAGCTGAATGCCTGCCCTCCTGTTAAGGGCATCAGCTACTACGTTCCCCTTCCCAGGAGTATAGACTATTTCAAAGTCATAGTCCTGGAGGAACTCGTGCCATCGCCGCTGTCTCAGGATCAGGTCCTTCTGAGAGAAGATATACCTGAGACTCTGATGATCAGAAAAGACTGTAAAGCGCTCGCCCATCAGATAGTGTCGCCATGTCTTCAGAGCGAAGACCACTGCTGCTAACTCCAGGTCATGGGTAGCGTAGTTCTGCTCATGCGGCCTCAACTGACGTGATCCATAGGTGATCACTGCCCGCTCCTGCATCAGAACACATCCGAGTCCGGTCTCTGATGCATCGCAGTAGACTACGTACCCTACTCCCTCCTCGGGAAACCTCAAGATAGGTGCGCTAGTCAATCTATGTCTCAGCTCCTGGAAGCTCTGCTGACATCTGTCAGACCACACGAAGGGTTTCCCCTTCTTCGTCAAAGCTGTGAGTGATGCCGCAACTCTAGAGAAGTCTGGCACGAATCTCCGATAGTATCCAGCTAGTCCCAAGAAACTCCGAACCTCAGTCACGCTTCTGGGTGGCTCCCAAGCTAACACAGCCTCAATCTTCACGGGATCCACTGCAACTCCCGCCTCAGAGATAACGTGTCCCAAGAAGTGGACCTTACGTATCCAGAACTGGCACTTCGAGAGCTTACCATAAAGCTAGTGCTCTCAGAGTGTGTCAAGTACAACTCGCAAGTGATAGGCGTGCTCCTCCTCCGTCGAAGAGTAAATCAGAATGTCGTCGATGAAGACCATGACAAACCGATCGAGGTATGGCTGAAAGATCCTGTTCATGAGAGCCATGAACACTGTTGGAGCATTGGTTACACCGAATGGCATATCCAAGAACTCATAGTGGCCATACCGACATCTGAAGGCTGTCTTCTGCACATCCTCGTCTCTGACTCTGAGCTGATGATAGCCTGACCCGAGGTCTATCTTCGAGAACCACCGTGCTCCCTTGAGCTGATCAAAGAGGTCATCAATCCTCGGTAGCAGATAATTGTTACTCACTGTCACCTGGTTCAGGCGATGATAGTCAACACAAAGTCGCAAGCTCCCGTCCGCCTTCTTGGCGAACAAAATCGGGGAAGCCCAGGGTGAAACACTGGGTCGGATGAACCCCTTGCCCTGCAAGTCCTCCAACTGTACCCGTAGCTCTCGAAGCTCTGCGGGGGCCATCCGATATGATGGAGTGGATATCGGGGCTGTCTCGGGGTACAAGTCAATATAAAAGTCTACCTCTCTGCGAGGAGGTAGCCCTGGAACGTCGTCGGAAAAAACGTCCGCAAACTGATCCACCACTGCAGGAAAACCAGGACTCTGCACGTCAACTGCTCCAAGGATAAGGCTAGCCAACTGATGAGTGATGGGCTGTCCTCTCCTCCGCGGAAGTCCATCCTGTGCTGCTAAGGCTCCCTTCTCGCCGGTGAAGGTGAACCTGCTCCCGTCGGTGCGTACACATCGCACCTTGCGCCTAACACAGTCAATCTGTGCATGGACCGTAGATAGCCAATCCATGCCCAAGATGACGTCGTAAGGCCTCGACGCTGCTACAAGAAGATCCCAACCGAAGCTCTCGCCTCCTAGAGTATGCTCACACTACCGGCACCAGTGCGTAATCGTCGAGTCTGCTCCCGTAGGAGTCTCTAGCCGTAAGGATCGAGCCAACGGCTCTGTCGGAATCTCCGAGCTCCGAACAAGGGCAGCGGCTATGAAAGAGTGACTCGCTCCTGTGTCTATAAGAACTGCAGCAAGGGTGGAATAGACACAGATAGTTCCTCGAATCATCTCGGGTGCGCCGTGGGCGTAGGCCTCTGCTGCCTGGAGCTGTGCCTGTCTCTGCCCGCCAGCTCCCTGTGGTCGGGGTGGACCTCCTGGTGGTCGTGGTGGCAGAGCCTCAAAGCGTCGCCCACCACCGGCTGCTCGTCCATCTCCTCTGCCTCGTCCGCCTCCTCCCTGCGGACCGCCACGGTCGACCCTCTGCCTCTGCCTCGGTGGTCCCTCAACCGTATGCTGCTCCTCGGCACGGCGGGTCGGGCAGTCACGAGCCATGTGGCCCTGCCCGCCGCACGAGTAGCACTGTCTGCCTCTCGAAAGACTGGCTCCGCGCTGTGTGCCCCGCACTGCTGAGCCAGTGTCCTGAGGTCGTCTGCCCGAAGGTCTGGTCTGTCTGGACCCCTGAGTCATCCGTCGACTGCCTGCTGCAGATGACTCTGCAACGTGCCGCCCTGCGGTGGGTCGCTGTGCTGGTGTAGGATCAGCAAGGAAGCTCTCGATCAGAAGGGTCCGCTCCAGTACTGCTGTCTGAGTCGGTATGCTGAGGGAGATCAGCGATGCCCTGATCTCGTGTCTCAAACCCTGCTCGAAGGTCCGGGCCCAGAAGAATGGGTCTCGTACCATGTCGATCGAGTAGCGCGAGAGATCGGTAAATCTCGCCGAGTACTGAGCGACCGTCATGCTGCCCTGCCGCAGCTGAAGAAGCTCCTGGATACGCACCGCACGAAGGGTGGCTGGGACGAACTCCGAGCGGAAGAGGCTCTCAAAGTCCGTCCAAAGAAGAGATGCCTCATCGTGCACCTGGAGCATCAAGCTCCACCATCGTCCTGTTGCTGCGTGTAGTAGGCTCGCAGCGAGGATCACCATGAGGTCTGCTGGTGTCCTCACTAGCCTAAACACTCGTACCACTGCCTCCAGCCAGTCCTCTGCTGCATGGGGATCCGTCTCCCCGTGAAACCTGGGCGGTCGCTGGCGCTGAAACTCATGCAGTGCACTGAGGCGACGTGCATCATCAGCGGCTGCTGCTGGAAGCATCGGGGGCTCGGCGGGTAGAGCTACCGCCGGTGCCACTGCTGACAAAGGGCCCTGCACCGAGGCCTCGTCGCTCGGTGGGCTGTCGTCACGCTCGACTCTCGGAACCCTAGCTGGCTGCCATCGTGGGGCCATCCTGAAAAGGAAACAGGTGCGCCACGGTCAGAACAGTATACCTGGTGAGCTGATATAAGTAATCACAAAGAAAACTTTGAAACACACACGCAATCAATGTTTTCATGCATTAAGTCAGAAATTAGAAGTCAGGGTCCTGGTGTACGGATACGTCGGCCACCGCACCAACACTGGACTCCCTGGACTGATAACCACACTCAATACGGTAAACATTATTTCTTCACATAGAAAAGATCAGAGTTCGCGGTAGAACCGAACTCCTCTGATACCAATTTGTCACGACCCACCCTCGGGGTCCGTGCCGTGACAACCCCAAGCCCGCCTTCCATAGGCCAGGGGCTGGCGACTAGCACCAAGGCGTGAATCCCGGTAAAAAAAGGGAAGGCATTGCCTTTGTAAAGAAAACAAACACCACAGAGTAAGCAAGAGGAAAGTAAACACTAAGCAAAAGCAGAGTACAACTGTAAGTGCGGAAAAGTAAATGGGCCAGTATACAAACCCAAACTGAAAGTAAAGTACAACTCGAAAGGGAAAACAGCAACTGAAGGGTAAAAGCCGCTACACCGAGCTGTCCACTAGAAATCCCACCTGAAGGGTGGGTACAGATAGCTCCACTGCACCACGGGTCCCGCCGTCCGCTCTATGCACGTCCCGCCTAGTGGTCGACCTCCGGGTACCGTCCCGCTCTGCAAGCCTCAGCTAAGGTCAACGCTGTCCGTCGTCTGCAACCAACACAACGTAGTGCGGGCAAAGCCCGTGCATGGGTGAGTATAAGCTACTCAGTAGGGACCCCGAGACCCCTGAAGGTCTCTCAAATCCACAAAGGATAAACCACAAAGAAAGGTACAATCACGAAGTAACAACCGACTCTGCTTAAGTATATTCCCATACATATACCTAAGTCATCAAATTCAAATACGCTCCAACCTCCGAGACCAAGTACAACTCAGTCCACACAGGAAAGTAAACGTATTCCACACAGGAAAGAAAAACGTAATCCACACAGGATTGCACAACACATTCCACACAGGAAAGCAACAGATTCAGCTCACACAGGTATACTTCTTCAAAGGATGATAAAGATGATCTCTGATCCATCTAAGTCGTTGGACCCATGAAGGATCGATAGGTAACTAACCCCCACAAAGACCCACACAGGATCGGGCCCACACAGGACCTGTAGGCGCTGGTTCACACAGGACCGCTGAGCGCAAGGACCCACAAAGGATCGGACCCACATAAGATCGGGCCCACACAGGACCTGTAGCACTGATCCACGTAGGATCGCTGAGTGCTGTAGTCGTCGTCGTCGAATCCACACAGGATCTCTGTACTGTCGTCGTCGCAGTCACAGTAGCAGTAGTAGCAGTAGTAGTCACTGTAACAGTCGCAGCCAGCACTTGGGTTCCCGCATACAGCAAGCTCGTTCGGAGGGTCCGCTCCACGAGCCGAGAGGCCAATACATCAACTGTCACAAAGTCCAGAGTTGATGTATCCAAAAGTTCCGTATCGTCAATAGGAACTCAACGCAACAGATGGCGCGTCGATCAGACGCCCGGTCTGAGAGTTATTGGCATTTTCGTCCCCGGGGCCCGGTTGATTTTTAAGGCAAAACAAACCCGACCGTACTCCAACTGCGTCCAAACCTCGGGCGGAGTCTGCCAAAAGATCCGTCTCACTAAGAGGAACACAACGCGGCTGACGGCACGTCAATCGGACGATCGTAGCTCAAGATATGAGCGTTTCCGCTCCGAAGGCCCGGTTGGTTTCGTGAACGAACCTACCCGGCCGAACTCAAAGTAATCCGAAACCTTGAGTGCAATATACCGAAATGACCGTCTCGATCCAAGGATCGCGTTTCCGCCGACGGTTCGTCAATCGGAGGTCCGTGGCTCAAGATATGGCCAAAAGACCGAATCTGATTCGAAACGGGGGGTCCGGGTCCGGGCCGACCCGGCCCGACCCCCCCCCCCCCCTTGGGTCGGCCCGAATCGGGTCGACCCGGCCCGGCGGCGTGGCGGCGCGGCGGCCTGGCGCCTTATGGAGGCAGTGCGTGGGGGGGCAAATCCCCCCGCTTGATTGGGAGGTGGCGCGGCTTTTTAGCCGCGCCTGTTTGCAAAACCGCCCCCCCACGTGGGGGGCTTGATTGGCAGGAAACGGGGGGGCCTCCTGCCCCCCTCAAGGAAACCGCCCCCTCATAAAGAGGGGGGTTTTGTGTGATGGTCGGGGGATTAATTTTCCCCAGTTTATTACCATCCGGCCGGCCAGCTGGCCGGCCGGTTTTCTCCAACGGGACCGGAAAATCCGGTCCCCTCTTCGGCTTCCGACGCCGGCGGCCCGGCCGCCGGTCTTCTCATTCCGCCGCGGCCCGGAACCGGCCGCTGTGTTCGTCGTCCGGCGCGGTGCGACGGCACCACGCCCCTCCGCCGCACCTTGATTTCCTTCAACGCGGCGCGGCGGCGTCGTGTAATATAATTGTACGATTAACCGCGTGGTGCGACGGCACCACGCCACCTTGTTTCCACCCGCATGGTAAATCAACAAGAACGATGGAGGGGGTTCGGCCGTGTTCATGCGGTCCGGCCCCCCTCACGTTAAAAATAATAACACAACTTAAAATATTCAATTACATCACGTTAGACATGCTAGATCCACGATCAAGAATGGATTGATTAAACAATAAAACAACAACCCCTACCTCGGGTATAGGTTCGAAGATTTGACAACGTCCCGCGGAAGACAACGTCGCGGAGGTCGGGCGTCGTGGTCGTCGTTCGTCAAATCCAATGACGAAGAGATACGCCCGAAGAGACACGTCGTTGGCGAATCTTCTTATGTCGACGAAGGGAGTCCTAGGAGGAAGCGGCGTTCCCTCTCGTTGACACGGAAGACGAAGAAGAAAGGAGCGGCGTTCTTCGTCGGAACTTGAGCGTTCTTCGTCAAGTTGAGCGTTCTTCGTCAAGTTGAGGAAGAAGGAGGAGGAGCTCTCAAAATTCCTCTCAAGGTGGTAAAAGAATTCTAACCCAACAAAATAAGCTAAGAGATTATTTTATTAAGTCAATCCAACCATTTGAAAATCAAAGGTTTGAATTAACACAACTCAAGCCATTAATTATCCAACATTCCATCTTAAATAAAAAGGGGAGTTTAAGGGAGAAGATGAGAGGTTTAGGTTCATGTGGGTCCCACCACACTTAATCCTCCCAAGGGAGGTTAAGTGGGTGTGGGTCCCACCCCTAACTCCCTTTGAGAGGAGTTAACCTACAAAAGTTAAATAAAAAGAATTCCACAATTTTTTTATTCAACTTTTTATAATTCTCCCAAAAACTAACTTTCGACCTGCAACAAACGCAACTTCCGAAAAGGTCTCTTTAAGCGAATATCGGCGCTGCGAGTTCATCGGTGCCCTCGGATTTCAATTCTGAGCACCGGATCAAAAGTTAGGAATTCCCGCTCGTTCGTTCACTGAATGTACCCGAGCCAAACTTCGGAAATTGATTCCGGGCACTCCGGGCCTCGGAATCAGGTGCCGTCTGAAACCGCGCTCTTGTAAAATTCTAAAGAAAATTAAGAAAAAGTTTCCCTTGAATTTTACGGGTCTTTACAAAGGAAGCTTTCACTACATGCAACACTAACATGGCTTGCATTACACACAAGAGAGACCTTCCACGATAGCTTGCGTTGTAGGTGATATCGAGTTTAACTAAACAATGATATATTATTAAAATATTATAATTTAGTGAGATATAAACTAGAAATTATGAATAGTATTAACTAAATTTTCAATTTTATATAACATTATCATTCATCTTATACATTTTCTAGAACAAGAAATGAGAACAAAATCAATTTTTTTTCGATAAAAGAAGTAATTTTCTCAAAAAATGTAGTTTTACTGCCTTTAAATGGAACTCCTATTTTAAAGATAGTTTTTTACCCTTTTATAAGTTAAATTGGGCAAAATAAAGTTATTCTATCAATTCAGGACATAAAAATTTACTTTTTTTTAAATTTTTGTTATTTTGCTGATAAAATTTCAAATTTAATGAATAGTGAAGAATACTACATTTTAATTCAAAATTTCATTTTTAATATAATTTATTTATATAGTTAGATTAACTATTTTACTAATTTTAAAGTGTAATTGGAATATATTTTTATCATTTAATCTAATTGTTTTCATTGGATGTAATTTCACTTTTAAATTTGACATAAACACATGTAAATCATTGGATAGTTATTACTTTTAAAAAACCCCTCTTTTTGGTTTTGACAATGGGAATTAATTTTGAATTAATTACATTAAATTATGTGTTTTCAATTTGGAAAAATTGATTCCTTATATAGAATCATATGGTTCAAATAGTGTAAATATGTACTTTTAATTTTTGGACATTATGAATAGTAACTTCAATAATTATTTTATTTATCATGGTTAAAGTGTAAATATTGTAAATAAGGGAAAAATAATATTATAATAATATTACACTACCCTATAAAATTTTTGAATCCTATTTTTTGAGATAT
The DNA here is from genome assembly GCA_963277665.1 of Viscum album. NCBI lineage: Eukaryota > Viridiplantae > Streptophyta > Magnoliopsida > Santalales > Viscaceae > Viscum > Viscum album. The sequence goes on along the minus strand of OY728148.1, from coordinate 303,643,453 downwards.
TTCTGCCCATGGGCATCCTCAGGTTGATTTTGGGACCCCATGGATTCACATGGATTTGAAAATGACATTTTATAAGAATTATTTTAAAGTAAAGATAATTATTACATAAACATATATCATTTACTAAAAATATTTTTATATGGGGTTATATAACATCTATCATAGACTATAAATAGTAATTAAAAATCTAAAAAGATTTTTTGTATCATGGTATTTTATTTATAATTTTTAGACATTTGATAAATATATTTATTTATGACACAATTATGATGTAGTGATTACTTCAATATTGAATTATTCAAATAAATGAATTTATAAATATTAAAATAAAATTAACATTAAAATTTTGATGTTATAAAAAAATTCAATAACATATTAGTTATAATGTAATTCCTTTAGGTCTAAGTAATCAAGTTATTATGACTTTAACAAAAATCCATTACTAAATAGTCTCAAAATTGACATAAATGTGTTTTTCAAACCAATACTATTTTATTTAATGATATAAAAATCATAAAGATATAATGTTCAGAAAAATAACTTGGATAGTGATAAAAATTTCATAAATGATCCACTTTAGGTTCCATTGGAAAATTATAGTAAATATATCAACCATGTAGTATTAAAATACAAGAGGACATGGTAATAATGAACTTATTTTACAAAGGGTTAAATATAAAAGACAAGGTTGATTTTAAGACCTAAACACTTCTAAAATTTATTGGTTGAGAGTATTTCAACCAATACTCATATTATGCTATCAATAAATTAATATTTAGCTATTAAAAACCAAAAATGTTTTATAATAAATTATTATTTCAATATTTTTCTAATGTGCCCCTCACCCCTCTTATAAAAGGCCACCTCCCTTCCTCCTTAACTCACACCTCTAAAGAATTTTTATTCGGCCAAAACCTACCCATTTTTCCTCCCAACCTCCCTCACTCATCTTAGAGGCCTGAATATTTCCATAGAACCATTATAAGGATCCCTTTTGTTCAAATCAAAAGGAAACACCCGAAGAAGAGGTAATCATTTTATCCCTTCTTTCAAAGTTTTTTTTTCTTTTTCTACTTCCTCTTTCTATGTTGATTCCAAAGTAAAGTAATAAATACAGTATATTATACATGATTGAATGTTATTATAATTATGGTAAAACCTTATAACTCCTTTTATCCATCCTATGAATAAAAATATCACCATACTTGCATACATATGGCTACCGATCTCCACACCGTGGTGATATTTGTAATTCAAAAAATACATTATTAGGATGGGTATAATGATGATTATAATGGGATAATGACTATATAATTATTATACCATCAAATTACATACCATTTAACCATAAATATAATTATACCTTCACTTATACGTAAGTATGGCCTACCATCTCCATCACATGATGAGATTCATTCACCAATTTAAGCATCCAAGAATGATTATAATATATATATATATATATATAATTCATAATTATGAAATATATGACATAATATGTCTACTGGAATGATATATATATATATATATGTATATATGTATTTATTTATGTACATATATGTCATTCAATTACTTCTATTCAATACGATAAGAAAACAGAAACAACATTCAAGGGTACATACAACCAACAATCTCCATGAATAGTGTATTCCATTATATATATATATATTATGAATATATATGATATATATATAAAATTATACATTTTGGAAGTAATTAAATCACGATCTAATTAATATGATCAACAATAACTAGACAAAACACATGAGATAAATAATGTGATATTACCCCAAATGTTTCATTAACAAGGAATTGTTAATAAACAAGTAATTTAAAGTCATAAAAGAATCATAAATGATATCATAAATAATATTATTATTGTGATGTAAGTTAATAATATATTTAAAAACATTATATAAGAGTTTTGTACTTGTATAGAGAGTATCAGACCTAAGGTAAGGGATAATTTTGTAGTCTCATTTTTGTCAAAAATTGTTTATTCAGAAGTATTTACTAGGTTATATTGATCATCCATGTCCATTTTTTCTAAAAAAGTTTTCATAAAATTATTACTATTATCCTATTAATTTTTAAAGTAATTTTTACCCATTTTAACTTTTACTACATTGTTTGGAAGGAATATTTCTTATTTTTACCACACGGGGTACTTATTGAATTTTCCAGAAAAAGTGCGAGAAGAATGTTTTTTATCTTATATGGAATGAACAGATTTTTATATATTTATAAATCCATATTTACATGAAGCTTCCTCAACACGTTTTCAATTTTATTTAACAACTAAATTCTTTTCTTTTAAAATTGTGTGGTATTTTTAAAAAATATTTTTTTTGAAGAAGAAAGGATATTTTCCTCAGGAATTAAGTTCAAGTGTTTTAGAAAAATTATTTTCCATATATGATGACATAGGGTTATGTTTATATCCCTATTATTATATTTATTTGATTATTTTTAAGATTCAATTATTTTTATGTATATTATTTATCTTATATGGATTATGTTATTATGAAATAATGTTAAAGAATCCCATTTAATTTCATAGGTTATGCAATGATGAATAATTTATGTTTTGTGGAACATGTAAGAATGATTTAATTATGACAGGGGTGGGACCTCTAACTACTTCCAATGCAATGGGTAAATATTTATACCTCATGAGATATAGATAAATTTAATGGAATGTAAATCTGTTTCAGTAATACAGGGATCGAATGACAAGTGAATCTAGTTCAACAATACATGGTTAGAATGAAAAGTGAACCAGGTTCAGTAATGGACTTTGTCCACTATGATGGTCATGGTAGAAATTGACTTGGCTACTATTGAAATCATATTATGTGCTTATTTATTTCCCACAATTCCCTGATTTATGCCAATACAATTTTATAATGGTTAATGTTCCTTTATTATCTATTCCTTATATATGAAAAATAACTTTTTCATTACTCACATTTTTTATATTCAAATTTTATGTTGATGTTTTCACATTATTATGTTTATGTTTTGTTTAATGTTTATAATTTTAGCCTTACTAAGTAATAGATCTCACCCTTTTTATGTTTTCTTTTCCCCATGATATAAAGAAAGGTTTTAGGTAGGAAAACTAAAGGGGAATATCTTTATGGGATATTTTTAAGATCTTTCACCAAGTTAGAAGATTATGTTCCATGTTTCCAAATACACTAAACTAATATGGTCTTTGAGAATATTTTTGTGTCATGTATTAATTATTTCAGAAATGTAATTTAATGTCTATGCATGTCAAGGTTCGGTCTTTAAATATATCCTTCTATAAGAAAAAAATAGATTTTCCTCCATGGAATTTCATAAAATTCCTATTTCTTATCCCCATGTAGCTACCCATATATAGGGGTTCTTTTGAAACCCATTTTAGTTAAAATAAGATGAAAAAAGAGGAGGAATTTAAACCATGAAACCAAGGAGGAATCTAAATTTAATATGATAATAAAATCCAATATAATATTCAAAGTTCAATACTCAATGTGGATCTCTAAAATTATCCATACCATGGAGAAAAATAATAAATTCATAGTTTTTATTATCATCAAGTATCTTAACCATCACATTTTGAAGGATGATTTCTCAGTCTCATTCACTGAATTACTAATCAATGAAATAAAGGATTTTCAGGGGCTCTCCATTATGGATTGGTATTCTGGTTATAATAATAATCAAATTCCTTCTATATTTGAGAGTGTCATTACCTCATCAGCACCCATATGGGTTATATTGTTAACAAGTAATTTCCTTCGAAATTAAAAATGCTAGTGCTACCTTTTTATGTCCCATGAATAATGTTTTCAATTTCCTTCATGGGATGGCCATATAATGCTACAAAGATGACCTAGTTGGGAAATATCAATGATTTTATTATGAAATCACCAATTATAGGGAAATATATTAAAATTTTCCTCAAAAAATATGAATATAGACACGCTTAAATGTTCTTTTAGGGTAACATTATGAAAATTCCCCATTTTCATGTTACACTATCAGATAATTGATATAGATTATACAAAGAATAATGGAAAACTTTATTATCCACTTTAATGGAAAATTTTGTGATTATAAAGACTTCATGTATGCCTCTCCTATATTAAGAACATCATATCCATAATTACTTGAATGTATTTTCCCTTATAATGTTGATGAATAAATGGGTCATTAAATTTTGGGATGAATATAGTCATAAATCCTTAGATGGTCTCAGAGAGTACCTTTTTCTCCCACTAGTATTGATTTCATCCATAGATGGAAGGCCCATTATCCTTAATATTGTAACCCTAGAATGATCACATGAACCCCACCATTCTTAGGAGAATGATATTTTATATCATAATACTCTCTATTATATCAATAGGATAATGATGTATGCTAGGACCCAATATTCCATTACCATAAAGAATATCCTTGCATTAGTTTTTATAGTGTAGATGTTGAGAAACAATTTATAGAACTACATGGTCAACCTAGTAACTCATGTTAATTAAGTAAAATATATCAATATTCTAATTATGTTAACTATACATATAGAATGATGGGTATTCATTAAACCGAAATTTAATATCCAATTTGTATTTTAAGTGGATATCAATGAGAATTCCTTAATAAATTTCCTCATAATGAACCACATCTTAGAGACGCCATTATTGGACATCGATATTCCTAATGAAGTAACCATTTATACTCATGAAACCTATAAATCATGGAAGATAATCATTAATGGTTCCACTATTAATATGTATAAGGAAACAAATCCTAAATATTAATAGGATCTGCTTCGGGATTATGTTTTTCTCTCTAGTAAAAGAAGTTCTGACTTACATACTTCTTCTACTATAAGTATATAATAAAAAATAGTAAGAGTGTTAATACATTGTCAAAGTATTGTTATTGGACCTATAAATAATAGTTATGCAATTAGTCATCATGGATGATTCAATATTGTTAATCAAACAAATCAATGGAGACCAATCCATCAAGAAGGAAGAGTAAATTCTATTTCTAGATTATGTATGGGGGTTGACGGATGAGTTCCTTATATATCCAAAAATATATCACATTTTTCATTCATCAAACACCCAAGATAACACATTGGAGAATGTATTTATATACTTGGAAGATCCAAATCAAGATGAGATACTCATTTTCGTCCCACACAGTAGTTTGGTCTCTCAACTTATTATTGATAATATAGATGAAATAAATAACGTTAATGGCACCATATAAAAATTTATATGTTTACATCACCAGTTTATTACATAGTTGTCAAGATGACTCCCATAATATAGTACCTTCAAAATAGGTCTCTCCTATAGGATCAAACCAAAAAGGAACATATCCATTAGTGGGTATCCATTTTCTTCCTTTACAATGGCCTAATTTCCAAGAAGATCCTCCAAAATGAGGAACTGATATAGTCTTCAATTAGTTAATTGACGTAACAGAGACACATATTATTATATTGAAAATCCATTTTGGTGTGTGTAATAACCTCTGATCTAGAAGAATGATCTATTGAGTGGCTCCATTCCATCTATTTATTATGGTATGAAAATTACTAATCCCACAGACAGTTTATTTTTTATTTCAAGTTATTTAATAATATATTCTAATTATTTTTTATTGTGTATTATTTATTATTCTTATTTATTATTATTTATGTATATATTATTTAATTATTAATAATTGGGATTGATTATATTTCAAATATATGACATATATGTTATAAAATTTCACTATTATATATACTGGTATTTATAATTTTGGAAAATAAAATAACCTTTATATACTGAATTCTAAACTCTTTAATATTGGTGATGCTTTTTGTAAAACCTGGATATATTATTGGCATGTTTTTTTTATATAAATCATATTTTTTTCAATATTTTATGTCACAAAAAACACTGAGTTTAGATTTAATTAGATGAAACATTAGGTTTATCTTTCATTACACAGAACACTATGTTTAAAAAAAATATTACTATTAACATATTATTATTTAATAATATAGTTATTACCTTGATGTTAGAATAGAAAGTATGAATATTATTAACTAAATTATACAAATATATGTCTTACACATGTATGTAAAATGAATTATTAGCTGAAAAATTAAATAAAAATGAAAATACATACTATTTTAAAATAAATGAAATCTCTTTATAAAACACGAATTTTATGAAAAAACTTATTTTTATATAATAAATTAAACAAAAAAAATTTAGTGAATGATTTTAATGAAATTTATGTACTAAATATGCAATAAAATGTTTAACATTGATCACATTTATTTTCATGAAAATGGATAATGATAAATTTAATTTTATACTTAAAAATGTATTTTCCTAAGAATTGTTTCTATTACCTTTTGTGTACTAATTTTGAAAATGATATTGTATACTTATTAGAAAAATCATTTTACAAAATAAAATTACTTTTTTTAAATAATAATTCTAATGTTTTCTTGGGGTGGATGTTTTTATAATTTTCTAAAAAGATAGTTTTTTGTGAATAGTGATAAATACAAACTCTTACTAAGAATTATTGTTTTTTAGAAAAAATATTTAAACACATAAAAACCATTTTAGGATGGTTGTTAATGAAAAATTTTCCAAAATATATATCTTATAATCCAATTTTTTCACTTTAATTATTTTGAATTTTGAATTTTTATATAAATTTTTTTTGTCTTTTGATCATTTTCTCTTGGGAACATAGTTTTCTCTTCACATCTGTGAGATTAATTTTAAATTAAAATTTTCCAATTATGTGAATTTTATTTTTAGAAATGGATTAAATATTTGGAATCCATAAAATATATATTATACGATAGGTTAAGCATTATTTTATACAAAAATTTATAGTAAAATGGTAAAAATTGTTTTTAGCGGTTAACGTAATAATGGATTTTTCAATAAGTTAAACTAAAAAGATATGTGTCAAAAATGACCCATATGATTTAAAAAACCCATTTTATTTCCATATTTTGACCTTATCTCTTCTAATTATTATTAAGACCCATTTTTTAGCCTTTATTCATATGGGAAACGTGGTTACACCTGTTTATTATAAAAAATTACAGGTGTGCCAGTAACCTCACTTATAAAAGTCCACCCCATATACTCTCATCATCATACTATCAAAATTAATTAGTTTAGAAAATACCAAAAAAATAAAATTATTAATTCCATAATCCCATTCTATAATCCATATTTTTTCTAGAATGACACCCTAATAAGACTTTTGGTTCAAGCCAAAATAGATTGTCTAAAGAAGTGGTAACACCCCTAACCGAGTGTTTCATTTTATTTCTTCTGAACCTCCTTCAATTGTTATTAAAATATTTTTTTATAAAAAAATAAGTATATTACAAATAAATATATTTTTTATTTTAGTTTCATGACCATAATCTATCCCATCTTCCATCAAATGGGATACAATATCACAATTCATGTGTATGGAGGGCAACCACCTTGCAAACAAATGTAATTCATTTTCCATCACCACCTATCATAGATAACTATAATGATAGGTTGAAATTTTATATATATGATATTTATAATATTATTATAGTTATTGAATTATTATATCACATATACCTTCATAATTTCCATTATTTGGGAAGACAATAACATCACTCATGTGTACGACAGAGTACGGCCTCGCGAAGCGATGCTATTTGTTCACGCATTACATGAAGGGTAATATGGATGGTTTTAATGATAATAATTTATATATATGAAAAAAAATTATTATTTAATTTTTAATATATAATTTAACTTTTTTTCTTCCCATTTTTTGAGAAAACAGAAACAACTTTCACACATACATATGGTCTACCATCTCTAGGAACAATATATTTCATTTACTATCTATTAATATTATAGATTACTCAAAAATATATATATACTGAATATATATGATATTTATATCACTATTAAAATTATTTATATGATGTAAGTATGAGAAATATAAGAGGATAAAATATATAAAATCAGAACATACATGAAAAACAAAGTAGTTATTGCCCAAAATGTGACTCTAACAAGGAATTGTTATTAAACGAGTAATAAAATGTCATAATAAAACAATATATGATTTGACATATATATATCTGTGTGTGTGTATCTAATTATGGTTCTATAATATATTTATAATAAACCTTTATCTATTATAATATATTTTTGAACATATATGAATAAATTAAAGACTAAAGTTAAGGGATTTCCATGTCACTTTTTATATCAATGAGACACTATCAATATTTACCTCCAATTTATTTTATGTGGTGTATATAATTCCCATTAATTTCATTTATAAAAATTCTGCTAGAAATTATTTGGATTTAAATACCCATTTTGGTATCTCTCTTTCCTGGGGTTTATAATTCAAACGATACCAAAGCAGTAAGATATTTTTGTCTCAATTTTCCCTCTTCGAGACACATGTTTTTTTATGCACCAATATTCATCTATGATGTGTATATACAGTCTGTTTGACCTTGAATATCATCAAAATATTTGTTCTCATGATATTATAATTTTCAGTTAATGTTATTCCTTCATGGGATTTACAATTGAATGTGCAACACCCTGAAATTCTAAAATATAACATTTTATTCAATAGCGTATGTGACATGAAACATATTGATTAAAAAATAATATAACACCCCAATACATTATAATATATTTCTTTTAGAATAAATTTAATTTCTTCAATACCTTAGGATAAACGCAATAGTGAGTTTTTTATAGATTGCGTTATATACAAGATCGTGTTTTACCAAACAACAATATACTATTGATATTATAATCTAATATCATAGTTATCACCTATCTATTGGAATGGAAGGTATGAATAGGGTTAAATAAATTATGAAAATATATATTTTACACACATTTATAATTTACATATTTAATAAAAAATAAAATAATAATCATTTAATATAAAAAAGAAATGTTTTCAGAAAATGGTATTTTCCTAAAAGTCTGTTTAGGCGTGCATGGTGCACATAATATAAAATTAATTTCTGAATCATTTAGAAAATTTATTTGAAAAAATAAATTTAATTATGTAAATCATAATAAAAAATTATATTAAGGTCATTTTTAAGAGAATTTTCATTTTTTGTATAAATAGTAATAAATACTAGATTTTAATTGAAGATTTCATTTTCTACTAGATAATTTATAATGTTAAGTTATTTTTTGAATTGGTTTTAAATTAAAATAGTTAGATTATAAATATATTAATACAATTTAGGTAATTGTAATAATTTTCATAATACATATAGATATAAAAACATTTTATACTTTTGAACATTTCACATTAAAACCCAACATTTCCCTCATGTCTATTAGATTAATTTCTAATTAAATTTTGAAACATCAATGAAATAAATTTTTAAAAATGGATTACATATTTAATATCATAATAATTAAAAATTTCTAATATGTTCAAAAAAATTGAGAAAAATAAATAGTGAATATAATAAAAATTAATTATCATGGTTGTTGTAAAAATGGTTTTATCATGGGGTTAAACTAAAAATATAAGCTTACAAATAACCTATAAACATAACTAAAATTCATTTTTTGTCCATATTTTTACCTTTAAACTTATAATGTTCTATATTGATTCATTTTGTACCATTTTTCATTTAAAAGACATGGGATCAATCATTTCTTTTCAAAAATAACAAGTGTATCCTCTCCCTCCACTTATAGATGGAAACTCCCTCTTATCGTTATCTCACATCATCAACCCACATTTATTTAGACAATACCTAACCAAATAGCTTCCCAATTTTCCTCTCATCATCCTAAAATCCTTGTTTTTTTAATAAATAAAACCTTTTAAGTCTTTAGTGAAAACATAATGAGGATACCTAAAGAAATGGTAACATTCTTCAATAAGCACCTTTATCTTATTTCCTTATCCACCTCTTTTAATTCATATCATACCATTATTATATAAAAATATAAGTATGTTCCATATAATAATATTTTATTATGTTAAAGTTAAAACCTAAAACCACACACACTTTAGTAAAATGGGTTCCAAAATCATTGTTCGTGTCTACTAAATATTGTCACCTCATGAACCGATGTTGTTCATTTTTCAATTTCCACCTCTTAAGGATGGGTATTTTGATGGATATAAAGTAGATATATATATATATATATATATGATATTTATAATATATTTATACTTTTTTAGTCACTATATCATATATTTCTTTTTATCATTGATTTTTTAAGAGATATCATAATGTTGCTCATGTATTCGGCGGACTACCACCTCGTGAAGTGATGTGATTTATCTTTCAAAAATGCTTCACATAAAAGTGATAAAGATGAAGTTGATGATTATATGTGATATATATGACATAATTATGATACTCATGAGTTATTTATCATTCTGTAATGATAATATATATATTTCATTCTTTCATTCCTTTTCTCCCATGTAATGATGAAAACATCATTAATGTACGCATGGACTACCTCCTTCATGAAGCAATGTGCCTCTATTTTCATAATAAAACAATATGGATGAAATATATGAGAATAAAATATGATATATATTATATTATTATCATTATAAAAAGTTAAAATATTACTTTCAACCTTTCTATAATGATATTTGAAAAATTAAGACATTACTCGTTTGTACATACGACCAACAATCTCTATGCTCAAAACATATTTCATTTTCTATAACAACAATTAATTATTAGTTTTAAAAGAAAAAATGTTTAAAAATATAAAAAACGTTTCATTGTTTTTATTCCATATATTATATAACTATATCATATGTTCATGAACTGAAATATAATAGAAAAACACAACTGAGAAAACAAGGAAATTAACACCCAAAACAATGAAAAATAATGAATGCTCATTAATAAACATGTAATTAAACATTATAAAAGGATCATATATAATATTATAAATATTAATATGATCATATAATAAGTTAATGACATTCATAAAACAATTATATAGAAAGTTAAATCATGTTTGAATAAGGGAAATCATGAGGTAAGAGATTTCATAACAATTTCATTTCATTGAGGAATATTATATTTTATGTAGATAGTTAATTTTATATGGTGTATAAACATTAAATTTGAAATATAATGTCATGAATAAATTATTAATAATGGTAGTTTATGTTTTATTATGGATAATTAGATCTAACCGTATTTTAATTAATAGTTTCTAAGTGGTAAATAATTTCATAACTCAATTTTTCTTCATTGAGTTATATTACTCTGTCATTGTTATTAATATTCTAAGATTGTGTGTGTAAGGAATTTGGAATATATATTTTTTTTATTTCAAATTGTTTTATTTTTATTTATATTTGATACACATAATTTATTTATTAGTTGATTATCAATTCAATATTATGAACACAGGTAGGGTTTACTTCACAATATCATTTTATTTGGGATTTTTGTCACTTGAATTTCTATTAAAGGAAACAATTTAATAATTGTTGAATAAACCATTAAATTTTATTATATTAATTTTATTCATGATTATTTTCAATTAATAGTAACATTTTTCACTCTTTGGTACTAAAAAAATTACATAATGTTTTTAAGAAAACCCAACTTCATTTCCCTTTTTGATTAGATACTTCTTTTTCATCCTAACCCATGTTTTCTAAAAATGTTATCAAAAAGGTTTTTAACCATTTCTAGATAATTTATTAAATTATTTTTTACCAATTTTATTCTTTTTAAAAAATATCTTTAGAGGAATGCGCTTTTCATTTTTCAAACAAGACATGTTCCCATCATTTTTACAATGTAAAGGGATTATTATTTTTACCTTATATGGCATGTACTGAATTACCTGTCATCCATTATTTGGAAATTTCAATGAATTTTTACAAGGATATTTTTAAATAAAATTTTTTACTTAATATTTTATAAATTATTAGTTTTAAAAAAATTGACTTTCAAGGAAAAATATTTTGAGAATTTTTTATGTTTTAAAGAGTGATTTTCAAATGAAAAAGGATATTTTTCTCAAGGATGTTTTTAAAGATATTTTTTATTTCATAAATTATAAATTTAGTTATTCTTACACTATTAGGTATATATTGTATTAATCTCATATGCATTATTCCTATGGATAGATTATGATTATTTTGACCAGGGATAGTAATGGCATTCCCTTCCTTGAATCATTTTCATAGTCATTAACTTTTTCTTGAGTTCTTCACATTACTAAGATCATTCAATATTAAATTTACCCTAAATACCCATATCATTTATCATGGATATGATTATTACTAAAACTGAATAACATTTTTACCTATGATGATTACTTTTAACTTTATTTTATTAACTGGGGAAATATTAATAAAAATTGTATCCTTTTCTTAATATGAATATTTGTTCCGAACCATTTTTTATGAAATAAATAGATAATTAGAAATATGAGGACTAATTTGCATATGAAATACATGAGATAGGTATCGGTTAATGTAATACCCTTGATGCATTGGTAGTATCATAGTACAAATTTTTTAGCTAGCCTCAGTTAAATTGGTTTTCACCCAACATGTTTTTCACTATCTAGAGGATAGATAATGATGGTAAGGGTACCATGTTCCTAAGATCCATAATGTCTGATAATTAATATTTTCCTTCATTTATGTTATTCCTATTATCCAAAAGATTTTCAAGGTGTCATTATCTATAGATTCATTTCACTGTCAGTTATTGATTAAATGGAATGTGTTTTCAATTACTAAACCTTCTATATTGATTATTCATTTCTATTCACATTGTCAAGTTATTTAAATTGAATGTGTTTTTAGTTATTTTCATTTCCATGTTGATTATTATCCATGATATTTTAAAATTCATATTATCTATGGATGCATTTCATTCTCAATTTATTTTTTATACAACATGTTTTTTTACTTATTACATTTCCATATTAATTATGCTTATTGATTCATTAATTCTTTGGTTGTACTTAATCATTACTGGGCATTTGAGCTCACCCTTAATTTTTATTTCATTCCCAGATATTTCATGAAGGTTAATATGAAATATACACAAGAATATCCTAGAAGGCATAATGATATTCTTGAAAAAAAATTCTGTTTTAATTTGTGTCTTAAAATGTAATGTAAGCCTCATGTGTGTATCTAGTTTCCCAAGACTACTAAACTAATCAGTCATTCGGGATGTGATTCCTTATATCTTATGAAAGTTTATTGGAATTAAACACTATCTTTGGGCTTACTAGGGTTCAGGTTACTAGATTTGGTATTAGAGAAATTTTTGCAGAAACCTTGGAAACAAGATTTAGGAAATCATATATTAGGGAACATAACTATATGATAGAATTTGAGGATAATTATTGAATAATGTCCTAATTTTTTAAAGAAGATATTATACGATATTTATTGAAATATATCCCTATTTGGATACTAAATATTGATGTGGTTCTAAAACATATGTACCTAGGGGTAATAACTTTGAAAAGATCATTTCGGGATTAACTCAAGTGTAACCTTGGGCATGACAATAGGCCTTCATGTGTACCTAGATTGACACTCTCTAAGGATATGATTTGGATAATTAACATTTTATTTACAAACGATTATAATGGATTTGATTAGATGATGACAATTAATGACCTAGGTTAAACCCCTGACCAAGTAAAGACTTATGTGGAAATAAAATGTGTGATTTATTTGTGTAAATTTATTTTATAAATGGTATTTTGGTTTTAATAATCCTGAAGTACATAAGGGTTGTCTTAAATTTTAAAAGCAATTGTGTATTCATTAGAATAATGTTTATGGAAACTGTCATGAATTAAGGATTTTATGATTTATTATAAGTTTAAAGAAATAAACACCTCTTTTTATACCTTATATGGAAAATGTCTATCAGAATTATGGACATTTTAGAGAAATTTATTGAAAGTATATGTTTTAATGGAGAATTTATTTGAGTAATAATGCCTTTAAATTTTATAAACATATCATTAAAGGTATTGATAACCAATAGGGTTAATATTATAATTTTTGAAATTGTAATAATTGTCAACTATGATTATTAAACATTGTAAAAAACATGTAATGAGAATCCTAGTAAAAATGTATTCAATAATTACATTAATATCAAAGATTTCCATCATATTTTTCATTGGAATGTTATAAGAATTATATTAATATAATTTATAAAAAAGAAAACATGTCTTCTGGGTGATAACCCTTTGGGTTTAGAAAGGGTGTGGGACTTGAACTCATGATTGAATAATGATAAGGGTTTAGTGTCTACCACTTTCCTATAAAATGTCCATGTTAATATGTCATTAGTTAGATTATTTGAAGGAAAACATATTAATGACGAATAATTAGTGTTAATTTTAATTTTCAGATATTATTTAATTGGATAACATTTTCTAACCATAATTGATTTTGAAAATAGTTATCGGAATATTGAAAGACTTGCACTATTTATGAATCCTACTATCCATTAAAAGTGATTTTTAGTTCTTCATGAATAAATAACATATATTTGGATATTAATTTATTAGATTAACATATTAAACCAAAACCAAAGTATTAAATTGTGTTTGTAGAAACATATTTTGTAATTACACTTCCTTATTTTCTTTTATAATAAAATAATTCATCAACATTAATAAAATGATTATCAGACAAATTTTTTCCATATTATATTAATATTTTATG